>CM042565.1:2967012-3117012 GCA_023630585.1 Cranoglanis bouderius
ATAAATGCATAAATGAATGTTATAGAGGTGCTGATAAAATTATTTCACACTTGTTTTTTTTTTTCTCAACTGCCAGTGAATGTTTTACATGTAATCCTATGGGAAGACGCAGCAAGGCTGGTGGAATTCAGTTGCTAAAAAAAAAACAAAAAAAACAACAAAAAAAAAAAACCTGCAACCAGCATTTTTTTTTTTTGGTCACAGCTTCCAAAAGTTGAAAAAGTTTAATTTTTCAGGAGAAAAGTGCTGAGTGATGATGAGCAATTTTTTTAACCACCCGACAAAACAGGTCGCTATCGGGTGGGGGGTGGGGGGTTGGTGGGAACAATGTGTCTATGTTGGGGGCTTTGGAGATGCTGTTTCATCATCACTGTATACCATCGTCAGTATGTCCTCACATAGTGGAGTGACTGATGTAGTAACAGTGATTATGCTGGAAGAAAGGGTCAAAAATGAAACATTTCACTGATTAGGGATGAAGCAGATGCTCCAGAAATACCTGCTGATTATTTGAAGTGTTTTGCCCTCTGCAGTAAATGAGCCTTGAAATAGAAAGAAGTATCTTCACGTTGAGTTAAAAGGATATGTTTGAGATTTGCATTTGCATGTACAGTGCCCTCCACTAATATTGGCACCCTTGGTAAATATGAGCAAAGAAGGCTGTGAAAAATTGTCTTTATTGTTTAACCTTTTGATCTTTTGTTAAAAAAATTCAGAAAAATACTCTTCTCTCATGGATTTCAAACAATTGCAAACACAGGTTTTAAAAAAAAAGATCTTTGTTAAATATATGTGTGCAACAATTATTGGCACTCCTATGAATTCATAAGAGAAAAATATATTTGAAGTATATTCCCATTGATATTTTACATTTCTTTTAGTACACCTGGGTGACTAGGAACAGGAAATTGTTCAACCATGACTTCCTGTTTCACAGGGGTATAAATATGAGGTAACAGATAGGCCAAATTCCAACAAAAGGTTAAACCAAGGAATATAGCTGTGATGTGCTGCAAAAGGTTGTTGAGCTTCACAAAATGGGAAGTGGCTATAAGAAAATAGCACAAGCATTGAAAATACCCATTTCCACCATAATGGTAATAATTAAGAAGTTCCAGTCAACTGGAAATGTTATGAATCGACCTGGAATTGGATGTGTGTCTATATTGTCTCAACACACTGTGAAGAGGATGGTTCGAGTGGCCAAAAAATCTCCAAGGATCACAGCTGGAGAATTGCAGAAGTTAGTTGCATCTTGGGGTCAGAAAGTCTCCAAAACTACAATCTGAAGTCACCTACATCACCACCAAACAAGTTGTTTGGAAGGGTTTCAAGAAAAAAGCCTCTACTCTCATCCAAAAACAAACTCAAGCGTCTTCAGTTTGCCAGACACTACTGGAACTTCAAATGGGATCGGGTTCTATGGTCAGATGAAACCAAAATAGAGCTTTTTGGCAATGAACAACAGAGGTGGTTTTGGCGCACACAGAGAGGAAGCCATATGGAAAAGTAACCCATTTACCAAGGGGGCCAATATTAGTGGAGGGCACTGTATGTGTGATATATGATTTTTTTTTTTATCTGAACCCTGCCTTGTCAGCATCCCATTATCACACGAACACAACAATGGCTCAGTGGAAACAGTGTTGACACGGTGGATTTTAATGAACCTCAGAACTGGCAGAGAACCAGTGAAAACCCCGACCCTGACTAGAGCTGCATGCCAGAACATCTCCTGACAGTGTCTTAAATCAGCAGTTGCACCTACAACTTCCACAAAGGGATCAGAGATAAAACCTGGCATTTAAAAAACAGCAGTAAAAAACACTCCCAGCATGCACTTTTTTTTCTTCAAATAAGAAAGGCTTGGCTCTCTGGCTATCATTTATCAAATGACACTGGCCTGTAGATTTTAGCAGTCTCAGAAGAAGATACGGCTGTTGGATCATGTGATCATATTACACTAAAGCACAAAAAAGTCAAAATGAATCCTAATTGAACATGTTTACCCAGAACATCAAACAATGTGTTTAGGATTATAGCTGCACAATATAGACAAATGAATATAATATGCACTGAAAGTCTTGAGTATCACAATGACTTGTGACATATGATCAATTAAAAAGGAAGAAATAGATACTTATTTTTTTTAGCTTTAATGTAAACTTATGTAAGCTTACATAAATAACCATAGTCTATGAAAGTCTGATTCAAGGTCTGTATGACCTATACCTGTAGACTCACCCTAAGACTGACTGGAAGGGTGTTCAGATAAGATCACAGCACTAACCCCACTAGGAGGGGTGATGTTGATCTTATAGAACTTGGAAGAATACATGGTGATGTGGAGGTAGGAGCAGCACAGACCGACATAAAAGGTACAAAAAAGGTCAACCAGTTGATTCACAGAGGTGGTTAATATGACTTCCACATCATCTGGCCACCAGCGTATCCAAGTTGGACTTGCCAAAGCTTGCAGCTCACTTACTCCAGTAAGAAAATGGCCTTAAGAGAACTCTATTTCAATTTGACACCCTGCTTGGGCTCATAAGGGAAGGCTCTCAGTGATTCTAACACAAGTGTGGGGCCCCAAGCTGGACTCTTGGGCAGACTACAACTCATTTGACAATAAGTGTTGCCTCTCTGGGTCCAACAAGGGTTATCGGAATTTTCAGGGTGGCTATTATGCTTCTCTTTTGAACCATTTACTTAAGCCTGTGAGCTGGTAGAGTGTAAATCAGGTCCACTCTTTGGCATGAATGACCATGACTACTGTGACTCAGCTTTCAATTCCCTGTCAGACAAAAAGAGCATTTCAGACACAGCTATAGATATAGCATTCTCACAGTCTCCAGGTGAGAAGCAGGAGCAGAAATTGGCTTCTGGCATTTGTCAGCATGTGGCCTCCGCTTCATCACCATAGATATCATCTGAGCCATATCTGACTCTAGGTCATTTATCTGCCTCAGAAGATACTCTGAACTCTCTTTTGGCCTTTTACTCTGATCATCAGTGGCTGTTTATGAACAGCCTTCTTGGGCTCTGGCACTCGAATCATGTCTGACTCCAAACTTGGGTCTAGATCCACCAAATGAGCATGCCATGTCGGCATCAGCATCAATGTACATACTCTGAACTCTCTTTTGGCCTTTTACTCTGATCATCAATGGCTGTTTATGAACAGCCTTCTTGGGTTCTGGCACTCGAATCATGTCTGACTCCAAACTTGGGTCTAGATCCACCAAATGAGCATGCCATGTCGGCATCAGCATCAATGTACATTCTGCTCATGAAACATCTGTTCTAACGACTGCCTCTCGGAGATGATCAAGGGTGAAGCATCAAATACAGACCTGATGAGCTGATGAGAGAGCCCAGACATGCTCGCACAAGCAGGAACCCTGCATTTTTATGCTTTACTTTCCTTTTGGAACTGAGCTTGTGAATAGTGTAATCAAAATTCCACAAATCACCACTAAGATCGCTATTCTGATGGCAATGCTCCCAGAAATGCCCAGAAACTTCTTCTGGAAGCAGAGGCTGTAACGGAATTAAATAATTCACTGAATTCAACAATGATTCTGCAGAAGAAAATAAGAAAGATCATGGCTCCAGTTCACTGATAGTGATAATGAGTGCCTTAAGCCATGGCCGGCAATCCAGAAGTTGACAGCCAGTAAGGCATTTGCTGAGAGATGCCAAAGATAACCATAGTCTGGGTTGATGCAGGAAGATGGAGGGAAACCCTGCTCCAGGCCGTATGTATGGTAGTTAGTGGAACTCATTTCACATCTCAGTGTTTTGAACATGGAAATACAGTACGAGGGCACCCCGATCCACCACACTGGTGGCCTTCTCCCAAGCTGTGATGCCAAAATGAGGACTTGCCATGCCGAGGGACACCTGAGAGGTAAGTGCCGAGAGCTATTATGGATAGATCAATCCACAATAGCTTGAAGCCAACTGAAGTTAGTATGAGACTGTTGCCAGTTATGGAGCATCATATGATCATCACATATTTTGGTAAAGGTCTCAAAATGTGCGTATACGCATACAAGAAGGTATCCATGTGTTGATACCACCGCCCCTGTCAATTAGGACAATACCTTCACAGATACAAGGCTTCCGATTTATTAGCGTGCACACCATCAATGTGACTATGCACAGGAATATCCTTTATTCAAAAGAGAGAGGCCAAATACCAAATGACTTTCTATTCATTACTTTTGCGCTCTATGCAGGGTATTACATAATTGCCTTGCACGCCCTCCATAGTACATGTAGTGCACGCCATTTGAGATTTAATCACTGAAAAAAATACACTGTTACTCAGGTAAAAAGTAATCCACATTAAAACTGGTCCTATACAGTCATCTTGTTTAAAATGAAGTGCTTATAAAGATGTGCTTCTGTTTTTCAGTATCAAATCCTACCCACTTGCATTCTCGATCCTCACTATCCAAAAAGCTCTTGGCATCACGCTACTTTTTTTCTGAAAAGTTGAATTTTTGCAACTTTGGAACCTCTGCTCTGCCAAAAAAAAAAAAAAAAAAAAAAAAAAACTCTGGCAGTAGTTTTGGTGCAAGGTGGGTGGAATCAAAATGCTTCCCATAGGATTACGTGTAAAACGTGTGCTGGTGGTTGAGGTTGGGGGAAAGCAAACACCTATCCTTGCTGTTTGAATTCCTAAGCAAAACCAGATTTGACTCTTACAACAGTTTAACTTGTAATAGTGTAACAGACAAAGGTATTGCTGATCCTTTACGTTTTCCGACACATGACAGTCAGGATGGAGGGCTTTGTGGATTCTCTGTAACACAATAAGCTGTGTTGACCATTGGCTGGTTGGTTACCCAGTCTTGCTCAGCTCATATTAGCTGGCTGTCTCCATCACCTTTAGCCTCTAACAGCTAGCATTACAATCTTTAATCCGTTTAAATACACTCAGGAAAACCAAAATGTTCAATATAAAATGTGTAATTAGCATGCCAAAAAAAAAACTTGATATATTGTGACTAGACTAGCCTGCTAAAATGTCCAAGTCCACATTAAATATCATGCACTATGTTGTAAAACAAAACTCCATTTCATGTTAGAGATCAATTCTGTTCCATGTACACGTCATACCGTACACATCATCGCTCAAACTGATCAGCACGCATCAACGGCTGTCAGACGTCCTTCCTGCAGATTAATAAATCAAATTTTAGGTTAGCAGGTGATGTAGCAGCTAGTGCACACTACCATTTTTAATATGGAAAAGCAGTAACCCAGCAGGATTTTTTTTTTTAATAGCAAAAAAAAAAACATGGCCGATAAATAAAACAAGCGCCACTCCTTCTTTCTAATTCAAGTGAAAAGAGCGAAACAGAAACATGGGGTGAAATTAAAGAGCGGGTGAGCCGTGGCAGCTGTGATTCAGCCAGAGAGGGAGCTGGGCTTTTTTTTTTTTTTTTTTTTAAATTTTATCTCTCTTTCTGTCTGGGATTTACTGTTCTGCAGAGTATTGATGTTGATAGATATATATACACAGAGCACACTAGGCCAGAGAGAGATTAAGTCCAGCCCAAGATTAAAAGCAAACTTTGGTGTAGAATCATTGCTGATATTAGATCGGTTTTCAAGATGAAGCCTGTGTTCCAATACTGTTTACACAACCGTGTGGGCTTCCCCTAACAACTTGGGGAGATTCGGGATTATCAACAGAAACATATTCGACCTTGGCAGCAAGAACAATGGCAAGAGATTTCTTGGAGATACACACTCCTTCCTTGAAACTTACAGTTACTGTGTAGAAAGATAACTAAGGAAAGCCATATTCATATTCTTGTTTTGAAAAGGAATTCTTTTTTTTTTTTTTGTTCCTTGGGTGTTAGAGTCTAGATAACGGGTTAAACGTTCAAAGTTATCTGTTGTCACAATTCATCGTGTTCGTTTATCCGGACCTTTGTAAGCAAGCAATTTTAAGAAATTGAACCATCCCAAATTTTCGTTGAATAACCCTTTCCTCATCTGTCTTGTTTTGTTGTAATGCGTGTACTAAACCCAACCCAAAAGCAGTATGTAGCACATAGGATGTAAACAACACAAATTTCCAGTACGCCAAAGACAACTTGTCAAAGCCTTTGTGGTACTGTACCACAATAATGCGACACGATCCAAAAAAAAAAAAACCTGTGGTGTTGGCTACTATACATGTAGATATCTACTGCAGTATGTTTTCATCTATTCATTTGTGAACAAACCAACGTTCACTGACGACTATTAGCGACAGCTGATTAGCTTAATAATCTGCTAGTTTTACTTTATTTAAAGTCATGCCTATATAAAGCGCTTTTTTGTTTGTTTGTTTGCTGTAACTGCACAGTGTGAGAGTTGCAGGATCCAAGTGGAGAGTATTTTGGAATAAATGTAGACTAAAAGGCAGGCAAAAGGGTCAAAACAATCAAAACAAGAGGAACTGGCAAAGGGCGTCAATGGGTAAACAATCCAGGAAGTATCACGAACCAAGAAAATCAATCGTGAGATAGCGCTAATGAAAACCAGAAGTGACCTGAGAGTGGCCTAGTGTTTTGGTGATCGGGACCTCTGCTGGTGTGGGGTGGAACTGTCATTTGAAACCGTAACATTAACAAATACATTTAATGTTAATATGTTTTCCTCAAAAGCCTCGTAATGCTCAGCTGGCTGATAGACAGGAAAAATTACGCTAGTTAGATAAACTTGCCATTACTGTACTTTTATTACACCCCTGTTCCCAAATTGTAGTTAAATCTGTACTCGACCCTTCTAAAGACATCGCTGCTGCCTAGTTTCATTATTTTGGGGTGCAACCCGTGTGTTACTGTAGTAACATGGTGACAGCTAATCCACATCCAGATTTATTCACAACCAGAGAGACCACTCGCTCATGCTTTTTCAGCATTCAGCTTCACTCATGCATGCGGATTTTAGATATTAAACTGGCTTTTTTTCCCATTTTTTTTTTTTACACCTGCTACATGCGCTTAACATATGGCACGACTTGAGAAAAACAGATCTGCTTCGAACAAGACAGCCGACATCAATCAGACGAGAGCCTGCGAGGCAGAATTCACGCTAGGCAGAGACCATGTTCTCTCCGTCTCTCCTCATCACAGCGGAAAGAGTGAATACTGATGGACAGCTCGTCAAAGGCCGATTGCACCGAGGCTTGCTTTTACTCAGGAGAAAACACAGCAGGACACACACACACGCACGCACGCACTCCACGCGCTTGATTCGGTTTGTAGGGTTATATTTCACACTGATCGTCTTAGGTCCTTGAAATTTGCCACAGATAATCTTATTGTGAAATGGAGCAATGACCTGAATTTTGATCAGCACTTTTTTTTATATATATAAAATTGAATTTATGGCGAGTCTCCAGGACCCATATGTTTTTTTTTTATGGCAATTTTTAAATATTATTCCAGATTGATAAGATCAACTGATGATCAACCTATTTTCCCACAATGCATCTGCGCCCGAGATAATAGAATAACTGGCTTGCTAGCTAGTAGAATAAAGGATACCACGTGTGTCAGCTGTTATGATGCAAATGCACTTCAAACGCAAATCAAGTGTTATTTCCTTGAAATATAAAGTGTCTGTATTTAAGCAAGTCCCCCCCCCACTGTTTTGAAAAGGAAAGTGTGCAATGTCGTCCGGAAAAGTTCCGCTCATGAAGCCTACACCTATGCATTCAACCTGTATCTGCACTGATAAAGGGCTTCAAATGAGAAACATAAATCTAAACAGCACTACTACATCCGTTTTCTTGCTCTTCTCTCCCACTTATCTCAGCAAGACAGATAACGCTTATATGTGCAGCAGAAGCATTGTTTGTCCGTCGCAGGGGCTCTCGGCGGGATGGGTGGGATTACCAAACCTTCTATTAGCTCTCCCGACCCCATGGGCCTTGGAGGGTGTAAAGTGTGCGCGCTGTCAAAAAAAGGAATGTCAATCCCCATTTACCATGCCGTCTTGACGCCATTTTGAATACAAATCCCAGATTCTTGTCCTGCTCAGTGGAGGCATGAGCCGCATCCACTTGTACAGGCCACAAATTGGATAAGAATCAGTGGAAAGGCTTCATTGCTTGTGGCTGCACTTGGAGCCACTTATTTCAGACGAAGAGGCGACATGTTGTGACAGGGACAAGGAGAGGCTTTCTCCCGCAGTTAGCCCAGCAGGATTTGTTTTGCTTGTTTTGCTAAAATCCATCCATTTTTGCTATAGACAGTGCGAATGTATGCTTCAGGGAGGATTTGTGTGGCTCGGTATGGATTTATGCACTTGTAAGACCAGCAATATTATGGAACATTTTGGCAACAAGGTACTTGAACCCTGAACAACGTTATAAAAAATATCATTGTAGCTTTCTTACATTTCTTTAAGTCATTATGACAGTTTGTTCTCCAGTTGTACAGTCATTTTAATCTGTTGACATACTTTTTATCTGCTTATCCTTGCATTGTTATCGCTTTTAAATCTTATAGTAGCTATAAACAGTCCTTCCTTCACCAGCCTGTCTTTTTTTCCCATCTTTAGATTTCAGTACGAAAAAATAATGCAGCTTGTCAGGTTACATAACAAAAAAAAATGTATAACCTGTCCTGAAAACTTACTGACAAAGCATTGACACTGGAGACTCCTTCCATAAATGTTAAACAAACATCTCCTTACAGAGAATGTAACCAAAACAACGATTAGATATTTTTCTTTATTAAACAACATCAACAGCAACAAAAAAATATAACACACAGGCCAAAACAGTTTCTCTTCATAACATCGCGTCATTGTCATTTGATCAATCAGAAACAAGTATTATTGTGGCCAGGGTATGAAATATCTTTCATTATGGTGGTACTGATTATGTTTCTGTTATAATGCATATGATTACTAGGGCACACTTTAAAAATTTGTGTGTGACACGAGCTCTCATGGCATCAACTGTCATAGCAATGTGACGGCATGCGACATATCTGGTGACATGCTTATGACAGTTTTATTATGCACAGTTCAGGTGTAACTGAACCATCATAAACCATAACTTTGTCACATGACTACTTGCTAGAAATGAGACAATAGCAGCAATTTAGATAAGTTTGGTTCAACACCTTGCCAGGACATAGAGTAGTCAGACTAGGCGCCCTTATGGCAGCACCAGTGCAGTCATTTGCTTTGATTACATTTGGGAAACTGGACATTGCTGCAAAATTTGCTTTGATGTTGGCCTCTTCGCTCACAGTGTAAAGAAATTCTGATGCACCGACTTGTCAGTTTAATTATGCCAACCAATACGGCTGACATGATGGAGCTTAAGGATGGCTGGGATATCCCCGACCCATCCAAGCGATGTTAAGACCTGTAAGTGGACAGGTATTGCACGTTGGTTGCTCTAAACTTGGGACTAACTCGGCACACAGCTCCCAGAGAAAGGCTCTTGGAAATTTAAATCAGCTCATTAGCCAGGCAAGAAAATCTAGCTTATTTGTATCTCTCTTTAGCCTATTAATAGATTATTAACACATTGAAACAGATTTACTAACCAGTCTACACAAATAAATAAATTAATTGCTGTTATGCTTTACTGCTTCTCGTGACCATGAATCCTGTATGCAGTTATTAATGAGTTCCATAATTTGATATGAAGCGTAACATGTACAGTAAGTAGCAGTTTTAATGAGCAGTGATTAAAAAGATAAGAGCTGTAATTCTATACATATCCACAGGGTGTCGCTAATTCCTGCTGTTTCTAAAATATTGCAGATGGATTTATGCATGGCTCAAATCCAAATATACGCTCAAGCATTTCTTTATAAATCCCGGTTTCTGCGTGGGAGGTTACGTATGCATGTTCCTGACCTATTTTTCTGCGTACGCACTCTTTATAAATGATGCCACGGAACACAATTGAAATCCAATTGGGAAATAAATCAATAACGCCACGGGGGCAGAGACAAGACTGAATGTAAACAAACACACAGAGAGAGAACAAAACAAAGCAAGGACCTGCAGGAAGGTTTAGCTGACACTGAAGTGGTGGTTCGCCATTTTACTGTGTAACGTTGCTTGCACATACTGTACATGTTCTGCATGGAAGAGTCATCAGAAGTGAAAGCCTGAAGTATGCAAGAAAATACCTAGACAACCCAGAAGCATTTCAAGTGCTGTGAACTGATGAAGTCAAACTCTTTGGCTACAATCACTAAAGGTTTGTTTGGAGAAATGACATTAGCATGACTATTAAGCATAGGGATGGCTCTGTTATGCTTTGGGGTTGTGTGACAGTCAGTGGCACAGGAAACTTGCATAACTCCACTTTGCCCATTGTTAATAATTTTCTTTTAATAGCACGCCCCCAAGTGCCTTAGCCTCTGCTTAAGTATAAAATTAAGGCCCCAAACCATTTTTTCAACTGTAAAATTACATTCTTACTTCAAGCTTGTAGTGTGCCCGGGTGCATAGGGACTAAAACATAAAAATTCCTTCCATGGTGTTATTCTCTTATGATGACACAAAGGCATGTTTTCAGGTGGATACATACATATATATAAAAGATGAGACAAGTTGTTCCCAGTCTCACACAAACAACTTGTATCTCCTTTTTAAATAATCACGCGAATGATGAATGGACACGGCAGCGCTTGTGAAGCACAGATAAGCGACATCTTTCCTGGAAAACCATCTGTGGACTTGAAAGCTTGAAAGGAGAGCAGATGAAAACAGTGGGACATGAGCAAACAGCAATTTAAAATGCCACTGAGATCACTGCGTGCTGTTTGCAGCCGAGAGAAAAAATATCCCACTACCCACACGTTGTTGGGATAATGGCCGAATGTCGAACGTGATCTACTTGCAGCGACTGCAAGTCTAAATGGTGTTGTCAGAAACCGGTAGTGGTTCGTAGCGCATTAGAGCAAATTGGGCAAATTGACATGTCCTGTATTTCAGCCCCGCTAGTGTTTTAGAGTCCTTTTATTACAGTGAAGGCATTCAGTACCGCTGGCTCCATCTTTCACTATAACTATAACTAAGTTTTCACTTGCTTTGTCAAATTGACACATAAATCACATTTATGTGACACACACACACACACACACAGCCTGTTGATCTGTCCTCATTTCCTAAACATGAACTCATGCAGGACTACAAACAATTTTGAATGAATCACCATCAACAATGAATGTCATCAGTATTCATTACCGAACACTATTTATTTTCTCCAATTTTGCACTTTATTTTCTGCCTTATAAAAAAAAGTGCACCCTGAAACACAATGAATGTTTATACTGAAATATTTGCGATGTGTTTGGTTGTTGCTTGTACAGTAGCTTTAAATTCATTATGAGAATTTGACGTCACAGGGTGACCTTGCTAGTGCAGTGAGTCATTTTGTCACAAATTTCCATTCTCAGTGGGTGAGAATGGGAATTGCTGTTCCAGTTGTGACCAATGACATAAAGCATCATATTAATGAGAAATTCAATGTAGAAGTTGTGGAAACAGCAAATGTTGGACTCCAGAGGTTCCAAAATGCAATGAATATATACAGGTGCATCTCAAAAAATTAGAATATCATGGAAAAGTTTGTTTTTTTTCGTAATTTAATTCAAAAAGTGGAACTTTCATATATTCTAGATTCACTGCACATAAAGTGAAATATTTCAAGACTTTTCTTGTTTTAATCTTGATGATTATGGCTTAAAGACTCTAATCAGCTGATTAACTCAAAATACCTTTTTATTCAAAACACCGTCGCTCAGTGGTCCAAAGTCCTCTTTTTAGATGAAAGTAAATTTTGCATTTCATTTGGAAATCAAGGTCCCAGAGTCTGGAGGAAGAGTGGAGAGGCACAGAATCCAAACTGCTTAAAGTCCAGTGTGAAGTTTCCACAGTCAGTGATGATTTGGGGTGCCATGTCATCTGCTGGTGTCGGTCCACTGTGTTTTCTCAGGTCGAGAGTCGATGCAGCGTCTACCAGGAGATTTTAGAGCACTTCATGCTTCCATCTGCTGACAAGCTTTATGGAGATGCTGATTTCCGTTTCCAGCAGGTCTTGGCACCTGCCCACAGAGCCAAAACTACTAGTAACTGGTTTGCTGACCATGGTGTTACTGTGCTTGATTGGTCAGCCAACTCGCCTGACCTGAATTTTGTCAAGAGGAAGGTAAGAGACACCAGACCCAACAATACAGACGAGCCGAAGGCCGCTATCAAAGCAACTTGGGCTTCCATAACACCTCAGCAGTGCCACAGGCTGATTGCCTCCATGCCACACCGCATTGATGCAGTAATTCGTGCAGAAGGAGCCCCGACCAAGTATTGAGTGCATAAATTAACATACTTTTCAGAAGGTCAACATTTCTGTATTATAAATTCTTTAATCTAATATTTTGAGATACAGGATTTTTGATTTCCATGAGCTGAAACCCATAATCATCAAAATTAAAACAAAAAAGGCTTGAAATATTTCACTTTATGTGTAATGAATCTAGAATATATGAAAGTTCCACTTTTTGAATTAAATTACAGACAAAAATGAACTTTTCCTTGATACTTTTCCTTTGAAAGCTGGTAGTACAGATCAGGAAGGGTGAGAGCTGGATAGACTAAAGCACCGCCTCATTGCTCTCTTTAGACAGAGATGAAGCGAGGGCTAAATACCAGAATAGACCAACACTTTGATGGAACAAAAAAAAATAAGGCTATTAATAAATAACTCAGAATACAATACAAAACAATTAAAGAATATATATTGATTATACATATTTATATCCAAGTCATTCAGTGTGTGCTTTCCTTTAATAATATATAATCCAGCATGGGGGGGGGAATGGATGTCCAGAATATCCTCTCTCTCTCTGTCTCTCTCTCTCTCTCTCTCTCTCTCTCTCTCTCTCTCTTTTTAACATTTTTTTTTATAAATGCCTTTGAGTTGCTTCTCACTGGCAGTGACATTTCACAAGCTATCTCCCTCAAAGTCTCAGGATCAGCAATAACATGTTGGCCTTACGAGGAAAGACAATTAGTAGAAAATGTCATACGGCCTTGTGATATGAGGGTACGTTTATCGAAAGATGTTCCACGTTGGGTCAGCTCATTCCCCTGAGGTTCAGTAAATGCCACAGCACTTCCTGAACCTTCCATCACAGGTTCAAACATGTACATATGGATCTCTGTGCCAAGCGCACCAAATATCACTTGCTGCCAATATCCATCGCTTCTACCCAAGATTTACTCTTGAGGCTAGGGTCACTAAATATATTGTGATGCTCAGAAAGTGTAATTATAAAAGGGTATTCCCATGTTGGAATACCTCTTCTTCACCTCACTATCATATTGAATTAAGGTCAGCTCTTGGAAACTGAGAAATTGGGTGACTGTACATAAACAAAGGATCGAATTTAAAGGTAAAGTTAAGGTTCTGTTCTAGGAACCGCACGGCCATAAGTTTTAATTCAATGACTATGTTGAATTCTTGATTCTGATTGGTCAGAACCTGTTGATTTATTATCTATAACAGCAGCTCTGACGATAATGCTGGCTGCAAGGTAAATCCCAGGATTATGTTAATGAGCTCATACTAATATATTACTGTTTCTATAGTAACAGTTAACTCACAGATATAAGCCTTAAACATAATTGGATTGAAATTGTTTTTTTGTTTAACAAAGAAAACTATATAAATATTGATTCGGTGAATTTGTCTATGAGGAGACGATTATTTAGCATTTTCTTGTTAACACAGAAGAGCTGCATTAAAAAAAAAAAAAAAGATGTTCCACAACATTAAACGTAAATGGATTTGTAATTGTTGGCAAATCGGTCTGGTATAATAGGAATACAACTCTCTATAACAGCTGTTATAGGAAAACAATCAGCTTCGTGGTGGTAACAGTAAGGCGAGCTTTAACACACAGTGCGTCACTGATTATTTTCCCACAATAGCACGGTCCTTAGTAACTCATGCAACACAACCAAAATGTTGTCATTGTCCAAGCAAATGTATAACCATTCCAGAGAACTAAACAGACATGAAGCAGTTACTAGCTAGAGTGTAGCCTACATAGTTGCTGTACTAAGTATGAATAATTGTTGGCATCCTAATTTCTTAAGTTCTGAGTTCTTTACTTTCACCAACCACAAAACTTCAATCAATCAATACTATCTGTTTATGCGTTTGAGCAACCAAGAGTGAAAACTAAGCTAGCCAGGAAAACTGAAAATAACAAGGATGATAATTCTGAAAAAAATAGTATGTTTGTACATGTAGGGTTTAACAATCACAATTCTCTCTGCTTGTGCTGTTGTGCTTAGTAAAGCTTGAGTGGTATAGCAGGATGGAGGTCTGGAACAGACGGCTGTCAATCAATCAAGCTTGTTCGTTATAATATTAGACCTTGCCCAGAACTCCACTTCTTAGATCTTAGATCTAACTGGTAAATTCAGCTGGTTTTAGCAGTGTCTTATCGTGTTATTAATTAACCCTTGCTGGCTCTCCATTACACAAAAATCAGGTGTAATTGGCTGCATTTCCATCAAACAAGAGATGTATGATCATGATCACAGCTTTCAATCTAAAACACACTTCATTTACCTTCACCAAAGTTGAGATCCATCAGCCAGATCCCAGTTATAAATCCCTTAAAGATGTGACAAGCTGCTTGGTTTTGGTTCTTATATAAGGAATAAAACAGATACAGATGAATGTGGCTTCTATAAATAAACAAATTTAAAAAAACATATTTAGTGTAATGAAATTAAACCAAACAATCAAGTGAAGTTCAATTCATCTCATAACAAAATTGGCTGACTTAAAAAAGCAATTGGCATAAAATTGCACATGACCGTCCAAATGCGAAACAATTTCAGTTCCACACAGGAACATCCAACAGATGGTCAAGGTCAAAATCACTGAGAGCTGAAAAATTAAATAATAATTTTTTCAATTTGTATCATCACTTTATATCCCAATTCTGTCAGGAGTTAACAAAGAGGAGAATGTTACTTCTTCAGTTGGCGCAAACTCAAAACTCCAAAGATTTCAGCCGTGGTGACGGAGCGTCTTTCATACCGGACGGGAAAATGTGATATGCGTGTAAACTGCATTTCATTCCCATTGTATTTTTTGGAAATAACACTTTCCAGCAAGGGCACATGAACTCAATAAGTAAGGAATAACAGTTCATGCTTCATGCTTCAGAAACATTACATCATAACGTTAGATAGTTAGGAGACATATAATACTTTTTGCTAATCAGTTAATCATTGATACGGTTGTGAAATTTCAATGCGTTTTTATACCACCGCGTTGTTGACGTCTTCGGATTTGATTAGTCAGAATGTCTTGATTTAATTTCCCGTTGACGGCAGATCTTTCAGTTGTTGATCACAGGTTTATATCAATGTGCTCATTCCAATATGTCATCGTTTCTATAGTAACAGCTCACTGACAGGGATTTGTATGGTGGACGTGTCACGTAATCTAAGGCTGACAATAAACAATTGAAAAAGAAAGAAAGAAAGAAAATGTGATATGAATATAATCATTATTGGGGCTTTCTGTAAAGAAACATTTATTTATTTAACATTTATTGAAGGAATCTCGGGTGTCACCAGTTTAGGACACGGGAAAGTGTTCAGGACAGATAGTTATGTGGTTTCTCTGTAATATGACAAGCTGCATTTTAAATTTTTTTTTTATTATTATTAACTTCAAAAGAGAGAAATCAAGTGACCCTGGTGAAGGAACGACTGCTTATAGCTGCTATAAGCTAAGCGATAGCAGGAACTAACATGTTTCTCGGATGTTCCACAACATTACATTTAACAATAAATTGTTAAATGTATTACATATGATGTTCTTTACTAAATGAAAAAAAAAAAAAATAGTTGACAAGTTGCTGTGGTATAACAGGAATAAAACACTTCTGGATGTACTCCGGCATCGATCATTGTACTATAAGAGGAAGCCGTGTTGTGTTTTATTACGTACACAATCATAAATCAGCATTTAATACTCTTTTTCCCCCCTCACTATGAATATACATATGTTTATAGCCCCTAAAGTTTGTGGTCTGTTCAAACTGTTTTATGGATCAAATACTGTCAAATTCTTCTTTTCCTTTCGGCTGTTCCCTTCAGGGGTCGCCACAGCGAATCATCTGCCTCCATCTAGCCCTATCCCCTGCATCCTCTTCTCTCAGACCGACTACCTTCATGTCCTCCTTCACTACATCCATAAACGTCCTCTTTGGTCTTCCTCTCGGCCTCATGCCTGGCAGCTCTAACCTCAGCATCCTTTTACCGATATATTCACTCTCCCTCCTCTGAACATGTCCAAACCATCTCAACCTGGCCTCTCTAACTTTGTCTCCAAAACATCCAACATGTGCTGTTCCCCTGATGTACTCATTCCTGATCCTATCCATCCTCGTCACTCCCAAAGAGAACCTCAACATCTTTAGCTCTGCTACCTCTAACTCTTCCTCCTGTCTTTTCCTCAGTGCAACTGTCTCCAAACCATACAACATCGCTGGTCTCACTACTGTCCTGTACACCTTTCCTTTCATTCTTGCTGGTACTCTTTTATCACACAACAGACCTGACACTTTTCTCCACCCATTCCAACCTGACTGCACACGCTTCTTCACCTCTTTTCCACACTCCCCATTGCTCTGGACTGTTGACCCTAAGTACTTAAAATCCTGCACCTTCTTTATCTCTTCTCCCTGTAACCTCACTATTCCACTTGGATCCCTCTCATTCACACACATGTATTCTGTCTTGCTGCGACTAACCTTCATTCCTCTTCTCTCCAGAGCAAACCTCCACCTCTCTAGAGTTTCCTCCACCTGCTCCCTGCTCTCACTACAGATCACAATGTCATCTGCAAACATCATAGTCCATGGAGATTCCTGTCTGACCTCATCTGTCAGCCTGTCCATCACCACTGCAAACAAGAAGGGGCTCAGAGCCGATCCTTGATGCAGTCCCACCTTCACCGTGAACTCCTCTGTCACACCTACCGCACACCTTACCACTGTCCTACTGCTCTCATACATATCCTGCACCACTCTAACATACTTCTCTGCCACTCCAGACCTCCTCATACAATACCACAGCTCCTCTCTTGGCACCCTGTCATACGCTTTCTCTAAATCTACAAAGACACAATGCAGCTCTTTCTGACCCTCTCTGTACTTCTCCATCAACATTCTCAAAGCAAATATTGCATCTGTAGTGTTCTCTCTTGGCATGAAACCATACTGCTGCTTACAAATGCTCACTTCTCCCCTTAGCCTTGCTCCCACTACTCTTTCCCACAACTTCATTGTATGGCTCATCAGCTTAATACCTCTGTAGTTTCCACAACTCTGCACATCTCCCTTGTTCTTAAAAATCTTAAATACTGTCAAATTAGTAAGAGTTAATCATTATGTACCAAAATTATACAAAAAGAACAAAAAAAAAAAAAAAAAAACACACACACACACACACACACACATTGTACATCATTTAAGGGAATAAGAAATCTTTTATTATTATTATTATTATTATTATTATTATTATTATTATTATTATAGATTTTTGAGTCTGACTTTTGTGGGGGGTTTTTTCTTCTTCTATTGAATCCATAATTGATGTTGTGTGTTTGTGTGTGTGTGTGTGTGTGTGTGTGTGTGTGTGTGTGTCACACAGGGCAATATAATATATTCCTGTTTTACTCCTCTGTTATAGCGAAAAATACATTTAACACAGGCAGCAAGCGGAAGTCTGCATAATGCTTCACAAACACACACACACACACACACCAACATCTGTGTGTTTGGTCAAATGTGTGTTTAGCATTGCAGTAACCGTTCTGTCTTCCTCACAGATTGGATGGCAGGGAATAAAAGCACGTTGGTTTATGATGGAGAATGCACATGTCCCAGCAGCCTTAATGTTTAACCGTTAAAGGCAACCGGCCTGCACGTAAACAAACATACCACGTACAAAACGCTGTGTTGCATTCATCTTCGGCCAGCTGCTGCGTATAAAACGACGTGTAAAGATTCGTGCCTTTACTGTACCACCCAGTTTGGTTAGCTGTGTGTGCGGGTGGGTTTTTTTTTGTTGTGTTTTGTTTTGTTTTGTTTTCTTACCCATTGTGTTCTTAGAGATAATTGCTTCGGGTTTACAACAGATTAAAACAGCAGCCTTTGCTAACTCGTGCATCAGCACCTTCTTTGCTTTGTTGCTTATTCATGAGGAATTGCTTTTGGCGTCGTGTTTCAGCAATTCCTCCCCAGGTAGCTTGATTTGTGTGTATGTGTGTGTAGATATTATGAAGTGTTCTCCTTCTCCTCCTTCTTTTTCGGTGGTAACATCCATCCTCAGCACTTCAAAAAAAAAACAACAAACACACACAATTGATTTATGCATTACATGGCATAAAAGCCTCCAGAGTCTCAAAAATTCTTTAAAAAAAAAAGAAGAGGAAAACCTGTCCAAGCTCTTCATCTTTAGCGTGTGAGATATAAACTCTATGAGTTTACAGCATAAAGTGATATACCGCCTTAATATCATGGAGGGTTCGTGCCATATGCGGTCATTTTGCGAGCTGTTGCCTGTGATTTGTAAAAGCAGAAATGAAAAGCGTCGCACAGAAACGTTGCATCTGCTCGATGGAGCGCATTTTCACGGTCCCAAATAAGTCGTAAAGCAGATTTGAGATGAAAATCGCCTGACAAATACTGATGGAGCTGTCACTTCGAATTCAGCGTTTATAATTCAGCAAAGTGTCTTCTAACTCGCACCGTTTAACACTGTCTGGCAGCGAGCTTAACTGATGTCTTCTTCGGAATTTCAATTCTCACCAGGCGTAAGATGTTTGTGTAGACCGTAAAGGATCTGTGCATGAGCTCTACTGATGTGAAATGTGAACCTGTATAGAAGGTGTCAGAATGATTTTGTAAATTCAAGTTGTACTGCAAAAAAATAAAATAAATAAAGTCAGGCGGAACAGTTAGTATTCATAATTTGTTTAAGCTTTCATTCGTAAAAAACTGAACAAAATGCCACGCCGAGGCAGATTATGTTCCTGTAACGTAGCACATCCTGAAGTGTTTTTATAATAAAATTTTAAAAAATGCAGCTTGTCATATTACCGAGAAACCACATAACCATCTGTCCTGAACACTTTCCCGTGTCCTAAACTGGCAACACCCGAGATTCCTTCAATAAACGTTAAATAAATAAATGCTTCTTTACAGAAAACCCCAACAATAATATTAAACTTGTCTTTGTTTTAAATAACAGATAAATCATTCATAACTGATCAACTAAAAACAGTTCTGGTCAGACCGTCCTGTCACTGAAATAAAGAAGCACCTCCACTTTCAAGATGATGCAGCTTTTAGATGACATCTCAGAAATAACTGTTTTCAAAATGCCCCCCCCCCCATCCCCCAGAGAAATAGACTTCACGGAATGCATCTCATTCTCAAAATATCAAACGATCGCAATCCTCCAGGAGATATGCTCGATCTTTCTCTTGTGTGCATTTTACTATTTCATCTATCCTAGGCTTTCTGTTCTAATCAAAGGCACAGGTATGTATATGATTTATAGATTACAGGAAGTCGATTGTGTGTCTGTGTTTCTGCATTTCTCCTTTGAGAGAAAGTTGCTATAACTTTTCAGGAGGATTTTAGTGACTAACGTGTCTTTGAGACGTTTTAACAGAAGTGATTTTCACTCTAGGAAGGGCAACTTTGAAGATGAATAAACAAAAAACGGTGCTCATACTGTGAGGTTATAAACACTGTGTCCATCTCAAATGTTGTCATTCATATCAAGTAGGTGTTCTTAATAGAATGGCATACAATTAAGCTAACATATTCATTATTTTTCCGTAGAGATCATTTTACTATTCCTGTGGTTCCTTTACTATTCCTTCTGGTAGGTTTAGCTGAGTTTATATTAATTATGCTAAACATTATATCCTACAGTAATTTCTAATTAGCCAATAACTAGAAGGCTATTGTGATGGCGGGCCTCCGGGGTGGGGTGGAGGAATGGAGCACGGCTGGTGGCCAGTAATCACTGCTGCTCCTCAACCTCATCGAGAAGACGGAAGAGGATAAAAGGGTGCTGCAGCCTCAGAGGGGTGAGCGGCTTCTGTCTACCAGTTTGTGCTTATCCCTTCTGTTCTTTGTCTTGCAGACATCCGAGACAGCCACGAAAGCAACGCTCGCCCCCTGCCACCTACGGGAAAGCCTCAGACCTCAAACCGTTGCCGCACCACTGTAGCCCGCTCCACCTTTCCAACTACCATGTACCACCCTAGCACAGTCAAATACAATCTAAGAACATTAGTCAGTTTAGGAGCATATAGCTGCTGTGGCTGGTGGCCAATAGGGAAGATATTCTTCAGCATTTCTGTGAGGCATTTAACCAAAGTCCATCCCTCCATTTTCTATATCACTTATCCTTACTGGGTTGTTGGGAACCTGGAGCCAACCCCAGGGAACATGCGGCACAGGCGGGGGACACCCTGGCAGTCCATCATAGGGCACAGTCACACACATATTCACACACCCATTCACACTTTTGAACATGCCAATCAGCCTACAATGCTCCCGCAAAGGATGGGGAGAACATGCAAATTCCACACACACGTGACCGCAGCTGGAATTGAACCCTTGACCCTGGAGGTGTGAGGCAAACGTGCCCCCCTCAACCAAAGCCCTTCTGAAGAATTCTTATGTTGGCACCGCAGTCTATAAAGGAAGGATCCCAATGGCACCAGGGTGTCAGAGACACACTGGCATAATCACCTAGCTAATTAGGGAAACCCAAGGGAAGGAGGGTGACCTGATTGTGCTGTGTTTGAGAGTCTCTGCTGAGCCTAAAACATTGGAGTGGAATAAACTCAAAAAAGAAGAAGCCACTGGATCTCAGTGACCCTGTTTGCAGTCCGGAAGCCTGTGGATAAACTTCGGGATTTGTAATTTGCCAATCAGGGCCTTTCCATGATAACAACAAACAAACAGCAGGTGAATACTAAAGAGATGCTGATCACATCAGCCTACATTAGTTTCAAACATACAAGTCCAGATCCCTGGTTCTGAGGACAGAACCACCAACTTATTTCACTTCAGATTGAGAGATACAGTACAGCATCATTTGGCCATGAGCTGGAAGGCTGTTTATCTGTAGTGGAAAAATCAGGCTTACAGAGTATGTTCAAGACCTGGATATACCAACACAGCATCGTTCTGCAGATGCTACTGTATGGTTCCTTCTAGTCTCTATGAAGTCCTGCTCATCGCAGTCAAAGGCTTCTACAAGAGGGCAAGAAGGTTGAGGATAAAGAAATGATCGAGAATGCTTAGCCTAAAATAGAGGAGACTCTAGAATTTTCTCAGCAAGTGTCCAAAATCTGTGGGTGAGGGACTCTACCACTGGCACTTTGACCAAGTGTTGAGGGTCATAGTAGATAATATCTGTAGGGAGATCAGTCACTGCAAGATCCTCAGCCCACTGAAGAACATTTAAAAAATAACAATCAGGTTTTTATCATTGAGGAGGAACTGACACCAGTGACCAGGTCCACCTTCACAGGACTGGGAGTTGAAAGTTAACCTGGTGAAGCAATTCCAGATCACAATCTCTAAAGCCAGACATATTGCTACTATAAAAAAAAAAAAAAAAAAAACATTAGGTCATTTTCTTGGATCTCATGAAAATAAAAGGATCTACCTGGATACAAGTCTGGGCTTGATCAACCCCAGGTGGGTTGCATGGGCAAGGATGACTAATGTTCAAAGATCTGGAAGAATCCCAGGTAACATCACTGATGATGTGTCCAGATGCATCGCAAGATGTGTGTTATTCTTCATATAGTTTAAGTTGGTCATTTGGATTGCCTTTCTCATTAAAGTCTCTTTCAGTGGAGCACAGCCATCAACTAAAAATCAGATAAAACAATGTCAACTTTTTATTCAGAAAATGCTTTCAAATAACTATTTCCCATCTCTACTCTTCTGAAAGCCCATAAACAGTTTTAAAGGCTTTATGATGAGAGATTTGTTTAAATACAGGCAATTAACATGAATGAAGTCACACTACCAGAAAGAAGAAATAAACAGTATAGAATTGGTATCAGAATAAAGAAATGTTTTTACAGAATTGCACCACGGTCTTTATTGTGCAGGTTTTGTCAAATCAGTATTTTCTAAAATCACAGTTTACTGGAAATGGACAGATGACCAGAGGGCACTATTGATGGAGCTTCAAAATATGATGTTACCCTTAGTGTTGACATGCCAGCTGACAGCCTTTTCCACAGTGCAATGTTTGGCAGCTATACCACTACTATCACCATCACTTTGTCTGCTTAGAGACACATCAGAAATTAATATCACACAGAAAAGCAGAATAGTACATCTAACTGCATCAACCATTACCAAGAAAAACTATCCTGAGAAACTGGAAAATTAGAGAACACCATCAGTGTCACTCACTGTGGCAGTGGTGGCTTGGTGGTTAAGGCTCTGGCTAACCCAATTTAATCCTCAGCTATATTGGCAGGGAGCTGCCTGCATATTCAACAAAACAATGCATGCAGAGAGTATCAGCCTCACCTCTCCAGCACTATCCTGTATGCATGCTGCCAGTGCCTGTAACCAAGGAAGCATAATTGGATTAAAATATATTGTCTAACTTGAATACCCAGACTTGGTTGTTGAAGGTTTAAATCCTGCAGGCAAAATGCATTCAAAGTGTTCAGCTTCACCTGAGCCAGCTCAGCAGATACTCATCTTCATTTTTTCCAGAAGGTAACTACTTGAATCATGGAACTGCAGTTAGATGAAGGTTCTAGAGCACACCATAATTCATGAATAGTGGTTCAGAATTTTTGCTTCTGATCATAACATTTGGACCAGTATTATTCATATTACATGAATGTACAATTTTACATTACTTTTTTATTATTTACATTTTATTTGTATACACACTCATTATTGCAATTATTATTAAACTACGTATTCTTAGGTACAATTTAAGGTACTCATAAATGTAGTATATATATATATATACACTGTTATAATGTCAGAAATGGGGGCTGGATGCATGCGCTGGGGCAAAGTCACTTTAATAGGGATAACCAAAAGAAACAGAACATCCACAAAAATAGGAACAGGGGAAAAACGTGATACAAGGGGCAATAGGAACAGGGCTAAATGGTCAACTTGGCAGAGTTCAAAAAACACACAATAATCCAGGATAAAGGGCAAGGCAGTAATCCAGAGAAAGGGCAAGGCAATAATCCGAAGGGCTATAGCAATAATCCACAGAAAAAGGGCAAGGCAGTAATCCAAAAACCGAGGGGCATAGCAATGTTCCAGAAACCAGAATCCAGTCCGTACTAACCCGCTTAGTTATAGACGAGAAACAAAAGCAAGTCTAATTCTGTCTGATTTAGCAAGTATAATACTTCGCGTTGAAGTGAAGAAACAAAAGGGCTTAAATAATATGAATGAAACAAGGACTAACACAAAACACGTGAAACTCATAATGACACATGATACCAGAACCAATGAGCAAACAGGGGCGGAGACATGACATGAACCAAAACAAAGAAACACATGGCAACGTAAACAGAAAAAAAGTCTATGAAAGCGGAAGTGCACTACTTGCTAGCCTCAGCAAGCAGCGCGGAGGGGAAACCCAAATAGAGCCCCCACCCCTAAGGCACTTCTCTCGAAGCACCAAAGTCCTGACCCCTCTGGCGGACCTGAGCCCCTGGGCAGGATAATAATCTCTGCCCCCCCAGGTCCCGAGGCAGGCATAGTCCATAGTTCCTAGGTGTGAGCGGAGCGTGGTTGGCTGTCTCGTCGGCCACAGGTGTGAGTGGAGCGTGGCTGGCCGTCCCGTCGGCCACAGACATGAGCGGAGCATGGCTGGCTGTCCTGTCGGCTACAGGCATGAGCGGAGCATGGTTGGCCGTCCCGTCAGCCACAGGCATGAACAAAGCTTGGAACTTGGCTTGGAACTTGGCTTGGGACCTGGAATGGAACTTGACGCGGAGCTTGGACTGGAGCTTGGACTGGAGCTTGGACTGGAACTTGGGTGTGGAACTTGGGTGTGGAACTTGGGTGTGGAACTTGGGTGTGGAACTTGGGTGTGGAACTTGGGTGTGGAACTTGGGTGTGGAACTTGGGTGTGGAACTTGGGTGTGGAACTTGACATGAAACTGGGAATCGAACCTGGATTGGAACTTGGAATCAAACCTGGCTTGGAACTTTGAATGGAACTTGGAGTGGAACTTGGAGTGGAACTTGACTTGGAACTTGACTTGGAACTTGGAATGGAACTTGGAATGGAACTTAGCTTGGAGCTTTGAATGGAGCTTGGGCTGGAACTTGACTTGGAACTTGACTTGGAACTTGACTTGGAACTTGGACTGGAGCTTGGCTTGCAACTTGGAATGGAGCTTGGCTTGGGACTTGGCTCGGAACTTGACTCGGAACTTGGAATGGAACCTGGAATGGAACCTGGAATGGAGCTTGACTTGGAACTTTGACTGGAACTTGGCTTGGAACTTGGAATGGAGCTTGGCTTGGGACTTGACTCAGAACTTGACTCAGAATTTGACTCAAAATTTGACTTGGAACTTGGACTGGAACTTGAAATGGAGCTTAGCTTGGAACTTGGAATGGAACCTGGAATGGAGCTTGACTTGGAACTTTGACTGGAACTTGGCTTGGAACTTGGAATGGAGCTTGGCTTGGGACTTGACTCAGAACTTGACTCGGAATTTGACTCGAAATTTGACTTGGAACTTGGACTGGAACTTGAAATGGAGCTTAGCTTGGAACTTGGAATGGAGCTTGGCTTGGAACATGGCTTGGAACTTGGAATGGGGCATGACTCTGGGCATGACTCTGGGCATAGACTGAGGCATGGACTGGGACATGAATCTGGGCATGAATCTGGACATGGACTGGGGCATGAATCTAGGCATGAACTTGAACTTGGACTGGAATCTGGACTGAAATATAAACTGGGACCTGGACTGGAACCTGAACAGGGATTTGGACTGGACCTTGGACTTGGGGGCCGCCTGGTCTGCCCTGGGCATGGACTTGGGCAGGGACTTGGACAGGGGCTAGGACAGGAACCTGGACTGGGATCTGGACTGGAACTTGGACATGGACTTGGACATGGACTTGGACATGGATTAGGGCAGGAACCTGGACATGGACTTGGAGAGGAGGTCATCCCGTGTACCACCGACATAAACTTGGCTGGGGAGGAAGTCATCCCGTGGACCTCCGACATGAACTTGGCTTGGGAGGAGGTCATCCCGTGGACCTCCGACATGAACTTGGCTTGGGAGGAGGTCATCCCATGGACCTCCGGCATGAACTTGGCTTGAGCGGGGGTCTCCTCATGGACCTCCAACAGGAACGTGGCTTGAGCGGAGGTCTCCTCGTGGACCTCCGGCAGGAACGTGGCTTGAGCGGAGGTCCCCTCCTGGGCCTCCGGCAGGAACGTGGCTTGAGCGGAGGTTTCCTCGTGGACCTCCGGCAGGAACAGGGCTGGAGCAGAGCTCGCCACATTGAACCCCAGCAGGAACAGGGCTGGAGCAGAGGTCGCCACGTTGACCCCCGGCAGGAACAGGGTTGGAGCGGAGGTTGCCACATTGACCCCTGGCCGGAGACCCAGCAGGAGGTCTCCTCAGCGTAGCTCTGGGCTGGAGGTCACCAGGTTAACCTCCAGTGGGAGCTTCGTTGGGGAGACCTCCTGCTGGGTCTCCGGCTGGAGCTCTGGGTTGGCAGTTGGTAGTATGGCCTCTCCGATGCAGCCCCCAGTCACGCACTCCTGGGTCAGGGGATGAGAGGTGCAGGCCACCACGTCGGCCAGCTCCCTTCCATAGTGCTCGATGAACAGCCGGCTGGGCCGATCAGACAGGCGGTCCCTCCCCAAGAAAATTGAGGTCGGGCTTGAATTCAGGACTCACGAACACCTGGATCAGTAGATCCACAAAGCCAGAAACAGTATTTAGCTTCATGGATCCACTGGCGAGGTGAAGCTCTGCCCACTGGCGAGCTGAGCCGACTAAATGGGATAGGAGGAACCACAACCACTGTTCCTCGTTGGGCTTGGCGTCCTCCAAACTAAGGAAATAAATTTGGGCTTGCAGGAGAAAACATTGTGGGTAAACAGAAAAACCATCGAAGGCGGAAGGGGGATAAATAAAGGTCCACTGGGGAAACGAAATAGAATCTAACAGGAACCACAAAAAATTCGAAGTACTTCTAACAGAAGTATTCTGTTAGAATGTCAGAAACGGGGGCTGGATGCATGCGCTGAGGAAAAGTCACTTTAATAGGGATAACCAAAAAAAACAGAACATCCACAAAAACAGGAACAGAGAAAAACGTGACACAAGGGGCAAGGTCAAAACAATAGGAACAGGGCTAAACGGTCAATTTAGGCAGAGTTCAAAAAACACACAATAATCCAGGATAAAGGGCAAGGCAGGAATCCAGAGAAAGGGTAAGGCAGTGATCCAAAGGGCTATAGCAATAATCCACAGAAAAAGGGCAATGCAGTAATCTGAAAACCGAGGGGCATAGCAACGTTCCAGAAACCAGAATCCAGTCCGTATTAACCCGCTTAGTTGTAGACGAGAAACAAAATTGATTTAGCAAGTCTAATACTTCACATTGAAGCGAAGAAACAAAAGGGCTTAAATAATATGAATGAAACAAGGACTAACACAAAACATGTGAAACTCATAATGACACATGATACCAGAACCAATGAGCAAACAGGGGCGGAGACATGACATGAACCAAAACAAAGAAACACATGGCAATGTAAACAGAAAAAGTGTCTATGAAAGCGGAAGTGCGCTACTCGCTAGCCTCAGTGAGCAGCGCGGAGGGGGAAACCCTAACACATGCACATACACACACACATATATAAACATACATACATATAAGACCTTCACAAGACCTCTGAAGGTGTGCTGTGGTATCTGGCACCAAGACGTTAGGAGCAGATCCGTTAATTACTCTAAGTTATGAGGTGGGGCCTCCATGGATCGGACTTATTTGTCCAGCACATCCCACAGACGCTCAATAGGATTGAGATCTGGGGAATTTGGAGGCCAAGTCAACACCTTCAACTCTTTGTCATGTTCCTCAAACCATTCCTGAACAAGTTTTTCAGTGTGGCAGGGCGCATTATCCTGCTGAAAGAGGCCACTGTTATTAGGGAATACCGTTGACCATGAAGGGGTGTACTTGGTCTGCAACAATGTTTAGGTATTTGGTATGTGTCAAAGTAAGCAGCAGAACATTGCCCAGAGCATCACACTGCCTCTGCCGGCTTGCCTTCTTCCCATAGTGCATCCTGGTGCCATCTCCTCCCCAGGTAAGCTACACACACGCACCCGGCCGTCCACATGATGTAAAAGAAAATGTGATTAATCAGACCAGGTCACCTTCTTCCATTGCTCCATGGTCTAGTCCTGATGTTCACGTAGTAGCTTTCGGTGGTGGACAGGGGTCAGCATGGGCACTCTGACCGGTCTGCTACACGGCCCCATACACAGCAAGCTGTGATGCACTGTGTGTTCTGACAGAGCCAGCATTAACTTTTTCAGCAAGCCTTGGGCACCCATGACCCTGTTGCTGGTTCACTGGTTGTCCTTCCTTGGACCACTTTTTTTAGGTACTAACCACTGCATACCAGGAACACCCCACATGACCTGCCGTTTTGGAGATGCTCTGACCCAGTCGTCTAGCCATCTCAATTTGGCCCTTGTCGAAGTCACTCAAATCCTTACACTTGCCCATTTTTCCTGCTTCCAACACATCAACTTCAAGAACTGACTGTTCAGTTGCTGCCCATTATATCCAACCCCTTGACAGGTGCCACTGTAACAAGATAATCAATGTTATTCACGTCACCTGTCAGTGGTTTTAATGTTATGGCTGATCGGTGTATATATATATATGGTAAAAAAAAAAATAATAATTTATTTTTTTTTTAAATACACTGGATGTTGGGCATGTTACAGATGTGCTGTTAGTAAAAACAAAATAACCTCCAAGGTAAAAATAAATAAATAAATAGATAGATGGATGGATGGATGGATGGATGGATAAAAAGTCTCATACAGTCGACCCATCATGGTTTATTTCTTTTTCATGTAAAGCAATATACTTCATAACACTTAATTTCTCAGGTTTTAACATAAACCTTACATAAATCCTTAACTATTGCTTTATAAAATATGTATACAGTGCTTACAAAGTCTCAAATGTGTGAAAGGTGTCACCTGTGTTTTACTGAATAATTTACTATATAACAAAAATATAAGAATAGAATAGAATAATATATTGTATTAAACCAGAAATGTCAAATTCTTTCCACAAAGAACTCACAGAGCTGCAGGTTTACATTAAACAAGTGTAATTAGGTGTGGCTCCTAATTGGATGGAACATACACAGCCACATCAGGTCTTTGAGGATAAGATTGGACATCAAATTGCAGTGTGGTTCCCATGGTGACAAGCACCATGTTTTTGTGTATGTTACATGTCAATGACAGAAGCAAAACCCAAAACTGAGTATTTTCCCATGAACTTGACATCTCTAATGTTTTGATTTTAAATGAATAAATAGCTATATTCATTTTATGCTAGATTAAGGGAAGAGCGATTTAAGTGCTTTTTCTATCCACATTGAAGCAAAACAAATGCTAGCATACTGTGCCTGACCTTTTCGGCCCCCCCAACCGTAAACAGTTGAGGCTGCGAAAGCACTCTGAGAAGGAGAACGTTAAGAATGTCAGAAAATTCTGTCTTCAGATGTCATGAACGCAACATTTGTGCAACCTTTCTATATCAAGTTTTCACTCTCTTACTTTAGGAATACTGACCGTAGTGGGCGTGAAAAGGTCACACTCACTTTTGGCACTATTGCTTGTTTATTGCTAGGTTCTTGTACTGGCATGGAAATGCTTTATGGACGTCTGTCTTTCTACAGCTGACCCAGCCATGATTACGTCACAACCTCCGGAGAAGTGGTGCTTAAATTTTTTTTTTAAGGTTTTTGATGTTGCTCTTCAATATTGTAGCTGCACTTTGGCCTTCACAAACATGAATTCCTGACATTCTCTTTTTAATCACTCTTCTTTGTGGCACATTCAGCCAAACTACACCTAAGTTTTTTTTAAACCTATATTTGCTCCGATTAATTAAATATAAATTTATCCCACAATGCTTGTAACAGTCTGTAGGTTTTCCATCACAGGAAGAATGTGCTTTCCTGTTGCTTGGTAACATGACTGAATGGGCTGGTGAGAAAACGACTGTTTATAGCTGCTATAATGAAAATGCTACCAGGAACTAATTTGTTTCACAGATGTTCCACAACATTAAATGTAACTACAGTATAAAAGGATGTTTAAAAACAAATATGATGTCATTCTTTGATTAATAATAATAAAAAAAAAGGTTGGCAAAACTGTTGGCAGATCGCTGTCTCTGCAAAAATCCTACCAACACCCATCCCTTACTTTCACCCACATTTCTCATTTCCAAAAGCATCTGCCCGCTGAACGAGGGAAGATAAATCATCTGTTAGTGGCTCTGTGTTGAGATTCTAACTTTTAACTTTTATGAGCTAACTTGTTCCGCAACACGGATGTTCCATAACATTAAATGTAACTAAAAATGGATAAAAACTACAGCATGTCCTTATTTAATTAATAATAAGAACTACTGTTGGCAAATTGCTGTGGTATAAGAGGACTTAAACACTTCAAGACATGTTGTTATGGGTGAATAATCAACTTCGTGGTGGTTACAGGAACGGTAATTAGGGAAAAAGGAGGTTTTTATATTAAATAAACTACAAATTACCATTGTAACAATCTTTAGGACAGAATACTGCATATACCAGGCAGCTGATTCAAAGATCAAAGGTTTCTCATCGAATCGTACCCTAAGGACATCTGATTAAGAGAGTGAAATGATCTTTCCAGACAGAAGCTTTATTGATCACGAAAATCATTTCAGGACATTCGTCTTCATTAAGGGGTCGCCGCTGCCGTTATCATCTCATTGTTTGCGCATCTGCTGCAGAACGCGCCCGAGTAAACACACAGAGCGATGAAAGTGACAAAGTGACGGCTTACGGAGTGTGATTCTCTTCGTCCTACCCCAACCAACATACCCCCCCCCACCCCCGGCCTTCCCCGCTGCCGCCTCCCATCCCGCGCTTTCTCCCACGTTTCTCATTTCCAAAAGCATCTGCCAGCTGAATGAGGGAAGATAAATCGTCTATCGGTGGTGCTGTGCAGAGGGTCGGCCATTTTTTATATATTTTTTTTTTCCATGTTGAAATTCTTCCTCCAGAGCAATTTATCAGAGTTCAGTCCTGCTAAAGTAAAATGGAAGTTTGAGTCCATAGGAATCATAAAAAGATGGGTGAAGAAAAAAAAAAAACAGCAAGAAGAAGAAGAAAAAGAAACAGTGACTTTGTCTGACTTAAGGCCAAGAATAAACAAACTCATGTTGGGTACTTACAAAAAAAACAAAAAAAAAAAATCTCAGCGTATTTTTGGCTGAATGTCCCTGAAAAACTCACTAGCGGTAATCAGTCTCAAAGACCTAATTATGTATTTTGGGGAAGTGGGTCATCAGTCACACTATAACACAGAGCCACTCGATCTCTACGGTTCTGTTTTTCTAATGCTGTTATTAGTCAGTCTTCCTGAAAATGAGTGTTAAAACCGTAATGATAGGCAGCCAGTATAATGGTATTACGGCAAACCATCATAAAGATTTCTGAAACCCTTATATCATTAACATATAAATAGTATTTCCTTTTAAAACTCGACCATTGGTACTTGTTCAGATGCATGGAGCTAAAGGCATTAAGTAAATATGATAATAAAGCATTACAAATCATGCATTTTTTTCAATCAATAAAGTCTAAATCAGTAATGGTTTCTTTGCACTTTTTTTTTTGTTGTTGTTGTTTTTTTTCATATGCACTGTAGAATACACACTAGATATGCCAGTTCACCTCATCATGGCATCATTGCCGGATAGTGGGATTATGAATCAATACAGTGTACAGGTGTAGAAGAGTAAAGACAAACAGTACAGAGTGTAGCAGCTTGTCTCCTGTAGAAGTGATACACTGTTGGGTAGAAGGGAACTGACCACGCCCCCGTTGCTACAAACACATTCTCTTATGAACTTTATCCAATCACATGCATTCATGTACAGTAAATTATTTATTGGACCAGAGACTAGCTACAGGGCTTGAGACATTAGATCAGAAAGGGAAGAGTTTTCACAAAACCTCATATGCTTTTCATTGTCTTTATCTTTTAAAAATGCCAGAGCCAGTGAAATATGTCTTCATTATCCCCGTTTCAAGTTCAAAACCGAGTCAAAAGTGCGAACTAAAACGATCATTTCAAATTGTTTTATTTATAGCCATCGTTAATGTTTAAGTATTAACAGATATCGCGTGTTCACTCATGTTAGTTGCCATTCCTTTGTAAAGAAGGAATTTTATGTAACCGAATCTTCACAAATTTTAGCTCTGCTTTAGGTTATCCATGTGGGACCATCCACAGCAAGTCTACATCCACAGAATAGGAAAATTTTCAATTGCACTGGCCTTTTTCCAGTTTCCTCAATCAATATGACATGAATATGTGAAACTCCACAAAGACAAAAACCCGAACTCAGGATCAAACCAGAGATCCTGGAGCTGTCAGGTTTCAACACTACCCACTGTACCAACACTAATATCTTTATTAAAAAAAAGAAAAAAAAGAGAAAAGAAATCAAATCTCAAAGCTACAGACCTGTCATATTTTTATTAAATAAATGTACTAAACTATAATCACACAGGTACACTAAATATACAAAAAAATATCGACCAGACAGTTCCACAGCACTACTGTGTGCAATTCTCATATCAACTTTTTTAAAATATATATTTCTTTACAGTTCTTTAAATAGCAGGTCTGCCAATTTTGCTGTGTTTATTTCTTTTGTGTCATTTGCATGATTAATATAATGTGAATAATAAGATTACAGGAAATTGCAAACAGAAACATTGATCGGATTTTAGTTTAGAGTTTCATTCAAATCACAAAGTTTTTTGTTTTTTTTTTCACAAGCAACACACCTGAGACTATCCTCAGAGGGAAAAACCCTGAATAACCCTTAACATCCAACTCTATGATAGCAAAGCTGAAAATAAGCATGGCTACTAAGCAACAAGACATGCACATGCACAAATAATGACATATTCACCCAGTAGCACGTTGGGCTACTGATCAGAAGGTCATGAGTTCAAACCCCAACACTACCAAGCTATCAACTGTTGGGCCCTTGGGCAAGGCACTTAACCCTCAACTGCTTAGATATTTAAAGCTATATGCAAACACGGGCACAGCGTCCATGACTAAATAACAGCAAAGCCAGTTAGATACTCACTCATTTGATGGGCTTCCATTTCATTTAAATGCACTACAAGACAGAATGAGCTGTTAACTAACTAATTGGATTAGGTGTGTTGAAAGTACTAAACCATTAGCCTTTGTTAAGCTAGTTATGGTAGTTTACTACTTACCAGCTAGTATAACGCTGACACGGGATCGAGAGACAAAAATAATGAGGATATTGTGTCTAAGTGAGAGCCAGGGTTATTGAACTGAGACACGACCAGTGGCATACTGTAGGTGAGAACAGGAACTTCCATGAGTCAAGCATCTACACATAACTAAACTATATTCATAACCAGAAACCAAAATACAGGTACAAGCATGGGCAAGAGGACAAGAAATAGAAGGGAAAAAAAACTAACATCAGACAATCTACAGGCAAAGTCTTACAAAGGGCTAGAACAGAGAATTGCTATATACACATGCAGATACACAAGGAACACCTGGGATTACTAATGACAAGGTGGAGTAACTTAAGACCTACAGGTGACAGGGCGGAGCAATGACCAAACCAGGAAGTGACTAAAATCTATGTAGATAATGACAAACTTTTTGTATTAACCAAAAGTAACTGTGCCAGAGTTACAGCCACTGTTACAGTTCACTGTCAAGGATGGAAACAAGGAACTCTCTTTAATCAGCTTTATGTTTACAATTGAAAAGCATTCTGATCATTTTGCCCAGTAGGCTTGTGAGCTGCTGTACAGTTCCAGACAAACTGGACTGACAATTTGTGACTCCTAAATCACAAGATCAATTTAGACCTATTATACTATTGGAAATTGGAAGTGGTGGCTCAGTGGTTAAGGCTTTGGGCTATTGATTGGAACGACCTTGAACGGGACCTTTAAGCCTCAACTGCTCAGTTGTATCTTGTCCTAACTGTAAGTAAATGGATATAATGTGCCCTTCATAGACCTCCCAGAACTCTACATCATCAGGAAAACCATGGTTTACCTTTTATATTCCAAAATCACAGCACAAAATAATACATTTTCTAAAACAGAAACGTAAATTCTAACCATGAAGAACATTTCTTTGGCTTTCACTGTCTATTTCTAACGGTATATGGATTAAGTTAACTGTTGGATAACGTCGCTTTTGATGCTTGATGCTTGCACAGTTTGGAATGCTTGCACAGTTTGCACAATTTGATGTTTTGCACAGCTTCCTCATCCAATTATTCTACCTCCTCTTATTCCTACATCTCCTCTATACCGTTCGCAAGAGCATTTAATGAGGATTGTGTTATTCTTTAATTCACTTAGTTCTGAAAAATTTTAATATCCTACAAGAGTTTTAGTAAATTTATGTATAAGGAGACTCACTAATGTGAACGTCGAATGATCAGCTCCAAATGGTATAATTGGCGATGAGTTACTGCAATTGTATATGTTATAAAAAATGGGGAAGCTCCAGTTTAAACAGTTGTTGAAAAATAGAAATAATGGACTCTTATGCATGACCTACTGCTTACATATTTCAGCTAAAATATCAGTGGCTACGCAAGCTTCCAATATCATATTCTTTTTCTGTCATATTTCAATTAACTAGTGATCACAAGTAATTATATTATATTTGAAGGTGAAATTAGAGTCAAATGTTTTCAATCAATGGAATGACAATCAGGTGTGATTGGGTGCCTTGTTTTATTTAACGAACAGGGATCGATCAAAGTCTGATCTTCACAACACATGTTTGTGGAAGTGTATCATGGCATGACCAAAGGAGATTTCAGAAGAAGGACCTCAGAAAAAGAGTTGTTGATGCTCATCAGGCTGGAAAAGGTTACAAAACCATCTCTAAAGAGTCTGGACTCCACCAATCCACAGTTATGTGTACGAATATGTGTGTACGAATGGAGGAATTTCAAGACCATTGTTACCTCCCCAGGAGCAGTCGACCAACAAAGATCACTCCAAGAGCAAGACGTGTAATAGTCCGCAAGGTCACAAAGGAACCCAGAGTAACTTCTAAGCAACTAAAAGCCTCTCTCACATTGACTAAGGTTAATGTTCCTGAGTCCACCATCAGGAGAACACTGAACAACAATGGTGTGCATGGAAGGGTTGCAAGGAGTAAGTCACTGCTCTCCAAAAAGAACATTGCTGTCCGTCTGCAGTTTGCTAAAGATCACGTGGACAAGTCAGAAGGCTATTGGAAAAATGTTTTGTGGATGGATGAGACCAAAATAGAACTGTTTGGTTTAAATTAGAAGCGTTATGTTTGGAGAAAGGAAAACACTGCATTCCAGCATAAGAACCTTATCCCATCTGTGAAACATGGTGGTGGTAGTATCAAGGTTTGGGCCTGTTTTGCTGCATCTGCATCATTGATGGAACAATGAATTATAAAGTATACCAGCATATTCTAACAGAAAATGTCAGAACATGTGTTCATTAACTGAATCTCAAGAGAAAGTGAGGCATGCAGCAAGACAGTGACCCTAAGCACACAAGTTGTTCTACCAAAAAAAAAAAAAAAAAAGGTTAGAGAAGAATAAAGTTAATGTTTTGGAATGGCCAAGTCAAAGTCCTGATCTTGATCCAATAGAAATGTTGTGGAAGGACCTGAAGCAAGCAGTTCATGTGAGGAAACCCACCAACATCCCAAAGTTCAAGCTGCTCTGTACTGAGCAATGGGCTAAAATTCCTCCAAGCCAATGTGCAGGACTGATCAACAGAATGATTAACTGATCACATTCTTGTGCCACTCACAGATACATAATATTGGATCATTTTCTTCAATAAATAAATGACCAAGTATAATATTTTTGTCTCATTTGTTTAATTGTCGTTGTCTACTTTTAGGACTTGTGTGAAAATCTAATGATGTTAAAGGTCATATTTATGCAGAAATATAGAAAGTTCTAAAGGGTTCACAAGCTTTCAAGCACCACTGTATATATTTTAGTATATTATATTGCAGCATAACGTTTAAATAATGAGTTCAAGAAGCTTTAAACACCTTCAGCATGAAGGTGCATCGTCTCTGTATTGCAATGTCCCATTATGTGACACAACCTCAAGGTTTAATTTTGTGCTTAGTTTCCATAATTTCTCTTTGGATGACGAAACACGCAAAAAGTGGATTCACGATATCCGGTGTGAGGATTTTAACATCACTCCTAATACAAGATTCTGCAGTCGTCACTTCAAGTATGATGATTTGATTGAGCCCTCGACTCCCACATGACGGCGACTACTGAAGCAAGGGTACCCAATTTTTTCCAGTGGAACAACTATTCCACTTCAGCACCAAGGTGCACCAGGGTATGGCAGAGGAGAGAAGTTTCTCGTCTTTACATAATACATGTTCATTTAAGCAGATCTTTTATTTAAATATCAAACATGTCCCACATCTAATGTAAAGTAGGTGAGTGATTTACAACCACTTGATGGCATTATGGAGACAGATGGCATTCATTGAGCCTGTATCCCACAACATGGTTTGTGTGACCAGAGCAAGGGCAGATACAACAAGGAGTACAGTTGGAGCATCAGGCAATACAACTGTACCTATCTATCTATCTATCTATCTATCTATCTATATATATATATATATATATATATATTTTTTTTTTTTTTTACATTTATCATTCATGTATCATTTATTACATTATACATTACCTACAACATGCATTGCATTATGTGGGGGGAATAAGGAAGTGAAGAAAATAAAATGTAATGTAATTTTGTTATTTTAACAGGGTCAGTCCCTGCAGCCCATAGATTAGTTTTTCCTCTTAATGGTCCATCTCTCGGTTGTTCTAACACAGAGGGATCTGGCCCACAGATTCAATATCCATCAGTCCACCATGAGTCAAATTATTACAACCTGGGCCAATTTTCTCTGCACCATTCCTGGATCGGTGTGCATCTGGATGTCTGAAGAGGCAGTCAAGGCTCACATGCCAAAGGAGTTCCAGGACTACCCAGACACATAAGTAGTGATTGACTGCACAGAGCTGCGATGCCAAACACCATCCTCTCTCTTGCTTTTAGAGAAGTGAAGTGTTCTCTTCTTACAAGTTTGCACCTTCAAGGTGTTAATCAGCATGACACCACATGGTGCAGTCACTTTTGCATCATCCTTGTATGCAGAATCTAGTCACAAGGAGCTTTTGAAGCAGTCTGAGATTGTGTATCTGCTGAAATCAGGAATGGCCATTATGGTTGACCAAGGTTCCCTTGTGGATGACTGTGTGCCATGCAAAGTTTACAGACCTGCTTATCTGTCAAAGAGGAAAAGGATGTCGTCTGATGAGGTAAGGGAGACTCAATCCTTTGCTCGGCTGAGGGTCAACATTGAGCGTCTCATCCTCAGGGTGAAGCAACGCAAGCTGTTACAGTCATCCCTCTCTCCATTACTGGGAGCATCAACCAACTGTATAGAGTTGCTTGCCTCCTTGTGAACTACCAGAATGGCCCCTTGGTAAAAGCATGGGCAAAGGATTAAAGACTAGACAAAACACTTGCTGTTGGGGGATATATTAATTTGGATTTATTTGTAAAGACTAATGTAAATATGTAGATAAATGCAAACATGTAAATATAAAAAACTTTGATAGTGTTTCTGTAAACACATAAATAACTTTATCAAGCATTTTCTTAACACCACTGTAATGTAAACATGAAAATATAAACTACTTTGATAGTGCTTCTGTAGACACATACATTTTTCTTAACACCACTGTAATGTAAACATGTAAATATAAATAATTTGATACAGTGTTTCTGAAAACATGTAAATAAATAACTTTGATACAGTGTAAAACAACTTGTAATTATTTACATTTCTAGGGATGTGGCAGGTAGGAAGAAAAAAAGGAAAAAAAAAAAAAAAAAAAAAAAAAGAAATGGTCAGCCCTCTCTCAAATGGTTTTAAACATTCTGCTGTCTTTGTCAGTCACGTGTTCCAATATTTTTGATCACTTGAAAAAATGGGAGGGTTCAAACATTTTTTTAAGTTGTTTAACATCTAGATGTAAATATCAGAAAATGAAAGCTGAAATTTTGATCCAGTTTGATACAATTTAAAGCCCTTCTCCTTCTTACTAGAGGGAGTGACAGCTGCCAAACTCACAATGCGATTGACATTGTTCACAGTAATCCATGGAAGATCTTGCAAGCAGCGAGTGTAAAAAGCTATGCCGACAGTGCTCACTGAAACAGTAGGCAAAGCACCTGAAGTTGCGGTGGCCACTGAGACTAAATGCAGACGCGACTGAGCCCATTTGCTCCTTTATCAGACTTTCTTCAGTCTTATGGTTATAAGAATGCCATACTACATTTACCACACCACCAGCCCCTCATTTACATTATGAACATGACAGCTGTCACCTTTTTTGTTTTGTGCAAATGGACATATGATTCCTCCATAGATCTCAAACACTCAATACCACATAAACATCCTCAAAATAACCACCGGAGTAGCCGATCTGCTCCTGAGCCACTGTATTGATTTCCGTCTGGGGCGAGCAGGTTAATTAAATGTGAATCTTAATCCTGAAACAAAATATTGAGCATGGTGGATCAGATAGAGAGGAGTCACTCTGTTAGATGTTAAAACAGCAATCGATACAGCATGACTAGGGAATATCTGTCAACACAGAGCAAACAGATAGGATTGAGAGCGATTGGCAAGATTAAAGAGCTGAATTTGAGATTCAGACCCTGCTTTTGAGAATCTATAATGAGGTTCGGCAGGTTGCAAATTGTTCCCAGCCGCAAACATGAAGTTCTCTTGAGGTGTATTTTGCCAAAGGCCATGATACAAGAAGCGAGCACATGCTCAGTGCAGCAATTTTAAATTAGCTACATATAAACAGGTTGTTTTGAACATGAATGCCAGATCAGTCTTAGTTAGTTCAAAGTACAGCTGAAGAAGTCTTGTTTTCCTGTTTTATGTAAAGCAATAGCATGGAGTTTTGGTTAGCTGTCAACAAGTAAAAGATGTTCTGGCCTCAGGAGGGGGGAGATGAGACCATGAACAAGCACAAGTGCAGGGGAGTGTTGACCTCTAATGTGGACATTGTTGGGTGACAGAAGCAGGAAGTCCTTAATCTAATAGACGTACCCCATCTTCATGTATTGTAGTCTAGTGCTTTGGAGTCTATCTCTGTGGCTGAGGTTAGTGGCAAGGCTGGTCGGGTGGAGGAGATGTTGAAAGCACCGAACAAGGTTGGGGTTGTGTGGTTAACACACCTCTTCATTGTTGCATGGAGATCTGGGGCAAAGCATTTGGACTGGAAAAAAGGTGACCAGAGGGTGTCTTCCAATAATATGGGAATCGCACTCCTCATCTTCAGAGGAAAAGTCTATGCCAGGATTCTGGAGAGGAGACTCTGTCGGATCACTGAATCAAGGATTCAGGAGGAACAATGCAAGTCCCACCTAGGGCAAGGACAAGGGCTGTTGGACTTACTCTCTGAGATATGGTGAGGAGCTTGACATTCTGGGAGAGCACCTTACAAGGATACTTCCTGGTTGGCTCGTGCTATAGCTGTATAAGGCACATCCCATTGGATGGAGAACCTGGAGCAGATGCGGGACCTGGTGGAGAGATTGTATCTGACAGTTGGCTTTGGAACATCTGGGGATCTGCCAGGAAGAGCTGGAATCTGTGGCTGGTGAAACCCCACAACAAGGTATGCTATTATAGGAAAATAAATCAGCAATTTTGTGGCGTGATGTGTCCTGATGCAAAGCAGAGTTACTGTTGCCAGCCCGAAGTTTATTATTTTCCTATAACAGCACATCCCAAAGTGTTTTATTCCATGATTCGCTAATGATTTCAAGGTTTTACAGTATCTATGATGATGACGCATCATATCTTTATCAATTTCTAGTTAGATTTAATGTTGTGGAGCATCTGCAAAACAGGGTGGTTCCATTTACATTATAACAACTATAAACAGTCATTCACTCACCAGCCTCTCTTTTCTTTCTCTTAATTAATAACTTAGATACTACTAGTTAATAAGACCTAACTTTACCATGTTACCACTGGGCTGATTTTTGATCTAGTTTCAAATGGCCATTAGGCTGGCATTTTCAGAAAACCTGGCAGCTTTGCTTAAAGTCATCAGTTTATGACTTTAAGACTCTTGACGCATACAAGCTTCACACTAAAACAAATACTAAATACGTTTAAATTAGTTAAATGACCTGCAGCAATTATTTTAAAGAACTGGAAAAAAAAATGTGAAGGATGGATATTGAAAACATTTACAGTGCTAAGTTAGGAGAAGGGCAAAATGAAAACCTCTCATTAAAGGTACATGAAAGAGACCTATAGGTTTGTTTAAAAGGTCTAAAAACAATTGGAAATTACACCAAAGGAAGCCAATACAATCCAATTTGAAGGAGTGCACCAGCTGGAATACCCAGAAAGGTCCAAGTCTTCAAGCTTTAAAGATTTTAGCTAAATCAGGTCTGTGCAAAGCTGTGCAAACGTTAACAGAAGGACTTTGCCACTCTGTCAAAATTAAATGCAAAATGGGAAAACATTTGATCTAATATAGCAAACTCCATGGTGACTTGTACAAAGTTTGTCAGAGTACAGCAATGGAATCCTTTGCTCCATCTGTCACCCATAAAGGATGACCCTCTGCAAAATATTTTTATTAATTAATTTAAAAAATGCCCACATCCCTAACTTGCACTGCAACCATGTGTCACTTTGAAAGCTGAACACATGTTTGCTGAAATTTATAAACCTAGTGCCAGAGTTTATATAATGCTCCTTCGAGGATTAAAAACCAATCGCCTACAGCAAGCTGAAAAATCTCTCACCAATACTGGTGTAATTTGCACCCGAGCTGGCCATGTTTGCTTCAGGCATGTTTACTAAACCTGAATTCTTGCTACGTTTTAGGATAAAGAATTTGGATCCTTTCTCTTTTGTTTTGCACTTCCTGGTTCACACACTGAAAAAAAAAAAGCTCATTGAATTTACTTAATACAAATTTAATACAAATGCGTTCATCAGTTCCAAGTGATTGAATTGAGTTACATGAACATAATTTGTTTTACACCTAACATGATTTGATCATATATTTTCAATGCCCTGAATAAAATCAAACTCTACACTCTTACCTGAGCTGAGGATCAAACACAGGTTGCTGGCATTCTGCAACAGTCACATTACTGCTGCATTATTCTACCACACATGCTTTAATCACATTAATTTAAATGCTATAGTTATACTGTAGTACCTGTCAGTGCCAACCTCCCCACAAGATTTCATAATGTAATTGGTGTAAGTTAATACTATGTGAAGATGCTCACTTTACATAATTCAATCTTGTACTTAGAATTAAGTTAAGTTAAATTAAGTTGAGCATAAGCAATGAAATCATGATCTCCATGCTCTAGATTTCCAAAACTGTAATATAAATTGGTATTTTTTTTCATATTCTGCTAAATAATCCAGTGTAGTCTGACCAGCTACCAACAGCCAGAACCCACCTGGTCAAAACCAGGTAGACTATATCAGACAATATTTTTGCAGCAATGTAAATGGTGCAGTTTACAAAATACCACTATTAATGCAATGTCATAGACATGTTTTGTACCACAGAACTGTTGAATTCTTGATTCTGATTGGTTGGAAGGTGTTAATTTTCAATCATTTAATGTGCTTGTTCTTATACATTATCATTATGTTTCAGTTGTTCACAGGAACTTATATGGCAGATGCTCCACATAAACATAACATAAAGTGTTTTTGTTTTTTGTTTTTTTGTTTTTTAAAAGAATAATAAACTGTGTAATTGTTGAGATGGTGATTTTTTCTGTAAGGAGCTGTTTATTTAACATTTTTGGAAGGAGTCTCTAGTGTCAGTGTCAGAGGTAAAGTCTTAAAGTCTTAAAGTCTTAAAGTCTTCAGGACAGAGGGTTTTACACTTTTTGCCATTTCTCTGTTACATGACAAGCTGCATTTTTTATTAACTTCAAAACAGGAAAAAAGAGAGGCAGGTGAGGAAATGACTCTTTATAGCTGTTATAACTATAAACGGATTAAATGTACAATGTGTCATTATTTAGTTAATTTTAAAATAATTTTTTGGCAAATTGCTGTGGTATAAGTGGAATAAAAATGATCTTATTGGAAAATAATCAACTTCAGGGTAGTAACAGTAACTCTGCTTTGCGTCAGGTGCCATCACACCAAACCATCATTAATTATTTTCCTATAACGGTACATCGCCAAGTGATTTATTGCTTATATAAATAGTACAGCACCAACACCAGTAGTATGATGTTTGAGACAAAACCCAAGATTGAGCCAACTGTGAATGTTATAAAGCCAATCCATGCTCTCTGTTTCAGAGTGTAGTGTACAGCTGTGGCCAAAAGTTTTGAGAATGAGACAAATATGAATTTTTACAAAGTCTGCTGCCTCAGTTTTTATGATGGCAATTTGCATATACTCCAGAATGTTATGAAGAGTGATCAGATGAATTGCAATTAATTTCAAAGTCCCTCTTTGCTATGAAAATGAACTTAATCCCAGAAAAACATGTCCACTGCATTTCAGCCCTTCCACAAAAGGACCAGCTGACATCATGTCAGTGATTCTCTCATTAACACAGGTGAGAGTGTTAACGAGGACAAGGCTGGAGATCACTCTGTCAACACGAGGAAACACGTGCAGCCATCACTGCTTTGCACAAAAAGGGATTCACAGGCAAGGATATTGCTGCTAGTAAGATTACACCTAAATCAACCATTTATCGGATCATCAAGACCTTCAAGGAGAGAGGTTCAGTCCAGAAAGCGCCAGGACCGTCTCCTAAAGTTGATTCAGCTGCGGGATCGGGGCACCACCAGTGCAGAGCTTGCTCAGGAATGGCAGCAGGCAGGTGTGAGTGCGTCTGCACGCACAGTAAGGCGAAGACTTTTGGAGGATGGCCTGGTGTCAAGAAGGGCAGCAAATAAGCCACTTCTCTCCAGGAAAAACATCAGGGACAGACTGCTATTCTGCAAAAAGTACAGGGATTGGACTGCTGAGGACTGGGGTAATGTCATTTTCTGTGATGAATCCCCTTTCCGATTGTTTGGGCATCTGGAAAAAAGCTTGTCCGGAGAAGAAAAGGTGAGCGCTACCATCAGTCCTGTGTCATGCCAACAGTAAAGCATCCTGAGACCACTCATGTGTGGGGTTGCTTCTCAGCCAAGGGAGTGGGCTCACTCACAATTTTGCCTAAGAACACAGCCATGAATAAAGAATGGTACAAAAACATCCTCAGAGAGCAACTTCTCCCAACCATCCAAGAACAGTTTGGTGACGAACAATGCCTTTTCCAGCATGATGGGGCACCTTGCCACAAGGAAAAAGTGATAATGAAGTGGCTCAGGGAACAAAACATCGACATTTTGGGTCCATGGCCAGGAAACTCCCCAGACCTTAATCCCATTGAGAATTTGTGGTCAATCCTCAAGAGGCGGGTGGACAAACAAAAACCCACAAACTTTGACAAACTCCAAGCATTGATTATGCAAGAATGGGCTGCCATCAGTCAGGATGTGGCCCAGAAGTTGATTGACAGCATGCCAGGGCGAATTGCAGAGGTCTTGAAAAAGAAGGGTCAACACTGCAAATATTGACTCTTTGCATAAACTTCATGTAATTGTCAATAAAAGCCATTGACACTTATGAAATGCTTGTGATTATACTTCAGTAACAGTTAGTAACATCTGACAAAAACATCTAAAAACACTGAAGCAGTCGACTTTGTGAAAATTAATATTTGTGTCATTCTCAAAACTTTTGGCTACGGCTGTATGATTGTATGATTCTATAAGACTATCAGGTGAACTGGCTCATAAAGTGTACGAGGGCACATGTTCTCGACACGTTAACCCTGGGGTCGGGAACCTGTGGCTTGCGAGCCATATATGGATCTTTCAGTGATTACCCGTGGTTCAACGGCGGGGGATTAAATAAATAAAAACAATCACGAATCACAAAAGCTTGTGTCAGTTCAATTAAAACTCAACATTTGTCATGTATACACCAACCAATCGTGATGTGGCACAAGCAGCTCAAATTTCATTGGACAATGTGGAGCAGAGCGGTAATTTCCTGGTCTAAGTCATAAATCAGTTGAAAACTACATAGCCAGTCTGTTTTCAGTTTTTTAACAAAGGTGAAATGGCTAAAAGACAAAAGGATGATGAGTATCGTTCTCTCCAGTCCGAACGGACAGACAGATTTGCATATATGGAGGTCGCATTAATGGTAAGTAATGTTCAATTTACTCTTACTTACGTACTGCATCTTGTATTGATTTACCATTAGATTAAGCCATCATAGTTGGTTAAATGAAGTCTAAGTGCCACCTACAGGCCTATTATTTGAAGTGCAGGCTGTTAGGTCAAGAACAAAAGATAAGATAAAGATAATAACTATAATAAGAAGAAGACATATATAAAAATGACCAAAAAAATGGCTCTGCCAGCTGAAAAGGTTCCCGACCTCTGCTTTAACCTCTTCAGAACATGTGCAATGAATGTCTGCCCTAAGCTGTTCGATTAAAAGCTGGTCTACCTGTTCTTATCAGACCAAGCTGGATTTCTTAACAGGATAGCCACTGGCACTAGGCATTTTCTCAGATAGCTGGATCACTATAAACAAGTCCAGCTAAAGGAGCTGTTGCAAGACTGTTAGTTCTGGAAGTATGTTGAGGAGCCTGAGCGTCTGTGGAAAGAAGTGACATTCCCTATCATGTAATATGTCCAAGATTCACCTAAGAAGAATGAGGCTGGGTGGCTGGAGTATGTGCAGAAGAATATTATTCCCCCGCACACTCGACTGGAGCAGATGGACACCACGGACCCAGGATATTTTTTGACTGTAAGAAATGAAAACATCACAATCTGGGATTCCAGTTTGATGGAAAAGCACAGCTGCGCTCACATTTTTAAACCAGGGACAGATTTCTTGAGTCACTATGCACCACAAAAAATAACGGAGCTGCTCGGATTCCTATGAAAGCCATATTGAAGCAAATATTATATAAGCGGCCACTTCACGAGACAAAAGGGATGAAATAACGTTTCGGAGATAAGAGTGAAGAGGGTTTTGGAGTATCGCTACAGAGATTTAATGAGAACAGTCTGGCAGACATAAAGGCATGATTACACAATAATGAGGCTTGTGAGTTAATATTGGAAGCATTTGTGCCAAAGATAATTGCAATTAATGAACAGTTACTTAAAATGTTTTATTTTTTTAATGTTCTTTTGAGTGTTTGCAGTGTGAAGTCTACCGCCAATTAATGTTCTTATAGTATTCAGTAAGTACAACAATAACTGAACCAATATCTGGAGTATTATAATTTTAGAAACTGTTATAAATATGTATATGTATGGCAATTTGAACTAATGAAGTAACCAACATTTTTTGAGGATTTCACAAACAGTTAAAAATGGATGTTTTAATACCTGGGTTTAATAGTGACCTAGCTTTATGAGGCAGGCCTTTAGCTTTTTCACTAGACAATCTTGTACTTTCTGTCACTAAAACTACCATGTAGGAAGGGGCCATTTGGCAACTGAACAATCACAGACCTTTACCAGAGCCTGTAAGCAAACCCACAATAGGATCATGTTTACTCGTCAGATGAGAGCTAGTTTAATGACTATCCAGTGACAACAGGGTGTCCCATAAGTCTCCATATATGGTGGAAATGAACACTTTTTAGCAAAATGTCTTCCAAAATTTTTCATAGTTTGCTTATATTATACAGTACTGTGCAAAAGTTTTAGGCACATGCAAAGAAATGCTGTAGAGCAAAGATGCCTTCAAAATAATGAAATTAAATCTTTCTACATTTAAAAAAAAATAAATACCGTAAAGAGCAGTAAACAGTAGTAAATGAAACAAAGTCAATATTTGGTGTGACAAAAAAAATTAAAATTATAATAAAAATAGTAGTCTCAGATACAATGTGTGCAGTTTTATAAGGAAATGAGCTGGTAAGTTTTATTGAGCATCTTGCAGAACCAGCCACAGTTCTTCTGGAGACTTTGACTTTCGCACTCGCTTCTTATTTTTGCAGCAAAACCCAGCAGCCTTTATTGTGTTTTTTTTTTTTTTTTGTCTGAAAAGTGTCTCTTACGTAATATGCTGCTTTCTTTAATGACATACAAACATTCTATTGTAATATTTAATTTTGTGCTAGAAAACTAATGTTTGGGAATCTAAAATGTTTTTTGTTCTGACTTGATAATGTAGACGTCATAAAATAAAAAATTTATAACAAATTTTGTATTAAAAAAAAATAGGGTGTGTAAAACTTTTGCACAGTACTGTATATATGTATATATTTCAGATAGCCTTTAAGAATGCCTTTGACAAAATAAGACCGTACTGAAAACATTCTCATGGCTGGATCGGGAAGCTGTCACAAGGAGCATGCATAACAGTAGAGTAGGTGTGGAGACTTTTGGTACATCTTGTATATCTAGCTCCAATTACAGTGTTCAAATGTTTGGCTTAAACTGGTGCACATATGTGCTCAAACATAGCAGCCAAATTGCAGCCTTCAAGATTCTGAAGCATGTGGCCAGAAAAGTGTACAACAGTTATCTGTGGACTGCTAGTGACTCATTAACTTAATATAACTTAACTTAATTCCACATAATCCCCAAATGATGAGGTTTGTGGTGTTAAATAATTTTTTTCCCTCTACTTTCTATTTTCGAATTATTAAAGAACACAATGTCATACTTTTATCCATTTATACTTACATTTAATGTTGTGGAATGTTTGTAAACAGGCTACGTCCTGTTATATTCCTTGAAGTTAATAAGACACACAAAAATGCAGAATGTCATGGTACAGAGAAAGTGCAAAGTCCTCTGTCTTGAGGAGTTATAAGAACATCTTAACCTTTGACTGTTATAAAGCGCCGACACTGGAGACTCCTTCCAAAAATGTTAGATAAACAACAGCAAGCTTCAGTATATCAATAGATGTCAGAGCTGCTGTTATAGAAAATTAATCAACACCTTCTGGCCAATTAGAATTGAGGATAATAAGCATCCACTGAGTAAAATAACTTTAAGAAGAAAAAAATGGTGGATTCAGACTTTTGGACCCTACTCTCTTACTAGGTGTGGCTACCATTCAATTCACACACACACACACACACACACACACACACACACACACACACACACACACTTGTAAAAGTGAACATGCTGAGTTCATGAAGGTCATTGAAAAGTAAAGCGTGTCTGGTGTGTGCTCAGCTGTCTCTGTTGATTGTGCTCATGGGGCACGGTGAGGAGGATTCTGGGAAACTGCTGTCCTCAGCTAGAAGAACCCTGCTGTGCATCTTCAAAGTCTTTTTTCCCCCTACTTTGGTAAAGAAGAATCTCATGAACATAGTCACCATGAATATGAAAAAGTAAATGCAGAGTTCGGAAATCATTAAGAGTAACAGCCCAAGCTGTGCATGCACATAATCAATAACATGACTAAAACATGTATAAGAGTTATGCACTAAATTACTCTCCCCCTATCTCTCATTAATGGTTCTGTCTTCTCCTGCAAGCCTGACAACTGACATCAGAGACGAAACCCAATGAAAGGGTAAAAGATGTGTGAATTGATATACATCCATTTCTTTAAAAAAAAATTTAAAAAAAATTCTGTGGGCCAACTGTTCAAAGCAGAATCAAAGTCGAACAACTCACCTTCAGGTTTTTCTCCCTTGCATCTCCCAATCCATCACCTAAGTTAAAATGTCTGGAGCTGCATTTCTGCATCAGATATTCAAAACTCTCTCTAACCGTATCCCATGTCAGCGTGTAATGCTGTTCGAAAGCCTGTCTAACGAAGACATCTCAAAGAAACTTCAATACCAAATGGCTCCACTCACAAAAAAAAACACAATTTACAATACATTAACATCAATAAAACGGAATTAATCTCCCAATGCAAATAAGATAAGACAGAGAAACAAATTCACTGTGACACACACTGTCATTAAAAAGAGCAAAAACAGGCTTCTGATGCATCGTTATTGCATTTTAATGTCGCTTGAAAGAGGGCGTAATGGTTTCACCTCCTTCGAACACTTGCAGTTGCGTTTCCTAATTGTGAACGCATAAATTGTGACATAATGCAAATGAAAACGCAAATCGTGTATTACAGTTTGGATATTCGTTTACACGAACGTACAATGTCTGCCAAATTTCAAACGGAAACGCAAAGTGTAGTGTATTGAGTTGTATGTAAACTCAGGAATAAGCACTGTTGGCCACTCTAGAGATTAACTCTGGGTTCGTATTTGGTCGGCCAGTTCATTGTCCAAAAGACCTGTGTTCACAGAGTTTGGTCATTTCTATTGCGCAGTAAACCCAAAGAAGAACTGCCCAACGTTGTCTCGACTCTTATTTGTGTTATTCGAACAGTATCCAAAATACAACACAAAGTCTATTTGCAATTGAATTTCCCATGTCTTACAAGTTATGAATCTGTCATATATATATAGGAAATAGCAATAGCAGTTACCCCGTTTGCTATTTCACTTCCCCGGCGTCGTTTAAGGACAAAATTCAAATGGAATCGCAATCCCCTTTGCGTTTGCATTTCCGAAGCCTTTGCACAGAAACCTACCAATCAGTGTTGGGGGTGGGAGTATACTATGGGGTGTGGTTGTATTTGGAAGTCACAGTCGACCGCATGTTAGAGCGGTAAAGCTGGTTTTATATTGGACATTCACTGCACATTTGAGATTTCTCAAGAAATAAGCACACAAAAAGGACAAAATGTGTATTTTCTTACTCTGGAGTGGACAAAGAACTAAGCACAACTGAGTATATTTTTTATTTTTCTCCCATTAAAGCCCTCAGAAGCTAATCTCTCAGAAACGCAGCTCTAAGGGACCGTCTAAAAATTGCAGGACAGGGTAATTGCTATTGCTATATCGATATTACAGGGTCATAACTCGTAAGACATGGGAAATGCAATTGCAAATGGACTTTGCGTTTCCGTTTGAAATTTGGCAGACATTGTATGCCCAGTTTGCATTTTCATTGTCCCAATTTATACGTCCACAATTAGGAAACGCAATTGCAAATACAGTTTGCAATTTTGAATATTGAATATTGAATATTGAATAATGAATATGCAGGTTGGTGTGTTTTTATTCACACAGAGTGATTTATTGCAGCCTGAAAGTAACTTCTGGAAGGTGTCATGAACGGAAAAGGGGTTTGGGATACAAAGGTTCATCGGCAAAGCAGACAAAAACAACAAACAAGGCTAGACTAGACAAAACAACCCAACTTAAACAGTGAAAATAGTATGCACTCAAAGATAAAGCTTTGGTAACAACACTAGAGATGAGCTTGGGAATAATACTTGGCAATGAACAGAGGTTTTTAGATGTGCACTGTATATGTAATTTGAAACAGTGCGATCAGAAGTCCAAGGAGAGAGAGCGAGGTAACAGGTCATGTGACTAATCAGGTGTAAAGCCTTGTAGCTGAGAATTCTTGGGAAACATTTGTAGACATTATTGACGTTGGCTGATATCCAATTTTCTGTCATTTGAAGACACCGAAGAAAAAATTTGGTTAATTTTTTTCTTGAAATATTAACATAAATGTGGTTTATTGATGTAAATATGGTTTAATATTAAATACTTGCAGCATCCTTCGATGCCAACAGCATTTAAATAGCTTGTGAAAGGCTTTTTTTTTTTTAATCAGTATATTTCTTCACATACAATCATATAATTATCACGTGGTAAAAAAAAATTCATTCTATTCTTCTGAGAGTCTTGTTGAGATCTGAAGGAACTCATCATGGCTATTGAGAACAATTAGCTGCTTCCTCCTGCAACTTTGCGCATGACTTCATTCACGCAATTACTTTTTGTAAATCGCTCACAACACACCCATTATCCGCACGCACAGTTTATCAGACTGCACATGCGAATTTGGACCATAGTAAACCAGAGCCTCAGTCTGAAAATCTGGAAGACAATCTATTTGGTATCATTGTTCCTATTGGGAAAAAAAACTTTTCTATTCACAACGCTTAATCCTGAGCTACAAGTGTTATACGCATTTTTAAGGTGGTTAGGGCGTGTTGGTAATGCTGTTCAAACACAGAGCAAGTTAGAACTTGTTCTCTTTCATCCCTCAAAGACTTGTTGTCTTTTGTTCTCAACAATTCAAAAGACACAATCACAGAAGAAACAAGGTTGTCAGAACGGTTGATCATTTATTTATTTATTTTTTTAAATAAAGATCGTTCATAAGGAGACGGAGGAGATGAGAGAACATCGACTTCTCTGCCATTGTGAATGTCCATGGACAATGTCACGGCATCCTTCACTGCCATGCTGCCATGTAAAGAATAACACATTTGGGGGCATGCTGTTATAGGAAAATAATCAATGATGAAAGTGTGGATTAATTTTTATTATAACAGCAGCTCTGACAGTACTTCAGTCTGCATCAGCACATTATTATTATTATTATTATTATTATTGTTGTTGTTGTTGTTGTTGTTGTTATTATCATTATTGATTGTCATATAGCCATCTGAGAAAATGCATTATGCATGTTATAGCACAGTCCTGTTGAATTCCTGATTCTGATTGGTGAGAAAATGTTGATTAATCTTCTATAACAGCCACTCTGACAGTAGTTCCAGCTGCAAATCACAGGTTTATACTGTATTATTGTGCTCATACTAATACATTTTCATTTCTATGGTAACAACTTACACAGAGACTTGTGAAGGAAGTCTAAAAAAAAAAAAAATTAAACATTAAAAAAAAACATATAATCATTGTATGGTGAAGTTTTAACAGCACACACCAACGTGTTGAATTCAGTTGAATTCTAATGTATTAATGCTGATATTCACTGTTTTGTTATAACATTAACTAACGGAGAAAAATATGCTAGTTTAAGCGAACCTTAAAGTACTGTCCAGTGACATCATACTGCTTTATTAAAGTATTAAACCAATACACTATTCCCAAACACTTCTTTTTATCAAGGTCCTAAACTGGTTTTGTATCGTTACAGATATTGTCATAAATGAAGAATAGCTTTGAGAATGGGTAAGTAAATTCACTGATGCACAACAAGCACATTCACACAAGAAATGCAGTCTAATTTATCTATCTATCTATTTATTTATTTATTTATTTATTTATTTTTTTTTTTAATGTCTTGTCTGGTCTCTGCTCCTATGCTAAATGTGTTGCATACATTTGTGTTATTTTCAAACCCCACATACTGATTATAGGCTACAGCTCACCTACCAGGCTTGAAAAACATTGTTATAATTAATCGAATGTATGCAAAATGTCCAACACCCACAACCCATGAAGGAAAAACATCATCCTTTGGCAACAGGTTTAAAAAAAAAAAAAAAAAAAAAAAAAGAAGGAAGGAAAGAAAGAAAGAAAGAAAGAAAGAAAGAAAGCCACAGACCTGGAAACTGTAGTAATTACCAGTTAATCTTGCCCTCTGACGGCAGCCATCATAAGTTCCTATGAATTTTATGGAATTGTAAGTGTGTTAAAGGCAAAGCTTCATTATTAGCAAAGAAAAAATGCATTTCAGTAAATTCTAAATTCAGTATTTGGAGTGTTTGATGTTCTTTTTTAATATTATATACAATACATTCAGAATTGAAAACTGTAACATATATATATATATATATATATACACACACACACACACACACACACACACACACACACACACACACACACACACACACACACACACACCGAATGTTGACGCCATCATTAGAAATGAGCCAACTGTGCTCACTGTCTGGTCACGTTCCATTTTGCTCCCTGTAATCAGTCACTCGGTGCTCCTATGCTAAATGCACTCCAGGCTATAGCATTAACCATCACACAGCTGCAGTCTGATGCCCTTTCCGTGCCCTTTCATGTTGCTAAATAAGCTGTCACCGAGGTTTTTGTGCCGACAAAAATCAACAGCACGTTGCCTGGAATGCTAACGGTACACGTTGTTAGCTTTCATAATGAGAGGAAATCAGCCATTCATCCAGGGGTGGCAGAAGATGTATGATGACAATGCGACAGCAGTGTTAAACTATCGGAGTCGCCGTGCCAGACCCGAACACATTTTTGTTTATCGGTCTAATTAACCTATCTTCTGCAAGGCACTGTCTCTAAATCACCCCCCATCTGTTAGCTCGAGGAAAGTGTCATCTCTGCTCCTCCGCCCCCATCTGCAGCGACATGTCAGCCATCACTCTGATTCATGAACATGTCTGTCGCTCCGTCGCCGCCGCTAGCATATTAGCCTCGCTAGTCTCGAACTAAAAATCTCTGCAATATGCTAATTCATTAGTATGACAGCTCTCGCTATTTGTCAGCCCGCCCCTCCCTTCCCGATCTTCTTGGTCTGTTGAGTCCATGAAACAAGTATCTGTCACAGTTAACGTCCTGTCACCTGGGTCATTGGATTTTAGATTTATTTTGTATTTCGCGTTACATCGTGGCTGAAAAAGACAAGTGGGATTTAAACTCATTATTTTCTCACATACACTTTATTTAGACTGGGTGGAAAGTTTTTGTCACAGTAATGGGACCACAGTGCATTGCGTGACATCTATAAATGGTGTTTAGTTTCAACCTCGGAGATCTGCAGTAGGCTAGACATTACTGTTTTCACTGGTCTAATGTCCATTTGCCTAGGCTAGATATTGCAAAATCGTCCTGGAAAGCTACAGCTGGAACTAGATTAGTTTAAAAAATAAAAAATAAAAATAAAAAAATCCACCACAGCACCACAGCCTTGGACATCATTCGTTCATTATTTCTGGACAGGGTGTTAGTAGATATGGAGCCTATCCAGAGAAAACTGGGCACGAGGCAGGAATACAACCTTGACGGGAAGCCATTCCACACACTTATAGTGTAGCCTATCCACCTACGGACATAGTTTGGAAGGTGGGAGAAAACTGAAGAACCTGGAGGAAACCTACATTGACACATGAAGAACCAATGCTGTGCAACAAGTAACAGTAAGAATACAGTAAGGTAAAAGTCCAGTGTAGGAGTGGGTGTGGGACAGGTTTTTTTTTTGTTTGTTTTTCATGCCCACATCCATCTGCTCCTGAAAGAAATTTTGACCAGTCCCACCCACAGTTATTCTTGTTTGTACCCATTCTATTTCCTAAGTTAGTATGTTAAATCACAAAGCAGTTACTGAATATGAATGAATGAATGAATGAATGAATGAACACTGTACTGTATATGCATCTTTCAGTGCTGTACAAGCACCCAACATGCTCCCATGTTAATGACCAAAGCCTTTGTTTGTCTCGCCCACATGACCCAACTGTTTTGTTGAGTCCTACAGTCCCGATGCACATCTCTAGTCCAATATGACTGCTGCATAATAATCTGTGGATCCTCCAAAGAGATTACAGTCCCACTCATTTGTTTTCCTTTGGCAGAGACTTGTGAATTCACAGGTCAAAGTTCACCTAGATAAAGTTGGCACGAAGTGAAAATTGCGTCTTTCACATCCCACGTCCTTTCCCCTTCAGTGAATAGGCCTTTCTGCCAGGCAAATTTAATTGCCGTTCTGTCTGAGCGCTGCTTCATTTGAACAAAGTGGCATTTTTAAACCGTAGGTGTTGACACCACTGTGAACAGGCTTAATATCATGCATATGGATGTGTACAAGGCTTAATGGACATTGTAGAAAAGGTTTCAACTGACTTCATGAGTATCTTATATTTGAGTCTTTACACGACTGAATTAGCTAAAAAGTTGTGGTTTAAGAATTAAAGATTTGAGGATTGTTATGTAGATGTGTAATTATTATGTACTCCACCAGCATTCCTAGAGAGCTCTAATCTCAATATACTGTATATGTAAGAAATAAAACATTTGGGCATGTGCTGTTACAGGAAAATAATTGATACCTCTGACTGGTACAAAGCACTGACACTGGAGACTCTCCTGACAGAATATGTGACATATCAATGTATTTGCTTACAGCCCTATCCTGGACCCACAAGCTCTATTGCAGGTGGGGCATCTATATGTGGTAGTAGTGGTAGTAGTGATGGCAGCCATGGCTATGTGTCTCCTGGCTTTCTCCTGTTGTCTTCTGGTAGTCCTCTCCATCTCCAGCATACAAGCCCCATCCCTACAATGTTGTCACCAGATGGTACGATCAACAACAACATACTCCTGGTCCTCGGGTCTGATCTTACATTTCCTTAAGGCAATCTTCATTTGATCCTTATAGCGCCTCTTCGGCCCTGCAGCTGAGTGTCGACCATGATGTAGCTGGCCATACAGCACTCTGTGGGGTAGCCAACACGGGGGCATCCTTATCACGTGGCCCAGGCACTGCAGCTGGCGCTGGGTAATCATGGCCTCAATACTTCTGCAGTTGGTCTTTTCAAGTATTTCAGTGTGAGGCATACGCTCACGCCATGTAATTCCCAGAATGCGCTGAAGGCATCTGATGTGAAAGCACTCTAAGGAATTAATGTGATGGCTGTAGGTTACCCAAGCTTCACAGCCACAGAGGAGGGTGGTGACACAGACCGCTTGGTATACAACAACCTTTGTGGAGAGATGAAGATTCTTGTTCTCAAATACTCTGCATCAAAGTCTCCCAAAGGCAGATGAGGACTTATAAGGACTTTGCAAAATATTTGATGCTTTATGGGGCAAAATATGGCCAAAAGCTCTAAACTAATATGCCAAATTGGTACAAAAATTTCTGCCTGGATCTGAGCTTTAACCAATGCCCAAACACACTGGATACATGCACCATATTAGCTCTAGGGCTAACCAAAATGAGGGCTAGCCCTATCTAATCACACACCACTGTGTATCTAATAAGACCTGGTCTGAAACAGGATTAACTGCCATTGGTGTCATCACTGTGTGTCAAACAGGCCAATTATCCAGGCCAGGCCTCACTGGACACACAAGGACAGCCTCTAATGCATAGGGTATGTCTTAAAGAAGAGTGCCAGGAGAACTTAAATACAGTGTGTGGACATATAACCTATTATACCTATATTGATTGGTTCTTTTTAAAAAAAGGACATGAATCAAGATATAGATAGCTGGATTGATCATGTAAAGGAAATAGCCTTGTTAGAGCAGCCAAAGAGGGCAGTGCACAAATGAGGAGCAGAAAATACATTGGTAGAAACCAAACAGGAATAAAAAGTATTGCAGATCAAACGTCTATCTGTAGATTTGAGGATTTTCAAGCTGGACTGCATTCAGCAAGAGCAACGTCTTTAGCCATTTCCTGTTCCTGACTGATCTTTTCACCACTTGTAGATTTGACAAGAATGCCATGTAACCGGTTGGAGACATCTCCATGATGGTCTTTGATTCGGATACCATTCATCTATCAGCCACCATTTCCAGGAGGTCTAGATTTTACCCAGTGGCCAGAATTTCCACACTTATACCGCAGTACAGCCGTGGCCAAAAGTTTTGAGAATGACACAAATATTAATTTTCACAAAGTCTGCTGCTTCAGTGTTTTTAGATCTTTTTGTCAGATGTTACTAACTGTTACTGAAGTATAATCACAAGCATTTCATAACTGTCAATGGCTTTTATTGACAATTACATGAAGTTTATGCAAAGAGTCAATATTTGCAGTGTTGACCCTTCTTTTTCAAGACCTCTGCAATTTGCCCTGGTATGCTGTCAATCAACTTCTGGGCCACATCCTGACTGATGGCAGCCCATTCTTGCATAATCAATGCTTGGAGTTTGTCAGAGTTTGTGGGTTTTTGTTTGTCCACCCGCCTCTTGAGGATTGACCACAAATTCTCAATGGGATTAAGGTCTGGGGAGTTTCCTGGCCATGGACCCAAAATGTCGATGTTTTGTTCCCCGAGCCACTTCGTTATCACTTTTTCCTTGTGGCAAGGTGCCTCATCATGCTGGAAAAGGCATTGTTCGTCACCAAACTGTTATTGGATGGTTGGGAGAAATTGCTCTCTGAGGATGTTTTTGTACCATTCTTTATTCATGGCTGTGTTCTTAGGCAAAATTGAGAGTGAGCCCACTCCCTTGGCTGAGAAGCAACCCCACACATGAGTGGTCTCAGGATGCTTTACTGTTGGCATGACACAGGACTGATGGTAGCGCTCACCTTTTCTTCTCCGGACAAACTTTTTTCCAGATGCCCCAAACAATCGGAAAGGGGATTCATCAGAGAAAATGGCATTACCCCAGTCCTCAGCAGTCCAATCCCTGTACTTTTTGCAGAATAGCAGTCTGTCCCTGATGTTTTTCCTGGAGAGAAGTGGCTTCTTTGCTGCCCTTCTTGACACCAGGCCATCCTCCAAAAGTCTTCGCCTTACTGTGCGTGCAGACGCACTCACACCTGCCTGCTGCCATTCCTGAGCAAGCTCTGCACTGGTGGTGCCCCGATCCCGCAGCTGAATCAACTTTAGGAGACGGTCCTGGCGCTTTCTGGACTTTCTTGGGCGCCCTGAAGCCTTCTTCACAACAGTTGAACCTCTCTCCTTGAAGGTCTTGATGATCCGATAAATGGTTGATTTAGGTGCAATCTTACTAGCAGCAATATCCTTGCCTGTGAATCCCTTTTTGTGCAAAGCAATGATGGCTGTACGTGTTTCCTTGCAGGTAACCATAGTTAACAGAGGAAGAACAATAATTTCAAGCACCACCCTCCTTTTAAAGCTTCCAGTCTGTTATTCTAACTCCATCAGCATGACAGAGTGATCTCCAGCCTTGTCCTCGTTAACACTCTCAACTGTGTTAACCAGAGAATCACTGACATGATGTCAGCTGGTCCTTTTGTGGAAGGGCTGAAATGCAGTGGACATGTTTTTTTGGGATTAAGTTCATTTTCATGGCAAAGAGGGACTTTGAAATTAATTGCAATTCATCTGATAACTCTTCATAACATTCTGGAGTATATGCAAATTGCCATCATAAAAACTGAGGCAGCAGACTTTGTAAAAATTAATATTTGTGTCATTCTCAAAACTTTTGGCAACGGCTGTACTGTTGAATGCTCGATCCTGATTGGTCAGAAGGTGCTGATTACGTTTCTACAACAGCACAGCTCAGATATTTCCAGCTGCAATGTTTACACTCATTCTAATGTGTTTCATTGGTATAGTAATAACGTACACCGGGACTTAGTAGGTAAACAGATCAAAACACATATGTAAATGTTGATATTGTGACATTTTCCATGAAAAAATGTTTATTTATCTTTTATGGAAGGAGTCTCCAGTGTCAGAGGTAAAGCTGTAAACCTTGAACATACTTGTTTGTGCATCTTCAACAACAGTAAACAAATGAATACGGTACGTCTTTATTTAATAACTAAAAAATTGTAATCAATGTATGTGGTATGTGGTATAAGCAGAATAAAATGCTTCTGGACATGCAGTTATTGGAAAACCCTTAACATCAGGGTGCTAATTAAAGACTTCATATAAAAACTGTAATGAATTTTTCATGGTCTCACAACTGCCATTCTGACCGTGTGGTACTGGTACATTTATAGAATGGATTTATTTATTTATAATCGCACTATCCGGTGTCACCCAGATGAGGATGGGTTTCCTTTTGAGTCTGGTTCCTCTCAAGGTTTCTTCCTTATATCATCTCAGGGAGTTTTTCCTTGCCACCGTCGCCGCTGGCTTGCTCATTGGGGATAAATTCATAAATTTAAAATCTATGTCCTGAATTTATATACTTCTGTAAAGCTGCTTTGGGACAATGTCCATTGTTAAAAGCGCTATACAAATAAACTGAACTTGAACTTGCTAATTGCAATGTTGCTTCGCATCAGCCAATCATAAGGCAACTCAGCATGACTTAGTGTAGGTGTTCTTCTCAAAGTACAAATATGGCAGTGATATTCACTCACCCTTCACACCCGCTGTGAATCTCAGCAAGAAACTGACATGGAGATTACAAACAAGAGGTTAAATATTCTTATCATGTCTTCATTTCGATCTGGAATTATGATTTGGAATACCCTGAGAGTACCCTTTCACTTGTCTGTTATACAGCCTAATAAACTCCAGGAAGCTTAGAAACAGTTTCTGCTGGAAACCTGCTACTTTGGTACCTGCAGCCACCGAATGTACCTGGCTCACTAGACCACATTTTAACCAAAAAGAAACCTAGACAGGCGACGTGTTCGAGATACTAGATTAGTATATTAAATACACAACCATGCTGCTTTTTACTAAATAAAAGTTAGCTGTCTAACCAATGTTAAGACACAAGCAAGTTAAATAATCTGAAAGGTCATTACATTTGCTAGTTCATTTTAACTACAGAATGACTTCTGACAGTCTGCAAACAAATGAGAAATGGTAAATAAATGTTGTCAAACTACAAAACAAGAGCATACTCTTCCATCAAGAGACAGCTACAGTTCAACATGTTTGGTGAAACTTTCATAGACATGCGGTCTATGAACAGAATTATGGGATTGCTTGTGTTGCCCTCATATTTGGCCAAAGCTGCTTTTCGATTGGGATAGTCCTTATCTCAAAAAAGTTCTTCCTATCTAGGAAGTAAGCTTCTGATCTAGACATACTGAATGTCTGTAGATTTGAAGCAGGGATTCTCTCAAACCTTTTGTAGCCAGAGACCTGTTTTCGTGTGAAATAAATTCCACTGGCCTCATCAGAACATAATAAATGTTTCAAATATTAAATTCATGAAATATGTACATATTTAGATAGATATTCTGGCTATTTATTGGCACCAGTGAGCTTTTTATTCCTAAAATCTCCACCAACACAACAAATTAGGTTCAAGTTGACAATATTTATGTTTTTTTTTTTTCTTTCTTCTTCTTATTGAATTATTGAGGTTAGGATTAAACCCATTCAATTCAAATGACCAGTCGAACAGTCTAATAAACCTAGTTTTATAATGGAGAGTTGTAGACCTTCTGACCATATGATGTACACCACTGTAAAAAAAATTATTTAAAAATTCACAGACCTTCCGGCTATGCTTCACGGACCTCAGTTTGAGATTCACTGCTTTAAAGGATGTAAAAACATGCCAGGACTGTAAAATTCATTGGGTGCCCAAGGCTCAAACTTTAAAATTAGGACTGCATATTGTATGAATTCTATGAGCACGTCACGGTACGATAACAAATTCATTATATGATAACTGTGCAACCTTACCATTATTGTTTTTTGGTGCATCAAGCTATCTGCTATCTGCTACAATTTCAAATAAGCTGACACTAAATGCCATATAACATTGAAGAGGAGCGTGCATCACCATACATTATATATTATTAAGTTGATTTTTTTTTTCTGATTTTCACATCAGAGCTTGTCTTTTAAACTGGTATAGCATAGTATTATCAAGGTATAGTGCCCTTTCAGTGTATTGTCTCACACCCCGGCTTCACAATCTCACTCATGACACACAGATGCACACACCAGTGTTGAGCAGATGGGTTTGAATTGAGGTCCTTGAGGCCTGTTGATTTTGTGTGGGTGAAACGAAACAAAACACACACACACACACACACACACACACACACACACAGAGGGCAGTAAACATACAATTTTATTAAGGTCAGATACACAGACTGCAGCTCCTAAATCCATTTCAAACACACACACACTTCCTCCGCCTCCTCAATCCAGAAGCCGAAATCAACAAACATGCTGCCGTGACAGATTTTCCGTATTCGTCGTGCAGATGTTGCTCGCTCTACACACTTGTAAACTGCTTTAATTTCGTAAATCGTCCTGCTCCTGCATCCTCATCCATATTAATCAGGTGCCAGAAGGAATCTGCTGCAATTAGACAAAGCTGCCATTCGCACTCTTAGGTAGAAAAGTTGCATTGAAAACAATCACGCCTAGGCCCAGTAATTACCACCTACCTAAACACTGAGGCCCTTATTTACAAAAATCCAAAATAATGAGTGCTAATTTGCGTGTGCAATGGGATAAATTCTAAATGGTGGACGTGTTGTGGGTGATTTACAAAGAATAATAATGCTTGAATTATGTCACGTGCAAAGTTGGGATTTGAAACAATATGCAAATTGTCTTTTTGTGTGTGCTAAACGTTCTCGCCCTTTAGCCAAAGCAAGTTCAGAAACTCCGGCAAGAGTACACTAAATTTGAAACTCATGTAAAACTTCGATTTAAGATAGAGGATTATCTAGAAATACTGAAGCAACATCTCAAATCATCAGCCAGAATGATAAAACTTGGTCCCAACTGCAGGACGGTGATCAGAAGCAAACCTCTAAAGCTGTAACAAAATGGCTTAAAGACAGCAAAGTGAAAGTACTGGAGTGGCCATCACAGATCCCTGACCTGAATCCCATAGAAAATAAACCTGTCTCACTGCAATTATTATGAAATTACATATTATGATAATAAAGTAGATAACCTAAATGACTAAACTTTGGCCTTAACTGTACACGTTAAGTAGTTAATAATAAATAAATAAATAAATAAAAAATTTAAAAAATACTATTTAAAGAAAATATTCAGCAAGCAAAGAACATTTTGCTCTCAATATTTCAAATGATTCACAGTTTTCTTGCCTCCATCTCCTTCCTGAGTATATTAGCCTCAAGCTAGACACCACAGGAGTTAGCCTCTCTGCATCATATTTCTGGTTTTCTTCTTTCTCTGTAGGTCTTCCTTCTCCATCTTCTACCATTTTCAAAATCCATGCTGACCAGGGCAAGCAAAAAAAAAAAAACCCTACCAGAAATTACAGCACTCTGTCAACATAACATAACAGCAATAAAGTGTCAAACTGTTAGTAACCACTAGCAAAGTAATATGATATTAACATACAGACCAATACAAAAGCGCCACTACTTCAAATGTTCTAATAAAATGAATATCCAGAATACCGCACAGTTGGAAAAGGTACCTTAAAGCGGACACTTCGAGGAGAAATTACTATCCGTGCATGATGAGAAAGTTCATTATCATTCAATAACATTGTTTCTTCCCAAATAGATGAATTACTAAATAAAACAGAACTATCTTCCGGTTTACTGTTTATTATTTAGATCTTTATATACATGAGTAATGAGTTTTCGCTTACAGAAAAAAGTTAGACAAGCTTTGCATATGAATAATCGCATGATTATTGTGTGAAATTCGCACACGTGTGTTTTAGACACTTCACATGTTATATTTCACACATTTTTCCCATGAAGTGTATCTGCTTTTAGTCATTTTCATTTCACATGTTAAATACTCACATCTAGGGCATGTGGTTTTATTTTCAATTTGATTTTTTTTCATGAGTCGTTTATTTTCACATGATTATTTTTAATTTTCCATATTTAGTGCATTTTCTTTTGTCCACGTGTGTTTTTTTTCCTGCGTGATTCGTTTATTTTTGCATGTTACTTTTACATGTGCATTTTTATTTTTCCTGGGTGATCACCTATAACTCACAAGATGTTTTCTTGAAATTTTAGGATATAACATGGTGAAATTGCACCTACACACATTTCTTTACATGTGATCAAATACTACTCACATGTGGAACAAACATTTCAATTTTATGTGATTTTCTGATATGACAAACCTTTAAACAATACTGTATAAATGATATAGACTGTCGCTATAAGAGGCGTTAACGTTGGAAATTTTATCCTCATGAAATTTTAAATTAAAATCGTAATTAAAACCATAATTCATAATTAAAATTCAGTGGGTTTTAGGGATACACAAACACCAGTTGGTCTGTTCACGAACCACCTGATGTTACTGTGTCCCAGAGGGATGATGAAAAAGTGAGGAAGACTTGTAAATGTTGTATAGCTCACTCAGGGGGGGGAAAGGCTCTGCTCCATTAGTAGTGGCCATCTTTTCCAGAAAACATCATCTGTGGAACACCAGCTCCCTCTACTGTTTCCTACAATTTGTGGGACAAAAATGAGCACTATGAAAAAACAGTAAATTTTATGGTAAAAAAGCGGTAAGCTGCAAATGTTACCTTAAGGTGCTATTTCTACCTGATCTAACCCTTAAGCTGAATTTTGTTGGTGTAACCTAATAGACTTAGGTTGATTCAGTTATGTTTAATTTTTTTTTTAACTTAAATAAATTCTATTAATTTAGATGTTACCACATGAAGCACATTTTAAACTTTGTTTTATGTGCATATAATAAAATTTCCCTAAAGCCTGAGTTTATTTCTTTCCTTGTCTTTTCACATAACTAACACTAGTCAGTAATATGATAGCTTATGGTATCATTGTTTAGGACCTATCTACCACAAAGGCATACTATTATAATACTGACAGACACTGACAGAATAAATTCAAACAACTTTAAAACCCCAGAAAGCCACACTTAAGTTAACCATTTTCGTGTTTTGGCCATAATCATACAGTATTTCTTTTTTCACAATTTCTTTCAGATTTCAAGTACAAAGTAAAAGTTGAGAGTTACACAGAATTAAAGTTTTAGGACTGTAACAGCTTAACTGGACTCTTTATCATCTGGGGATGAGCTCAGATTCTTCTTCATCAAAAACGTACTTCTAAATAGAATCTAAAATCTAAATGTTTTTGGGCTGATTGCTTAAAAAAAATGTGAAAATGTGAAAAATGTGAGTCACAACTAACATTGTTTGAGTTTAGCTGCTACAGTACCATGTAAAGTATGTTATCTGTCCTTATGCTCATATCATGTTCATGTAACTTGGAACTCATATAGACATTTACACATCTTGTTTTCCTGCTCAGCATCAGAGGATGTTAGCGTTTCAGTTTCAGCCCCTTTACTGGTAAAAATAATGAAATAATAAATCGGCATATATCCGTTTTTCCCCTCACACTGACTGACTGTGTGAGCTAGTGTTTGGCAAAATTGAGAGCTGTCAGCCAATAAGACACCAGTATGCCCACGTTTTTTCCTGTAAGCCCTGTCCGATTGGCCTTGCCTCCGTTCAATGAAGATAAAATACAACACTCCAAAAATAACAAATCCAAAAACAAAACAACAAATTATAAACACAATGGCAAATCTAAAAACAAAATAACAAGGTAGAAAACACAACGACAAAACCCGAAAACAAATGAACAAGTCAGAAAACAACGACAAGTCAGACAAAACGGATAAGGTAGGTATACTTTGCGAATGGATTACTTACCACTGATTGAACGACTCATCTGTCAATCAAGATATACTGGAAGTATAGCATGCTGCGGCAGTACTGGAAAGTCAATTCATGTGTGCACATGTTTTGTCTGTACTGAGGTTTAAACAAAAATTTAACAAATCTACGATGTGTCCTCTGATCCGTCCCCTGTGGGTTCATTTCTTGCAGCAACCGCATAGCATCATCATGTTTTTACACGCAACTTGTGTTTCTGCTGAAGCGCTAACCACATTGTCCTGTAGCCGAACAACTGTCCTGGTCCATGCAGCTCTGCTCTTATAGCAATCCTTACTTCATTTAATGGGGAATAGTTTTTTCTTCTAAACAGACCTGTGTCCTTTAGGTGTGTTTTTAGAGAGTGCAAGCTAATCTTTATGTCATGGTATTTTAACACCATATCCAAAATCATGGCATATGAATGTCCTTCTTCAAAGTAGCACTGAATAAATTCCATTTTTCCTTTCTTGCCAAAGTAAACGGTTATTTTATAAGATTTCAAGTTTCGCTATGGACAAAAAATGGTTTAAAGTAAATAAAGAAGTCCACTAATGTACAAGAAACAAAGTTGTTTACAATTTCTTACTTCCTGTATAGCTTGATTAACAGATGTGTCGTCCAATCAGCAATAAGTAATCCATTCGCAAAGTATACCTACCTTTCCCGTTTTGTTTGACTTGTTGTGTTTTCTGACTTGTTAATTTGTTTTCGGAGTTGTCGCTGTGTTTTCTGCCTTGTTATTTTGTTTTTAGATTTGCCATTGTGTTTATAATTTGTTGTTTTGTTTTCAGATTTGTGATTCGTTTTGCACTTCTTGGCCACCTTACCATTCACTGAGGATATAAAATTACAGCATTGTTTTTGCGTCTCTCCAAGTTTGATGACGTAATTTCCACTTGATGAAATTACACACTCCATCAGATGTGCATGACAGATTTGAGCACTGAAATGCTTTGAATTGATCGTTTCGCCAGAAACGGTTAGAAACTGACTGGCATAAAACCAAGCCAATCGCAAGACATCTGGTAGGGGGCGGAATCTGGGGTGGCCAATCAGATTTCGGTGGGGGCCGGTGCCACCCCTGGCCACCATGTAGCACCGCCCCTGCCTGTGATGGCACCTAATATATAGTATGTCAAGCATTTTGTAGAAATGTAAATCCTTATAGCCATATTCTGAATTTCTACAGGTATTCATAGACTTAATCTTGTTGAATCTTAATCTTGTTGAAGACATAAATATTCATTCTGATAATCCACAGGACCCTCTGAGAAGAGCATATGTGTCTATTCTAGACTCAGTAGGGGTCAATCAGAATATAACAGGACCCATTTATTATGGTGGTCACACCCTTAATTTAATACTGAGCTGCTTTTTTTTTTTAAATACAGAAAACATAGTCACATTACCCCAATCTCAAGATCATTACCTCATCTCATTTAAAATGCTTCTTAGTCATAATATACGTTATATAAGCTCCACTCTTCTGGGAAGGCTTTCCACTAGATTTTGCAGCATGGCTGGGGGATTTGTGCTCATTCAGCCACAAGGACAGGTTAAAGGTTAAACACTCAAGATAATGACCATCAGTGACAGGACATTCAAGAACTGAACATCGGCAGAGCAAGAGCACGTGGTAGGTGCAATGCTGTGCGGTAAAGGTGGGGATAATGTAGGTATATAGTCTTCTTGATGAGCTGGGCAATGAGCCACAGGTGTTAATATTCAGGTGAGGTGGGGCGGTTGGTGTGTGTATCTGGGCAAGGTTGAGGCTGAAATCATACAGGGAAATGGAGTTCATTACAATTACAATGTCAAAACTAAATGGCATTTATAAATATAATAAATAAATATACACCAAGCACACTTTTGAGCAAAACATTTCCCCAAAACATTTTTGGGCCACTGTATATATCCACATATTTCATATTACTATACATTTCCTATGTAAGTCAATTAGGTAGAGGTCATTTCAAAATACTAGTTATGAGACTATTTCTGAGTTTATTTTATTCTGATTTTATTTACTATATCAGATTTTCAGTGGGTCAAAAATTTTACATAAACTTTGTTAGCATTTGGTGGCATTGCCATTTAATTCTTAGTGGGAAGAAGGTGGCCGGGTCTTATGAAATCACATTTTCTTTTACATCTTGTGGATGGCCAGGTGCGTTGCTTTCCTGGGGAAGAGATGGTACCAGGATGCACTATGGGAAGAAGGCAAGCTGGCAGAGGCAGTATGATGCTCTGGGCAATGTTCTGCTGGGAAACCTTGGGTTCTGGCTTTCATGTGGATGTTACTTTGACACGTACCACCTACCTAAACATTGTTGCAGACCAAGTACACGCCTTCATGGCAACGGTATTCCCTAATGGCAGTGGCCTCTTTCAGCAGGATAATGGGCCCACCATACTGCAAAATTTGTTCAGGAATGGTTTGAGGAACATGACAAAGAGTTCAAGGTATTGACTTTGCCTCCAAATTCCCCAGATCTCAATCCGATCAAGTATCTGTGGGATGTGCTGAACAAACCCAAACCATGGAGGCCCCACTTTGCAACTTACAGGACTTAAAGGATCTGCTGCTAACGTCTTAGTGCCAGATACCACAGCACACCTTCAGAGGTCTTGTGGAGTCCATGCCTTGATGGATCAGAGCTGTTTTGGTGGCACAAGCGGGACCTACACAATATTAGGCTGGTGGTTTTAATGTTATGGCTGATTGGTGTATGTATAAAGTCTAAATAAAGACATTTATAAGGAGATACAAAGTAAAAAATAAAATTTCAGACATAGGACATATGAATTAATTTAGCTTGGAAAATATTCTAGAATTGTTTGGAGCGACATCCTGATCCAGTGAGGGTCTGTGTTGTACCAAATACCTTCCACTTCTTAATAATAGACTTTACTGTGCTTCTAGGCATTGATAAAGCCTTTGAATTTTTTTTGTATAGATCTCCTGACTTGTGCCTATCCACAACTTTTTCCTGGAGATCTTTTGACAGTACCTTGCCACCTATAGTTGATTGTTTGCTTCAGTTGCACTACCAAGGACTGAAATGCTCCAGAAAAGCTCTTGCCATGCTGAGCTAATCAAAATGACCACAGCTGATCGCAGTTGAAAGTCAAATGGCTTTGTGTGCCTTTGAGAAGGTGATTAGCTACACCTTATTGAGTTTACAAGTCATTTTTGTTATATCTTTCACTTGGATGTTATAGGTTGCATTGAGTAAATACAGCTGGATAAAACAAAAACGGTGTCCGTCTTCATTTCAGGCTGCAAGGCAAAAATATGTGAAGGACTGGAAAGAAAGCACATGGAAAGAAATGCTGTAGAGCAAAGATGCCTTCAAAATAATGAAATGAAATCTTTCTACATTAAAAAAAAAATACTGTAAAGAGCAGTAAACAGTAGTAAATGAAACAAAGTCAATACTTGGTCTGGGAAAAAAACAAAAATAAAAATAAAAATAGTAGTCTCTAGTAGCAGTTTTATAAGGAAATGAGCTGGTAAGTTTTATTGAGCATCTTGCAGAACCAGCCACAGTTCTTCTGGAGACTTTGACTTTCGCACTTGTTTCTTATTTTTGCAGCAAAACCCAGCAGCCTTCATTGTGTTTTTTGTCTGAAAAGTGTATATATATATATATACATATACACACACACACACACACACACACATACACATACATATATATATATATATATATATATATAAAATTTTAACAGCAGATCTTGATATCCTACAGCAGTGTAGGAGTCCAAAATTCTTTGTCAATCTGCTAAGCAAACTAGCTTTGTGTCTCAAATCACATACTTGCATACTATTCTAGATCACTATTTGAGAGCACTAACAGTTACTGGCTTTCCTATTAAAATTAGCGTTTGAATTTTAAAAAAAAAAGCTTTCATGTAGCCTTCAAATCTACTGAAAGATCCGTTTTGTGTACCAGTCTTCTGCCTTTCCTTGATTAGTAAATACTTTTGAATGTAAGGTCAGAGTTTTCAATTTGAGATGCAGCTCATAAGAACTTTTTAAAAAGCTTTATAAGAAATGCAAGTCCCACTAGACTGGCAAGACGGTGCTGAAATCATACCTTTGTCTTTTTTTCTAGTCACTTATGTTACTGACATAATAAAATGTTCAAATGTTACAATAGTTCTACATTTTAAATGTGGAAATAAAAAAATAAGTGTTGTTCCTGTGTTTTATTTTGTTTAAATGTGGTATATGTGGCGACCTTTGCAGACGCTATTCTCCTGAGACTCATTGTATGGGAAAGTCTCCCAAACAACTCCAGAGGATGAGTAACAACTTGTGCAACCAATACAGAATGAAAGGAACTGTTTGCAACCCTAACTTTTCTGTCTAAATCTGAGGCTGTTCTGTCTTCTAAGAGAGTTTGGGAACATTATCATTTGCATGGTGTATGTCCCACCCAGCGGTAATGCAGTGAGAGCACCATCCATTGCATCAGACTGTAGCCAAAATCAGCTGGAGAGCTACTCTGGTAACCCATTTTTCATTTCTGGTAAATTGAATCACTGTAAACTCAAGACTTTCTTAAATGGCTTTTATCAATAAGTGTGAGACACAATGATATGGCGACAACATAAAAGTTTACAGTGCAAAATTTGCTCTTACAAATTCTGACTACAATGCAGTCCATCTTATACCAACATATAGGACTGTGCTCAAAAGGAGCAAGCCACTGGTAAAACAGTGACTATATGGGAAGAGAATGGAATAAACACAATAAAAGGGCGTTTTCTGTGTACAGACTGGGATGTTTTTCGCAACACAGATTTAAATGTGGCAACAGAGACTAGACAGAGAGACTGCACAATTAATTACATTAACTTTTGTGTGGACATGCACACTAAGAAGGGCATAACTGTATATCCCAACAGGTTAAAGTCTGCACCAACTAGAAAGAAGCAGCTTTTAGGAACTGTAACTGTGAATAGCTGAAAATAGTTGTTAGGATTTATGAACCTTGGGTTGCGATTCTTCAAAAGAGAGAAAGTGAACGTACACAAAAAGACGGCGCCCTCGCCCCACTACACACTTCCCGCACCAAGGCCTTGGGAGAGTTTGCCAAATGACACACAAAGTTCAAATGGCAAGATCTCTCATTTACTCAAAGAAGGCAGAATATATATCGTGCTTGACATACAACAGAGACAATGGGTTAACTATTGATTGAAAAAAAAAAAAGAAAAAAAAACAACAACAGGTAGAGAACAAGATCAGAAAATGAGAAACAACACACAATTTAATGAGCAAGGTCTAAATCTGTGCAAAAACTGCTGGGATGGTGCAATACTGCTTGATGTGCAATATTCCTTGAGCTGTGTAATGCTGGGACTCTGCAATAATCCTGGGGATGTGTAATACAGGAGCTGTGAAATTCCTGGGACCATGTAATAGTGTTGAGACTGTGCAATACTGCAACTGTCACTATGCTATACTGTATTCAATGCAGTACTCTTGGAACTGTGCAAAACTGTATGCTGTGCAATATTGATAGGGCTACAAAATACTGTTTGGTGGGCAACACTGTTAGGAATGTGTACATATGTCAGACTGGCAGATTGTGTAACTTGTCATTTCAAGCTATTAATGCATGCTGAGCTCAAGAAAAATATTTTCTGAGAGGACAATAAAGTATTTCTTTTCTTTTCGTTTCTTTTCAGCTGTTTTGAATATTCTGTTCTACATGTCCTGTCATACTGTGCAAATGATACATAATCTTGACTTGGCCTTCATTCCTCCTATTCTAATACACTGCTTCGACATACAAATAAGTATGTACGTATCCAAGTTTTAGGTGTATCACAGGGGAGAGCAGCTAATCCACAAACAAGGGATTGTCCAGATTAATAGTGTGTCTGTTAGGCTATATATGCATCAATCTGCTCTGCTGTTTCCTAGCATCAAGCTGTAAGCCAAAGTTTATCATGTTATACTGTTGCTGTACGTTATATGTAGTTTGTTATTGATGACTTTTACTGTATTAATTGTACTATATTGATAAATACCTTACTTCACTTAAAATAATATTGTCAAAATGGAATAGTAATAGTGGCGTTAACAAATTTATATACCAGAATTCTGTCACTATCAGTTCTGTTGCATTTATAAGCCACAACCCTTTATTTCTGCCAGCAAAAGCACATGTGGTAATGCCTTAATATAAGGTTTGATAATTACTTTTTATAAGTAATACATGATACATAATACATTACACTTAGTAATTAAAGATTGGATCAGGATTGAGGTTCCCAAAAGCATTGCAAGCAAAATTAAGATCATCTTAACTGGTAGAGAGAGTGTTCAATGGAAGCTTGCTCTACCATTTAACAATGATTTTTGTCCAGAAATGCATTTGGTAAACTCAACTCAGACGTATTAGGAGCAGAAAAACCTATATCTTTACAAGGCAGAATTGAATTAAATCCCTACCAGACATTTAAATATTTTTTTTTTCTTTCTGTCCACATCATGGTCCATCTGATTCCTGCATACAGGCAGAAATTAAAGCTTTCCAAACCTGTTGTGAGGACATCAAAGCAGTGGACCATGGAGGCTGTGGAGGATCTTCAGGCATGCTTGCTTCAGACTGTACTGACTGGGATGTTTTCAGGGATGTTTTCAGGACTGCTACCAACAGTCTGGATGAGTACACAGAGGCTGTGACATCATACATAAGCTTCTGTGAGGATAGCTGTGTACCATCACGGACCAGGATGAGTTACAACAATGACAAACCCTGGTTCACAGCCAGACTCCGACAGCTAAGGCTGGAGAAGGAAGATGCGTTTAAGAGTGGGGACAGAATCAGGTTTAAAGCATCAAAGTACAAGTTTAGCAAGGTGGTGAGCGAAGCTAAACAGCTGTACCCTGAGAAACTACAACAGCAGTTCTCAGCCAATGACTCTGCTTCGGTCTGGAAAGGGCTCAGACAGATCACAAACTGCAAACCAAAAGCCCCCCACTCTGTTAACGACTTGCATCTGGCCAACAGCCTGAACGAGTTCTACTATCGCTTTCAAAGACAATGGGACAGTCCTGACACCATCGCCCACGACACCAGCCATCAGCTTCAGCTCCAGCCCACAAGCTTCACCACCTCCACCACATTAGGAGCTAGGGCCTCTTCACAGCTGCACACCTCAACGGCTCCCCCCTGCCCCACCACAAGTATGATTCTCACCAACCTGGAGTCTTCAAGAGACAGAACCCGCGCAAAGCAGCTGGACCTGACTCTGTCTCTCCATCCACCCAGAAGTACTGTGCAGATCAGCTGTCTCCAGTGTTTACAGATATCTTTAACACCTCACTGGAGATATGCCATGTGCCAGCCTGCTTCAAGACCCCCACTATCATCCCCGACCCCAAAAAACCTAGGATCACAGGAATTAATGACTACAGACCTGTCGCTCTGACATCTGTGGTCCATCAAGTCCTTTGAGCGCCTTGTGCTGTCCCACCTCAAATCCATCACAGACCCTCTCCTAGACCCTCTGCAGTTTTGTCAAAAAATCAAACAGAAGGCCAGAGTCAAACCGTGTGTTGTGGTCAGAACTTCCTGGCCATGTACACAACTGGCATGTTTGGTTAAAAAAAAAAAAAAAAACTGGGCTGTGCACAAACCCACTGTAAATTCTGTTGATGCTTTGATGATATTTTGTGGAGGTTCTGAAGATGAATTCTGTTAAGCACCAGGATACTTCAGCCCAAAGCCTAGTTGCCTCGTCCAGGCGGTTCAGATTTGGCCAATGAGATAATGACCTCAAACATACATAAACTTGCACATTTGCAAGTTTATTTAGATAACTGGACAGTTATGGTAAAATTATAACAGTGGCATGAGAGGGATATAGGGTGTACCATTTAAAAAAAAAAAAAAAATCTATGGCCTCATAAAAATATCCAGAAAAAGCTTTTATTTTGCAAGCTATTTGATTTCATTGGTTCCTGACTATAATCCCAAAAATGTGCACTGTGGAGATCTGCAGGAGACAAAAAAAAAATCACTTATTGAAAAGATTATTTGTTTTTAACTCATTATCATGGGTTGATCATTGATCAATTATCATTGTCTTTCTTATCTGAACTTTTATTTTATAATAGTTAAATATAATCTTTCTTTCTTTCTTTGTAGGCTAGCTGTTGGGACTGGGAAATGTAGCACAAATTAGGTTGTTATAGGTGCCTGGTCTGTGTGAGCTATATCAAGCGGTGGAAATAATAATCTATAAATAAAAACTAAATATTAAAATATTATAAAATATTATGAATTTTAGGCCAGTTTCTACAGAAATATAGAAGAATGGTTTTATTTTGGAGCCTAATAAGGCAGTGTTTAGGTCAGTCTACTGATGATGTATGATTAAAAAATACTGTGACTCATTCATATTGTCTTAGTGAATGTGGTCTTATTCCCACAGACTTCCTACACACTCCCTTCAAGTAAAAATCTCTTGCTTGTGCAACTTTTATGTTGCATCCCGCCTAAGCCCAGGCCTGGTACTAGTCTCAAGCAAATACCCTTCTGGTGTATTTTAAAGAATATTGTGCCTCCTATTTCTGTCTGTATGTGTATCTGTTTAAAACACATTATCTGTTTCATGTAGTGTATAACATGAAAGGGGAAACAACTATGTCCTCATATTAAGTCAATTGACCTCACCAAGACAAAGGATTTCTTCCACTTAGGGTAGTTTTGGGGAATAGCTAGCTTAAAAAACAAGCACAAATGAGAAAATACTTCTTCATTTATCTTCATATAAAGACATATAGCTTGAAAGTGACAATGCCAGTACAACCACGTGTGAGTGTGTGTGTGTGTGTCATTGTTATTTATCAAACTGCATTTCAAATAAGTCTACCCTGGTAACCATCCCTAAATATATGTTTTATATATACAACATTTAAATATATACAACATAAAAGATGTAAAAGTGCTGTCCTCATATAAAGTGAAGGGGCCTCATCAGGTCATTACATTTCTTCTGTATGGGCTAATTTTTCCTAGTAGGCTAAGAGAAAACTGAAACATATAATTGTTTTGAATGGTCAGTAATATGCATCATTGTACCGGTCCATTGACCTTGTCTGACAACTGAGAAACAACATTTTATTATATTTTTCTTTTAGCTTTTCTTCAAATGAGAAAGCATAGTTTAAACCTGTCCAACCAGGTATATGGGTGTCTGTTGGTTTTTCAAAATGCCAAAGCTCCAGGTCACATTGCACTGGAAACTATCCCAAAAATATACATTTATGCTTTTCTATTCTAAGGTTTTCAGAAGGCTTAATAGCTAGTATGCACTTTCTAGCATAACATATATATTAACATAATAATTAGAAAGTGATTTTGCAGAATGTCAGAATTTCACCAATCAAGAATGTGTTCAAGTTTTCGGATTATGTCATTGTCGGCAGCCAATTTTTTTTTAACAATGGTGTGCACAGATCTTGCTTATTTTGATCTACATACATTAGGCTACATACACACCGGCCTGTTGTCTGAGTTTTACAGCACCAGGCCTAGAAAGGTAAACAAAACAGGCTGCCACTATATTGTAGTAATAGGTCATAGTAGTCAATTCTTTACATTTGTTGTTGGATGAACAGTTTCATTGTTTATTATTAAACAGTGAAACACATCATGAACCATGCCATGTTTATTGTACGAAATATATTGGGGGATATATCAAGGTCAACTGAACTTGACAGAACATTATTCCCAAAATGAATTTATTGTGATGTAAGTTGTAGGATGTAAGATGTAAAATATAAAGTTTGGCTCATGGAAATGGGTGGAGTTTAAAAAAAAAAAAAAAAATTTGTACTGCAGTCAGCCACCAGAGGGCCTCAAACACATTTTGGCTTCACTTGGTGGCCCCTGTTATGATGTCCCCTCATATATACAGCGTCTGGTCTGAAATCACTGATGTTATGACCTGGGCTGTGTTTTGAAGGTCTTCTCTAATTGTTTCCAAAATCTTTTCACAGGTGACACATATAATAATCCAGAAAAGTGATCCTTTCATTTCTCAGTTATAGATGTCTAGTACTAATCGAATTGAATATCTACATCAATACTAAATAATGTTTCACGCAGTGTATTACACTATTCTGACATAGTAATTAGCAGATGTTTTTGCACAGACCCTAATTTTCTGACACGTTTTCAGATCATTACATTTTACTTTTGTTGTTCTAAAATTACTTTTTACAAATTTGATTAACTGTGTATTTTATTAATTGTGTGAATTTATACCCAGCATGAGGCACTTTTTTTTTTATTTATTTAAACTGAGCTCTTCCACTTATTTTATTGTGTATTTCCTCTTAGACTTGCCAAAACAAGGCTTGAACAACCAAAAAGAACTATTGCAGAGCAATCAGAGGTAAGGATTTTGTAATTGTAGTGGCATGTACAGGTGCATCTCAATAAATTAGAATGTCGTGGAAAAGTTCATTTATTTCAGTAATTCAACTCAAATTGTGAAACTCGTGTATTAAATAAATTCAATACACACAGACTGAAGTAGTTTAAGTCTTTGGTTCTTTTAATTGTGATGATTTTGGCTCACATTTAACAAAAACCCACCAATTCACTATCTCAACAAATTAGAATATTTCATAAGACCAATAAAGAAAACATTTTTAGTGAATTGTTGGCCTTCTGGAAAGTATGTTCATTTACTGTACATGTACTCAATACTTGGTAGGGGCTCCTTTTACTTTAATTACTGCTTCAATTTGGCGTGGCATGGAGGTGATCAGTTTGTGGCACTGCTGAGGTGGTATGGAAGCCCAGGTTTCTTTGACAGTGGCCTTCAGCTCATCTGCATTTTTTGGTCTCTTGTTTCTCATTTTCCTCTTGACAATACCCCATAGATTCTCTATGGGGTTCAGGTGTGGTGAGTTTGCTGGCCAGTCAAGCACACCAACACCATGGTCATTTAACCAACTTTTGGTGCTTTTGGCAGTGTGGGCAGGTGCCAAATCCTGCTGGAAAATGAAATCAGCATCTTCAAAAAGCTGGTCAGCAGAAGGAAGCATGAAGTGCTCCAAAGTTTCTTGGTAAACGGGTGCAGTGACTTTGGTTTTCAAAAAACACAATGGACCAACACCAGCAGATGACATTGCACCCCAAATCATTACAGACTGTGGAAACTTAACACTGGACTTCAAGCAACTTGGGCTATGAGCTTCTCCACCCTTCCTCCAGACTCTAGGACCTTGGTTTCCAAATGAAATACAAAACTTACTCTCATCTGAAAAGAGGACTTTGGACTACTGGGCAACAGTCCAGTTCTTCTTCTCCTTAGCCCAGGTAAGACGCCTCTGACGTTGTCTGTGGTTCAAGAGTGGCTTAATAAGAGGAATACGACAACTGTAGCCAAATTCCTTGACACGTCTGTTTGTGGTGGCTCTTGATGCCTTGACCCCAGCCTCAGTCCATTCCTTGTGAAGTTCACTCAAATTCTTGAATCGATTTTGCTTGACAATCCTCATAAGGCTGCGGTGCTCTCGGTTGGTTGTGCATCTTTTTCTTCCACACTTTTTCCTTCCACTCAACTTTCTGTTAACATGCTTGGATACAGCACTCTGTGAACAGCCAGCTTCTTTGGCAATGAATGTTTGTGGCTTACCTAGTGAACCAAACTGAGAGACCATTTTGAAGGCTCAGGAAACCTTTGCAGGTGTTTTGAGTTGATTAGCTGATTGGCATGTCACCATATTCTAATTTGTTGAGATAGTGAATTGGTGGGTTTTTGTTAAATGTGAGCCAAAATCATCACAATTAAAAGAACCAAAGACTTAAACTACTTCAGTCTGTGTGCATTGAATTTATTTAATACACGAGTTTCACAATTTGAGTTGAATTACTGAAATAAATGAACTTTTACACGACATTCTAATTTATTGAGATGCACCTGTATATGTTATAAGGTATACCAAAGTTTAGCATTGTAATAAAAATGAGTAGAAGCTGCTTGAGGATTTGTCTTTACAATTGCATCTCGGACAATTTTCTTTGAAATCGCGTCACAAATTTTACCTTGGTCTACCTGATCTCGGCTTGGTATCCACAGAACCACTGATTTTACATTTCTTTATGGGAGCTTGAACAATGCTGATTGACATTTTCAAACCTTTGGATATCGTGTTACAGTATAACCTTTTCCTAATTTATAATGTTGAATTACTTTTTCTTGCAGATCATTTGACAGTTCTTTTGCTTCCCCCATATTTTAGTATTCAGCAAATTCAGTACAGGCATAGACTAAATGTACAAGGTTTCCTTAATAACTTAGAAACACACACTGACAGTTCATGCACTTACACTAATTACAATCAAATAAAGCACAGGTACAGATTCTTAACCTTCAAATTGACAGGCTCAAAACAAACGTGTACGTAAACTTCTGATGAGGGTCATTTGTGTAATTTTAGTTCTTATCATGATTAATATAATACATGGAAATTTGTGTGATTATAAATAGCTTCATCTAAACACTATTACTAAATAAAGGAAATATGTATTGTATGATCACTTACATTTCTAAAATAATAATAATAATAATAATAATACGTAAATATTCAAATTCTGCTATGAGCTTATTAGCAGGACTGTATGCTATAAGAATGCATGTTTTTTTCAGGATTGTTGATGCACTTTTGGCAGCTGAAGATGACTTTAAGCTGGATGGCATGAAAATCTCTGAGGCAGTAAAGGATCAGAAAATATACCTGAAACTCACAGGTTCTCTTTTAAAATATTTCTACATTTACCCACTATCATAAATACATGAACCATTCTGATCATGGTCTTAAACAACTTGGCATAAAATCTGACTATGGTTTTTATTACCTATTTGCATATACACTCACTATCCACTTATTAGGAACACCTAACACCTGTACACCTGCACATTCATGCAGCCAATCATGTGGCAGCAGCACAATGCAAAAAGTCATACAGATGTAGGTCAAGAGCTTCAGTTAATTTTCACATCGAACATCAGAATGACGAAAACTTGTGATCTCTGTGACTTTGATTGTGATTTGGGGGGGGGGGGGGGTTCCTGTCAGCTCAGACTTCCTGTCAGCTCAATATCTCAGATGCCACCGTGTTTGTGATTCGAGTCTTGTTTAGTTTTTCCTCTTCTGTTTTACAGATAAAATTCTTCAGGATATCAAGGACTCAGAATCAGAAAAAGCAAAGGAGATCATTGGTAGAAGCGAGAACCGTGATCTTTACAGCTGTGTTGGTAGCAAAATCACGTCTAAGGAACTGAAAAATTTGAACGCTGCAGAACAGCAAGAGGTTAGTTACATTAATATTTACTTGACTGCAGTTGTTAATGTAGCATTACAAATTATTTTAACATAATTGTCACTTGGTTATGTTGGATTTTCCCAACAGAAATGTTAAATGTGCAGTATTATTACATTCAATGAACTTGCAGTAAAGACGTGTCCAGGTATCTGCTAAGCTACAGATACTCTCTAATGGGATAAAGAATTTGCATATTAAGTTTCAGTTTTAGTTATAGATTGAATCTGTTAGTTATGTGTTTACCTTTATTAACCCTTATATACTGTTCACATACTGTCTCCATCCTGCCTCAAGATTAGTCCCTGTGCCAACTTTTGAGTTCCAATATTCTTCTTACCTAGGAACACCTTAACACTCAGCAATAATTGGGGGTTTAATACTAAAACATTTTAAAGTCAGTGAAACTACAGTCATGTGAAAAATAAGTACACCCCATTGGCTTTTTTAAAATATTTGGACAAGCAAATATTTGATCACCTTTGAAACAGTGCCTATTAATAAAGTTGATATACTTGACCAAAACCACAAGGAAAAATAGCTTTTTTAATCATTTATTCAACAGAAATATCAATAGATGTGATATTCTTCTGTGGAAAATGTAAGTACACCCTTGGCCTCAGAAACTAGTATTGCCCCCTTTAGCAGAAATAACTTCTTGTATGTGTTTTGTATAATTGTCCACCAGTCTCTGACATCGGCTTGCTGGGATTTTTGACCACTCTTCCATGCAATATTCTTTCAGTTGCAAGATGTTTGAGGGTTTTCTTACATGTACTGCCTGTTTCAGATCCCCCCACAACATTTTAATGGGATTCTAATCTGAGCTTTGATTAGGCCATTCCATAACCTCCATTTCTTCTTTCTGAGCCATTCCTTGGTGAATTTGCTCATGTGCTTAGGATCATTATCCTGTTGAAAGGTTCACTTTCAGTTCAACTTCAACTTTTGGACAGATGGCCTCACATTATCTTCAAGCACTCTGATATGATGCAGAATTCTTAGTTGAATCAATGAATGCAAGCTGTCCAGTCCCTGAGGCAGTGAAGCAACCCCAAACCATAACATTTCCACCACCGTGCTTCACAGTTGGTATGAGGTGCTTCTCCTGAAAAGCTGTCTTTGGTCAGCTCCAAACATGTCTGCTGTTACTGTGGCCAAACAACTCTGTCTTTGATTCGTCTGTCCAGAGCACATTATTCCAAAAGGCCTGGTCTTTGCCTATAGGCTCATTCAATCTGGATGCGCACCTCTAATGCTGCAATCTTCTCCGTCAGAGAGCTAACTAGCATACACTTAGCACAAATAAAGCTATTACTAACGACAGAGGAAGAATGACTAAACATCCTGCACTCAGCACACTGAACAAGCTGAAGATTAGCCATATTGAGTGTTTAATGTACCTTAGTCGAAGATCAGTTGATATTATTTTACACGGATCCGACGTGGATAAACGCCGCTTGAAGCTCCTGGCAAACGATTCGAGCACACGACATGCCAAACAGGAAGTCCTTCAGGAAATAATTGCATGCAAGGTAACTGGAAAGCTAATGTAGGCTAGTTTAATAACTCCTAAATGTATTGAGGCATCAGGGAGAAAGAAACATAATCAGGAAGTTAACTAACTATTTCCATGTTTTTGTTAGTACACCATTGTTTTTTTTTTCTTTTTCAGGACATTGCAAATTGTTGTATTGGCTATGCCCAATGCTTCTGCAATGGCTCGGATAGATTTTCCCTCTTTTCTCAGCTTCAAAATGGCTTGCTTTTCTCCCATATACAGCTCTCTGATCTTCAAGTTGGTTTATCCATTTTACCAACAAATGCAGTCTTCACAGGTGAAACCTAGGGCTCAAACCAAGAGTAGACATTCAGAGCTATTAATTCTTTAAATAATCAATTTAACAGGACACACCTGGGCAGCAAGAAACACCTACAGTATCAGTCATATGTTCCAATATTTTTGATCACTTGAATAAAATGGGTGGGTTCAGACAAAAGGTGCCATGTTGTTTAACACATCTAGATGTAAATATGAGGAAATGAAAGCTAAAGTTGATCTGTCATCTCATATTCATCTTTTGAGCTCAAACCTAAATGTCGTTTTCATTTTCAATGTATAGCGAAAACAGTAGAATTCGCCTTGCCATTCCAATATTGTGGAGGGGACTGTAAATGTCAATATTCCTCGTCATTCACCAGCTTAGCTAGAAGATTCTAAGGAATGTTGCATGATGGCAGTATTTATGGTAAAATATTACATCATACTTCACTATATGACCTTGTTGGAAAGACACAAATAGTGATGGACATAACAATATAGGCATCTATTTTCATTGCTAGATGTTATGAATGAAGTGAGAAATTTTTAAATTGCAGATCTTCAATGACTCTGTCCATGGCCATATCAAGATGCATCCGCTGTTGGTGGACATCATTGACACGCCAGAATTTCAACGCCTGAGGAACATCAAGCAGATGGGAGGAATCTATTATTATGTCTTTCCAGGAGCTTCTCACAACCGCTTTGAGCACTCCCTCAGGTAAAAATGTCAACACATTCATATGAACAGGAAACTGCGTCAGGTGGAGGGTAGTGGCAGCTAATGTGGGGAACAAATAATACAAATTTTACTAATAACTACAAAATACTTGAAGACATTTTGATACAGTGTACTGGGCAAGCAGTGACAGTAATGAGACTAGGTTACTGTAACAACAGAGATGCAGAAGGCAGGTTAGATCGCTGCCTAGAGGTTTATTTTCCAAAAGGCAATACTCAAAAAACCATAACATTGTGGTCGAACATCTAGGGTCATACACAAAAGAGTAATAATAACCAAGCTCAAGGGATATGCAGTCAAAAACCAAACACAGGTCAAAAGCACAGATTATTCAGAGAATCAGTACCAGAGGATAATTTAAAAAACAAGAAACCAGAAAAGAGAGCAAGGGTCATATATGGAAAAGGATATAATGATATAAACAGCTCTGAACTTACATGAATACAAGTAATCAGCAAGGCTTCAAGTCTGGCCTAGGGTGCTTCTCATTTCTTATCTGTGCATCCTCATTTCCTTTCCTTGCATCTTAGCTCCACCTCCTTAGGATGTGAGGATGAGATGCAAGGAGAGAGGAATCGAAGCAAGTCAAATGGAATATTCTCACTCTCTCAAGCATCACTTCAAAGCGACGTCAATTAATGATGACTGTGCTCCGCTGGATTACCTCACTGCGCTTCAGTGATCTGCCTGAATGACCAGAGCTTGTGCACCCAATGGATCACCAACTCATGCATATTCTGTGAGACGTACACTTTTCCTCTAGGGCACTCGGAAGGAAATGGTTCATCTGGTTGGGATCACTGGATGTCTTCCATGATGTTCAAATTAATGGGTTCTGCAAAACATGACTTGGGGAGGATAGTGTCAAAGAGAGTTTTGGTCGGTGTGACTTCATGTAGCTGTTATCATGCCTTGGTATCCTTTGACCCAGGTCTGTAAGTTATGGTGAAATTAAAGCAAGTGAAAAAGAGGGCCGGTCTGGCTTGATGTGGATTCATAATTTCACAGACTTTACATATACAAGATTTTGGTGTTCTGTGAGGATGCAGAAGCGATGTTCAGATCCCTAGAGCCAATGTCATCATTCCTCTAGCATGACTTTTGAGAAGAAGGCACACAGGTGAAGCTTTGCAGTATTACCATGACGTTGAGACAGTATAGCTCCTATGCTGTTTTCAGAGGCTTCTATCTCTACCACAAATGGGAGAGAAGGATCAGGATGATGTAGAATGGGTGCATTTGTAAATCGTTCTTTAAGTGTTTGGAAAGGTTGGGTGGACTCCTCTGTCCGTTCTAATACCTTGAGAAGGGATATGAGTAAATAATCAGCACTGCTTTGCGCCTGGTCTAGTGTCCATGAGGATGTCTATTGAAGAAAAGTTCTTAAAACTCAGGGAAGGGTGTAATGGCAGTGAAATGTCCGGAAACGACATGACAGTTACAAACCATAAGGAGTTATGCAACATTATAGTAACAAAATATAAGAAGAAAGAAAGAGTTTTAGACAGAGTATTTTTTTAATATTAACTGCTGTTGGCAGCCTTTCTGTGACTTAATACTATAGTGTAAATCTGGTTTGTTTGTTCTTTATTTTTTTATTTTTTTTAAAAAAAAGGTCATCAATGTGCAATTACTTCTGATATGCTGTTGGAAACACCCACCAAAATACATAATTATGTAATGTCTTGCAACAATGATAGCATGGTTAATGATACTACATGTCTTGTTTCTTTTAACAGTGTGGGTCATCTGGCAGGGGAACTCGTACGAAGTCTGAAAGCTCAACGACAAGATAAAAAAATAAATAGTATTGATATGTTCTGTGTTCAGATTGCAGGATTGTGTCATGACCTGGGTGAGTTATTCACAATGCATCAGACTATAACAATTATATAGCCGAATAACACAAACCAAATTTAAATCCAGATGCAAACAGAATCTGTTCGTGTGACTTACTAAGACAAAATAACATAATATAATAACATTTAATAAAATAACATTTCACAGCATAGATAAACTAGGTCGTTGGCACGACTTCACAATTATACTGAGGATTTCATGTGTTTATATATTGTATGGTGTAAGCAGGAAGTGTAACTGATATTTAGTATTCAGGAGACAGTGACCTTTTCTCAACAGTGCATGTATAGGCCTTTATTTCTGCAAATTTGCATGCTCCACCACTTTATAAAGTAAAGTTATGGTAACTATAAAACAAAATCAGCTACAACTGAACTCTACCATTCGATACATAATGTTGTTCTAGTGAGTAAGGTTATCATCAGTGAAATTTTATCAATATCGCAGGAGAGCTGAGGAGGAGTACTGAACATTTCACTCGTAGAGCTTCCTTGTTAGGCATTGGTGGGTCATGGTGGGTAATATTTCCTTATGCCATATTTGTGGGGGACACTCCATGGCAAACCCATTTGAATTCTTCAGGAGTTATTTTGTAGCTGTTAGACATGAGCTCTGAGAAGTTGAAATTGAGAACTAGGAGCTAGGGTCAAAACCAGGGTGTACAACGTGACACATGAAACAAAGCTTGAAATTAACTAAACAAAGGGATTAATATCGAACTGCTGAACTCTATCAGAAAAAAAAACATTAATAGGATGAGGCTAGACTAAAACAAGACTCAAAGAGAAACACAAGTGTAACTACATTGCATTTGTCACCATGGGAACAACAATGCAATGGTGGAAACTGTAACAAATATTATCCGTTTGACTGTTTTGTAATACTTATATACCTATAACTGATATAATTCTGGAAATTAATCTGTAAAGTCTGTTTTTCAAATGAAGGTCATGGCCCGTTCTCACATTTATTTGAAGAAGTCCTGAAGGAGCTATCAGAGAAATTGGTAACTGAACAATTTGTGCAACTTTAAATTTACCACCAGGTTAAATTCGATTATTTCATTAAAGTAATTAAGATAAATGCAAGATCTTGGTTTAATATGGAGTTATTCCTGTTATTTTTGCTGTTTTTGTTCTCTTCCCAACAAGGTTTCAGAAACAGGGGAAAGTGAAACTACAGAGGCTTTAAAAAATTGGAAGGTGAAGAATTTCTGCTTGTAATCAAAACAAATATTCTGTTTATTTTCAGTCTGAGAGTTAAGCCTGTTCATTTGAAGATATCTGATGTACATGGTACATTAATTAATTCATTTATATTGTGCTTATTTTTATTTATTTTTATGCTATAGCATGAAGCACAATCAGGAAAAATGTTTGACCTGCTGATCAAAAATGGCATAAAGGACAAGATGAAGAATGGAGATTATAAAGATGAAGAAATATGAAGATGAAGGAAATGAGTTGGAAAGTACTGAACAAAGGAAGGTAAGTCATGTTCATTTTTACAATTTTTTACCAAATTGCTAATTAATGTACACCCCAAGGTTGTTTGTTGTTAAATGGTGTGTGCTGTGGTGGACAGTAGGCTAACTTTTCCATTAGTTGAGTTAACGCAGCGAAGTGATATGGAACTGTAATGCGGTCAAGACCTGACTGGAACTACTTTAGCTGTGAGCTACATTTACTGGAAAATAATTGCACACCTCAGAACTTCCATCAGCCAATCAGAATTGAGAATTCAACAGCGCTGTGGTATAATCAGAGGTAAATCCAAAGAGCACCCAACAGGTGTTGGGTGAAATCAGGTAATTGGCTGTTGCTGTAACGGAGGTTGGAGTTCGTCAGCTGACTTGGTAATTGACTGAGGATACTGGAAAACATGGTGTGTGTGTGTGTGTGTGTGTGTGTGTGTGTGTGTGTCAAACTTTCAGACATGGCAGATGTGGATCACAGAGAATTCTGTCTCTGAAGATGATTTTACTGTCAAGGTAGGTGGAAAAAATAAGGAAAAATAATGTAACTGCATTAAATTGCTTCATTGACTACAAATACTGCATTTTACATTGGGATTGTTCCATACTGCTTAAAAAATATTTATGACTTCATCCATTATAGACTGCCAAATTAAATTATGGAAAGGAAAACGACAATCCAATCGACCATCTTCGATTCTACAGGAAAAACAACCCTGACATAGCAGTGCAACTGGATGAACATGAGGTAGATATGTGCATTATCTTTATGATTTATCCCTTCTACATTGCAGTGTGTATCCAAAACGGTCTTTATATAACTTGCATCCAAAAACAATGTGCAACCTGTAGCTACATAGCAAAGTGTTTATATTTTACAGGTGCATCTAAAAAAATTTAAATATAGTGGAAAAGTTCTTTTTTTCCCGCAATTTAATTCAAAAAGTGGAACTTTCATATATTCTAAATTCATTACACAAAGTGAAATATTTCAAATATTAAAACAAATATTTTTTTGTTTTAATCTTGATTACGGCTTACAGCTCATGGAAATCAAAAATCCTGTATCTCAAAATATTAGAATAAAGAATTTATAATACAGAAATGTCGACCTTCTGAAAAGTATGTTAATTTATGCACTCAATACTTGGTCGGGGCTCCTTCTGCACGAATTACTGCATCAATGCGGCGTGGCATGGAGACAATCAGCCTGTGGCACTGCTGAGGTGTTATGCTGAGGTGTTATGGAATACAGCCTTCAGCTCGTCTGTATCGTTGGGTCTGGTGTCTCATCTTCCTCTTGACAAAATTCAGATAAGGAGAGTTGGCTGGCCTATGAAGCACAGTAACACCATGGTCAGCAAATCAGTTACTAGTAGTTTTGGCACTGTGGGCAGGTACCAAGTCCTGCTGGTAAAGGAAATCAGCATCTCCATAAAGCTTGTCAGCAGATGGAAGCATGAAGTGCTCTAAAATCTCCTGGTAGACGCTGCATTGACTCTCGACTTGATAAAACACAGTGGACCAACACCAGCAGATGACATGGCACCCCAAATCATCACTGTCTGTGGAAACTTCACTCTGGACTTCAAGCGACTCTCCACTCTTCCTCCAGACTCTGGGACCTTGATTTCCAAATGTAGTGCAGAATTTACTTTCATCTGAAAAGAGGACTTTGGACCACTGCTTTTCTCCTTAGCCCAGGTAAGATGCTTCTGACGCTGTCTCTGGTTCAGGAGTGGCTTGACACTAGGAATGCGACACTTGTAGCCCATTTCCTGGACATGTCTGTGCGTGGTGGCTCTTGATGCACTGACTCCAGCCTCAGTCCACTCCTTGTGAAGCTCCCCCAAGTTCTTGACAATCCTCTCAAGACTGCGGTCAACCCTGTTGCTTGTGCACCTTTTCCTACCACACTTTTCCCTTCCAGTCAACTTTCCATGAATATTGTGGTTGTGTGTACTGAACCAGACTGAGACATTAAAGGTTCATGAAACCTTTGCAGGTGTTTTGAGTTAATTAGCTGATTAGAGCTCTTCTCAGGCCGACATTTCTGTATCATAAATTCTTTATCCTAATATTTTATGATAGTGAATATTTGGCAAAAATGTTTAGCTATGAGTTATAAACTGAGAGACAATTATGCAGGAAACTAAGGAGTTAATGAGCAACGCTGATCGCAGGGGATTCCGGTGTCTCTTGAACTAGGCTTATTCTATTAATTATTGAATATTAAACAGTTACTATAAAGTGCACTGTTGCACTTTCCCCTGCCAATAGTGAGTACAAAAACACTGCTGAAATGTGTCTGGTAAGGATTGAGTGAGGGCTTGATACAATGCTTGATCTTGCATCCGGTGTGGATTTGGAAGTTGGTTTAATACTAGTGCAGTATAAATTTCCGTATGTCATAGCTGAATTGCCCAAAGTGATTGTACATCAGAACTTTGCACAGTGTGTCAGTGTCATTTTCCCCATAACCAGCCGGTCAGAAACACAATCTGACAAACAGGAAATACTGCTTGCATGATTTACAGGAAAGTAGTGACTTTCAGTGTAACATTTACTTCACGTCATATTAACAAAAACCAAATATGCCTTGCTTTTCAACAAAGTAGTGAATCAAATGATCCATTTCTTATATTTATATATGCACTTGTTCTACTTGGGCTTTTATGCAACAATGGCATAGCAATGAAAGATTGCAAAATGGCTGCAAAGTTACTCTACATTAAATACACTGAACAACAGAATAAAGTATAACATTACATTAACTGTAAAATGTTAACTAATTAATTGTAAAATTAAAGCCAACAATGATCAGTGACTTGGTTTCTGAATGCTTAGGTGTGAATAGTTCAGCTTCATGGGAACTGATAGTGTGTGTGTGTGTGTGTGTAGTGACACACTATCATATTCTTCTACACGAACTATCATACTGTACGACACAATATCATACTCTGACACACACGCTATCAAAACTCACACACAATATTATACTCTCTGACACACTATTATACTCTCTCCCCACACACACACACACACACACACACACACACACAAACAAGCCCAGTCCTTTTAGTTGATCACAACATGTCTCTCTGTTCTGAAAACTGCAGCCAAAGCAACCAGCAGTGGTATCAGTAGTTGAAGACAGTGACGTTGACCATACTTGGCCAGAATCCAAAACTGTATTAGAAAAAAATTTTATAACGTCTTCCAATCCCGAGCAGTGTCGCTTGCAGACACTGGAACAAAAAAAAAAAGAAAAGTTTTGATTTTGTATCCAAAGTCAAATCAAAAACACAAGTCCAACTTGGAGTTTGAGGCCAAAGCCAGCAGTGTGCGACAATCTGCATACACTCTCCATGCATTACCAGTGGGCGGGGCTTGGGAAATATTATGTTACAGTTCCAATATATTAACTATTTTGCTACTCTGCAGGTTTCATACCTTCTGCCCAAAAGCTTTGGTGAAACCAAGGTCATGCTTTTCTACAAAGGTGATGCAAATCTCCCACAAAACCCACCCACTGAAGGATTCTTGGACTGAAAAGTGAGGGATCAAGTGAAAAACCAAGCTAGGAATCAAGCAGAAGTGAAGAAGAGGATTCAGGCGAAGAATCAGCTGAAAAGCTGTTGTTTTATAAACTGATCACTGAAAAAAGAATCAATTTTCAAATCCCAGCTTGTTCTATACAATCATATTATACTGTAACGTCTCTTTGAAGATAATCAGGCAGATGACAAGGCTAATCTAGAGAAAAGAAACTAATTTGTGCATGGTGAATACAGGGATATTTATCTAAAATGCATATAGTGTGCATTTGTTTTTCTGTACATGTAGGGTAGGGTTGTTATTGGACTTTTCCTTAACCTTTACTGTAGGTGACACCATGAGTGATTTTGCTACTTTACACTCTTTGGTACACTGTCTATCATAAAGGAATGATTAATCAAAACAACTTAAGTAACTAGTGTGATAATACATTAAGAGGTTTACAAGTAAGCATAGAAAACTGCTTTTTTTTTTTTGCTTCTTTTAACTTTTATTTCATGTACTTAGTTTAGGAGGTTATGGAATCTGAATTAGTACAAGTTATTAAATCATATTTCTCTTATAAGTGGCAATAGTTACCTACTATGGTTTGATCTAGGGGTTTTTTTGTTGTTGTTGTTGGGTTAGATTTCAGCAAATTCAAAGTCAAATGAAATAAAGAGTTTAAGACGTCAGTGATTGGCTATGTGATGAAAGAATTGTGCGAATAAAAAATATATGTGTCTGTTGTTGCCACTTTGTAAGAAACATGCACAATGCCACACTGCTCAGAACCAGGGCACAACCAATAATGATATTAATGGCCACACATTAGCAGAACCACTGCTCACATAAACAGATTTAAAAAATAAAAAATAAAAAATTGATGAAGACAGCTGAAGCTGTCTTTAACTAGACATGTATAACATTTATGGAAGGAGTCTCCATTTCCAGCATCATTGCTTTATAAAAGTCATTGGTAAAGTTGTAAACGTATGTTTTCTGACTTGAAAAATCTTCAGGACAGAGGACTTTGTGCTTTATGGTTTCTTGTTAATGTGAAGCATAACCAAGGACTCACCGCGCCTTCAAAGAAGTCCAATATGAGGTGCGTAGACTGAAGGAATCCAAGGGACAAACATGTACAAAGAGAAGCCCACACACAAAAAAGCCACTGCTTTACTGGAGAACAAAATGGCAGACGTTTCAGTCACATGTGACCTTTCTCAATGCCTAATTAAAGTGCTGGGTGTAGGAGCCATCTTAACTTAAAGATTCACATGGTTACATGGGTCACATGATAAAATCACATGACAACAAAACCAAAGGATATGTTACATACCAAAAGGTAAAACCCCAAATAAAGTGATATATGCTCACCACCTAATCCCCAAAACTCTCAACAACATAATACATACTGGACCAAACAAAAACAGGACATAACCATCGAATCACCAAATACAAGATGTTAACCAAGCAAACATTCTTGTTAATGTGACAAGCTGTGTTTTTTTCTTTTGTCTTAATTTCGAGAGAGTTGCTTCGCAGACATTCCACAACATTGCCTATAAATGGAAAAAAGTATTATAGGTGTTTCTTTAATAAATAAATCGATTGTTGGAGTTAGCAAATTACTAACATCCATTTAGTGGCAATACTTTTATATAAATCGTGAGAGCTGTAATGTATTTGAAGACAATTTATACATATTGTGACTGCAGAAGCTTTTCTATTGGTCTCAACTATGCTCTTCTATTGAATACTAAGCTCTTGTCTCCCCTCCTCATATGTGTCTTTCCTTTCCATCATGCTGTAAATGAATGTATTTAGTAAAAATGTGTTTGCTTTAATCCTTAGATTGGATTGTAATGTTTTAGGAATGAAAGCTGGAAAGTTATATCTGTAACACTGACACAACACATTTAAAGTCCGGCTTTTATAGTATTTTGTAACTACAGATATAGTTCCCCAGATTCTAAGTGTATTAATCAGTGTGGCTGCAAGATATAATGATATGTCTATATGTAATTGTAATGTAAATGTAAATGTATATTAAGTTTAGTAAACTTTTTTTTTTTTTTTTTTTTTTCACTAGGGCGGGATTTGAAGCTCCTTCCTTAAGGGCTCCTCCTTTTAAACCTCCGGCCATATAGTGCACAAGGTGCATATGGTGCAGATTTAATAGAACTGTAAGCTTTGGTATACTTACATACACTTTGGTATGACGCATATCTGCTTACAGCAAAATTAAAATATGTTTTATAAGTAATAAGATTGAATTGCTATGCACTTTCAATATTTTAGAAATGTAGGTCTACTAAATACGTTTACACGAAAGCAAGAGTATACTGTATGAGCTCATTTTTCTATTTCTATTCTAAGTCAAGGCACACCATAAGGTATTACCGTAACTTTATTTAAACTTACAGGCCTAACTGCACAGTATTGTTCCTTGTCTCCTGAACAAAATACACTTTAAAACAGAATTAACCCTTATATGAGTATTTCACTGGGTTTTGCATATACACCTCAGTGAGAAAGGTGAAGCCGGCAATGGGGAAAGTCATTCACGGGTTCACGTGTCAGTGAGGCAGTGAGTCGAACTTTACAGCTTCATGCAAAATTAAAACAAGGCCCCTCATGTAAACGTAACAGGAGGTGTTTATGTGATGATGGATTTATTGGTATATATAAAAACTCTGAATAGGATAAAAATGGGTCCGCATTACAGAGCTCTTTTAATGTCAGGAGAACTTTAATAGCTCTTAGTCCACTGAACAATGCTGACAATACAGGTTTCATTTTTGCTGTAACTTATTACTATGGACTTAATACATCTATCAGCCTTGAAATTGTAGCCTTATGATATTGTACTATTGTGAGACTGACAATCATTTTAACATCAACTGTACAAGAAACGTATTTGTATGCACCACTGTTTAAACCTGTATGGTGCTGGGAAGTTATTTAAGAATAATTATATGACTCTATAGCTACAACAAGCAGCATTCAATTCATCTTATAAAATTCATCACATACAACATAAATGTTATAGGAAAATGTTATTCAGGAAAATGATTGACTTTTTATTTAATGAAAAGTGTAATCATTGAAAAATTGCTGTGGTATAAGAGGCACAAAACACTTCGGGATGTGCTGTTATAGGAAAATGATCAACTTCAGGGTGCTCACACCACCCCCAGCTCTTTGTTGATTATTTTTCAGCACCAGCATGCCCCAAAATGTTTTATTTCTTACACTGAGAAATTCTTATTTAATTTTATTTATGTACATTAAAGTAAAAGTGCGATCATGATATGTGCTCACAGGTCACAACAGCAACGTGATACTGAATTTAAAACTTATTTATATCTATAGTGACTCTATATAGTGATCTGCTGTGATTGCAACACTTTATTGTATAATAACCTGAATAAAAGGTCACGGTTGTTTTTCTCTGCCCAGGGATTTCTGTGAACATTCAGTCAGAAGTTTAGTAACTTGAAAGCAGGTAAACTGCATTGTATTTTTGTCTCTACTTGCACTATAATTGACAAAAAAGACCTTGTTTAGGCCTGTCGCAATTCTGGCATTTTGGCTAATTATTCACCGTAATACAAATAATAGGGAATTAATCATCTTTTCAGTTCCCTTTATCCCACTTTTATTATGTACAGTGGGTAAAAGGGGTTTTTTTTTGTCATGGGAAAACGTGAAACCAAGATAAATCATGTCAGATCTTTTTCATTCATCAGAATTCAAGTGAAAAACAAATAGAAGTTCCTTGCAAAAATGCTATCAGATTACAAGGGGATCTCCTGTGCACAGCCCTCTTCAAGTCAATCCACAGGTTTTCAATAGGATTTAGATCTGGGCTCTGACTTAGCCACTGCAAAATGATCTTCTTCTTCTGAGTCCATTCCTTTGTTGACTTGGATTCGAGCTTTAGGTCATTATCGTGCTGGAAGGTGAATTTTTTTCTTCATCTTCGGTTGTCTAACAGGTTTTGTGCCAAAATAGATCGGAATTTGGAGCTATTCATGATTCCCTTTATCTTGACTAAAGCCCCAGTCCCAGCTGAAGAGAAGCAGTCCTGTAGCACGATGCTGCCACCACCATGCTTCATCATGGGTAAGGTGTTATTTGGATGATAAGCTGTCTTGCTTTTGGACCAAACATATCTTTTAGAGTTTTTTCACATGGCTTGGGGTGATTTTATGTATATTTTTACAATATTTAGGTGGGCTTGGATGTTTTATTCCACCCTACCATATAGCCCAGACAGGTGAAGAATATGAGAGATTGTTGTCACATGCAGGGAGTGAGCAGTACTTGGCAGTTATTCCTACAGCTCCTTTAATGTTTCCATAGGTCTCTTGACAGCCTCCCTGATAAGTTTTTTTGTTTTGTCCTTTTGTCAATTTTAGAGGAATGTCCTGTTGTTGGTAATGTCACTGTGGTGCCCCATATTCTCCACTTGTTGATTATGGCCTCCATAGTGTTCCATTGTACAGCTAATGGTTTGAAAATTCTTTTGTACCCCTCTCTTGATTTATACCTTTTAACAATGAGATCTGCTACAAGCCTTCTAAGCGCTTTGCGGGCCATGGCTTCCGTAATGGGATGCAACCAGGAAGATGTCAAGAAAATCCTACTGAAACAGCTTATCATCATTTGCTGGTTAATCAGAATCACTTAACTGATGACAGGTGTATGATCATTTCTTTCAAACATGAGCTCTATCAACGATGATGTGTTGAAAACAATTCCTAGTAACAGGCCCAGCCGTCAACGTTTGTTTGGAGTATTCAATGATTCATATGGTCTGTCATGTTGTGTTACACAGAGGTACAAATATAGATATTAAAAAAAAAAAAAGTAACAGCAGAGCCATTGGCACCCAACTGTTCTATGCCATTTGTAGAACCTTCCAAAAACAGAAACACTGCCCGTGCTCCGAATTTCTCATTTCTCTACACTACAGGGATCCACCAAAGATATTTGCACACTGTTTACATCCTGCGGCTTACCTTGGAGAGAGCACACAGAAGCTCCCCATATCAATTTAAGGCGGGGAAAACGCCTCTGGCAGGCTATCTTGCGTGCAGCAGGCACCCACAGGCCAGCTCTAATGCTTTGACGTGGTTTGTTTGCACATGTTGCTCCTTTGCCCCTGAACAATATGAATTTTTTTGCTGGTGGGCGTACAGAACTTGTACGTAGCTGATGATGGTTTAAGTGCAAAAATCTGTTACATTTTTGCCCAATATTGGGGTTTTTTTGGGGGGGTGTATGGGGAAGTCAGATTTTAACAAAAATTAATAGGGTTCCTGAAACATTAACAAAAGTGATGTGTGGAATTAAGAAAGCAGACTACTGAGCAAGGTCATCTGACAAGGCCGAAGTTTGACAAAGCAGTAGATTGTTTTCTTTGTGTGTTTTGAATTATAGTATAAGCTGATTTTGTAAGGAAATGCTTGGGAATGGGGTGACCCTGAAAAAAAAAGTGATTTCAAGGCATCCAAACAACATACAGTATGCTCTCTGTTAATAAACTCAGAGCTAATCCAGTGTACATCATCTATAATGTAATCCTGGTATGCAAACACATTACTTATGGCAGTTTACTTTCTCTAGGGTCAACATTCCAGGCTCTGTCTCTGTTAATGTGTATTAAAGATTTAAGATTCACAATAAACTTAATTCAAGTCAAATGTTGTGGTTTTACCTCAACAGGTTCTCGGAACCCCAGCAGCATGCGCTACAAATTCAACTTCATAGCAGATGTAGTGGACAAGATCGCTCCTGCAGTCGTTCATCTGGAGCTGTTCAGAAGGTTAGGAGAATTCACTGGTCAATCAGACCCAGACTTACAACACAACGAAGGGTAACAGCTGAGGTCTGCGAGAGCATCTTATCAAAATCAAGGGGTCAGTTAGAGAACTCTAACTTGTCTAACAGACCTGAATCAAGTCCTATTATACTGTCAAGCTATAATACTTTCAACAAAGTATACTAGAACTTGAGTAGAGAGTCACATTTTTTCGATCTCAGTTCACCTGCACTTCTGAGATATAAAGGAAGCATTTCCGTCAAGTTCTCATTTTTCTTGTTTCCTCAGACTGCCATATACAAAGCAGGAAATGCCAGTGTCCACTGGCTTAGGGTTTATTGTGTCAGAAGATGGCTGGATAGTCACCAACGCCCATGTACTATCCAACAAACAGCGAATTAAAGTGGAGCTGAACAGCGGTGTCCATTATGATGCTACGATCAAAGACATGGGCCAGAAATTAGACATCGCTCTGATTAAGGTTGACTCAGAGGTTAGGTTGAATCATACCACTTGGTAAAGGTGAGTGTTAGCATGTGATTGGTTGTTGGGAACAATGGTGATAAGTGATTAGTCATTGGGTAAAATGGTGATCGATAATTGGTCATTAGGAACATTAGTGATCAGTGATTGGTTGTTGGGAACAATGGTGATCAGTGATTGGTCGTTGGGTTTCAATGGTGTCAGTGATTGGTCATTGGAAAGAATAGTGATCAGTGACTGGTCTTTGCGGACAATGGTGTCAGTGACTGGTCGTTGGGAACAGGGGTGATCAGTGATTGGTCACTGGGTACAGTGGTGATTAGTAACTGGTCTTTGGGGACAAAGGTGTCAGTGACCAGTCATTGGGAACAATTCTGATCTGTGATTGGTCGTTGGGTTCAGTGGTGTCAATGACTGGTCGTTGGGAACAATGGTGATCAGTGATTGGTCACTAGGTTTCAGTGGTGTCAATGACTGGTCGTTGGGAACAATGGTGATCAGTGATTGGTCATTGGGTACAGTGGTGATCAGTGACTGGTCTTTGTGGACAATGGTGTCAGTGATTGGTCATTAGGTACAATGGTGATCAGTGACTGGTCTTTGGGGACAGTGGTGTCAGTGATTGGTCATTGGGTACAATGGTGATCAGTGACTGGTTGTTGGGAACAATGGTGATCAGTGACTGGTCTTTGGGGACATTGGTGATCAGTAATTGGTCAATGCGTAGAATGGTGCCAGTGAATGGTCGTTGGGAACAATTGTGATCCGTGATTGGTTGTTGGGTACAGTGGTGATCAGAGACTGGTCATTGAGGACAATGGTGGTCAGTGATTGGGGTCGTTGGGAACAACAGCTTGCACATGTGCAACTCAGTCAAGTTGACTGGCCCCTTTTTTTTTTTTTTTTTCAATTAAGATCACTAAAGGTCACTAGGTCACTAAAGATCTGAAAAATGTTGCCAAATCTAAATTGACAATACTGCTCTCTGCAAAGGGAACAAAAATGATTTATTTAAAATTTTATTTAATTTACAAATTAAAAATTATAAGACCATATAAAGAATAGCATGCACACTAGTAGGTTATGGCCCAAAAATGTAGATAAACTGAATGAAATAAACAAAAAACAAACTGCAGTTTGAAGATGCAAGATGAAATCCAAGCCCAGTAATTGGTGATGTTTGTTTTTATGTGTTGACTTTGCCTCAGGAAAAGCCAGGAGGTGAAAAGAAAAGTTTTACCTAATACGCTTGAGCCACCACTGGTCACAGCAGTGTAGATCGTTACCTAGCCATTGCTAGCCATCACTGAGTCTCAGCAAGATTCGATTCCAGTCCTTGATATGATCAATATTTTGCCTGTATTTCTCAGTTGTTCTATAAATTTATAATTTTGCCTCATGACAATAAGGCATCTGTATCAAGAAACATTGCATGGAGCTCTCTTGGATTTTAGCAAAACAGAGTAGCTTGTTAACATTGCCTTTACACTATTAAGGCCACAGCTTCTGATCAAATCCCACCCTCTCATATTGAAGGCCACTGTAACCTTGTGCAGGACAACAGCATATGACTCACTAGTAATCAGTCACAAGCAGTGTACAGTCTTCATGAGATGGACTAAAAAGTTTTCGGCAGATGGAAGTAGATCCATCGCCTCCGGCACCCTGGAGAGGGAAAGGCAGGGATGGAACAAGGCGTTGTGCCCGAGGAGAGCAGGTAATAAAGTGAGTGTCATTCCCTGTACTATAAAAAACGCTCCCCACTAGGCACAGACAAGGGAAGACAGGCAGAAACATGTTTCCGTGCAGCTTTTTACTTTTCGCTTTCAGGCGCCACTGCAGGAGTGCAGATGGGTGGTGTTTTTTGGGAGGACTTTTCAGTAGGCGGCTCAATTTTTTGCCAGGACATTAATAATTACAACACACACATATATCAAACTCCTTTGAAGTCTTGCTCAAGGTAAAACTTTAGTATGTCCATGGTAATATGACTGTGGACTAAGTCTGACTTTCCAGAATTGAAAAAAAGGGTTTTAATCAATGACTTATGCTTTCTGTTCGGAAAAGCAGACAGAAACCCTGATTCACTGAGAGCTCAAATAAATCTGATAAATTGTGTTTGCAGTGATTTAGGGGGAAAAAATTGTGTAAATGATGTCACTAGTCAGGGAATGAAACAATTTTTTTTTTTTTTTACTCTTCAGAAGAATAAAACAAGCTAATTACACATCATGTATAACACAAATGACACAAAAGGCAATGAGATGCATCAAAACAATACAACATGTATGCAGAATAAAAAGATATCTCGATAATATAGTTCTGAGAAACTTGAGACGCTGACACAACTTTCATTTAAAATGCTTTTGGCTTTAAGTGGCAGAAACAGGTTTGTGCCAATTTAATACTTGCCTCTCGGTTGTATTCATTTACACATGCAGTTCCTTTTTTGAAAGTAGCTTTCAGGATACAAGCACTAATTTGATCTATTTGCATAGATTAAACTAGTGCTTGTATTAGGTTAAATTAGTACTTAGATTAAATTAGTGCTTGTATCCCTGCCCTGTATTAGGTAGAAACACCAAAAACTAAAGCGAGTAAAATAGACTAGATGTGCTGTTTTTGCTCATTTGTAAAGCAAAATCTTCCATAGATCCTGTTAGTAAATCAGACTAATATACATTTGATTAGACTTTTTAGTAGTTGTTATCAAGTTCGCACTTGTTTTTACACACACAAACCTTTATTAAAAAAAATTTTTTTAAATCAATTCACATTGTTTGGAGTGTGATGGTGGGTACTAGACGTCAAAATGTGAACATTGGTCTCGGGTATGCGGGTAGATTGGTATCTGTACCCACACTGATACCACCTTAACTTCCCTTTGTGTCCGTGTAGGAGGCTTTGCCTGTCCTGTCTCTGGGCCGCTCCTCTGAACTGCGGCCGGGCGAGTTCGTGGTGGCTGTCGGCAGCCCGTTCTCCCTGCAGAACACCGTCACGACAGGCATCATCAGCACCACGCGGCGCGGCGGCCGCGAGCTCGGCCTCCACAACTCCGACATGGAGTACATCCAGACCGACGCCATCATTAATGTAGGTGCAAGGAAGGATACAACCAAGGGATTGGCTGAGAGAATAAATCCAGTGACAGGACACATTAGTTAAACTAGACACATAGTGGACTACTATGTGAGTGTGACTGGCTTTCAATAGGACACGATGTGCTAACAGTGTCTGAGTAATGGACTCAGACTTACTAGTACAGTTCAAGGCAAAAGTTTGCATCCCCTATAGATTGAAAGTTTTTTTTTTTTTATTATTATTGTCTTATAATAGAAAATACTAGATAAATTGGACTATATTCAAGATATTTCTACTTGCTCAAATGTAATGTAAATTGCAGTGTATAAATTTCTTCTTTGTTTTGTCCGAAGGATGACGTTTGAACTCGATTTTATACCGGTACTTGTTTTCTAAATTTTAAGCCAATTTCCAAAAGTACATTTCCGTTAAATTAATTATACTGTTAAATTAAAAGAGCTCGTATTAAACATACACTATCATTATCATTTATTTTCTGTATGAAAATATATATTTTTAATCTTACTGGAAAATCTAGGACCAGGACTGAGCTTATGAAATATGAGTCTAGCTTGGCGGAGGTCGGAAAAGCATAACCTCGCTCAGCTTTCTTGAACAGAAGCACTTATGAAGCCTCAGTGTCTCAAGTGGTTGTGTCCTTGCTTGTGAATGCACTTTTATATTGCCATCTTGTGTGGCGTGAACGGAAAATGAAATCGTATGAAATGTCTTTTTTGCAGTACGGCAACTCCGGGGGGCCCCTTGTTAATTTGGTACGTGTGTCCTCAGTCTTAAATCTCACTTATTCACGTTTCATGTTCTGGGTGTCTCAGTTCACTTTAGTTAACACGTGTCCCCCGGTTTTTACTCACTCACGCTGGGTTTCAACACTCTTCTTGCTCTCCATCTCTTTTTTTTTTCTCTGTCTAACCGCTGTTGTTTTATGTTTTGCATTCTTCTGGATAAATCATCTGCAGTGGTTTATATTCTCCTATTGATCCCGAGAGGGCGAGAACACCACGTACTCCCGGCCGTGCCCCAGGGCAATGTTTCGATCCAGCTTTCCCCAGCAATCGGCAATAAAACAGCACTCTCATTTAGTGACCAGAAATTGAGAGATGGTAAAATCACCAATGTTGCCTTTTTTCTTTTCTTTTCTTTCTTTCTTTCTTTTTTTTTTTTTAACATAAACCAATTTTAGAAGGAGGTTGAGGTGAGAGTACTGTATTTTTAAGTATTTGGATGATAAACACATCATAGACTTTTCACCAACGATCACCAACATATCTGCATATCAGTCGTAGCTACTGTTCTGAAGAATGAAACAGCAGTACATTCAAACACCTCAATGCATTACAAATTCTACTAGGGTTGCCAGATTGTGTAAGAAGGGGATTTATTGGTAACACTTTACATTAGGGTTGCCTTAACTAATTAATTATTGAATATACTTAAAATAAACATACCTTGAACTTCAGTGTTAATAACCATTACATTAACAACCATTTTGCACTGTATTCTTTTTTTTTTTTTTTTTTAAATACGTACAATTTAAAACGTATAAGTACAATCACTAAGGGGTCATTCCATCTCAAGTTGTCCAGTGCAGGTTGCTTGACCATTTTAAATGTTTATGGGGGCGAGAAAGTGCAAATTACATAGAGGTAATCACTCAGAAATAACTGAAAACGGTCAAGCAACCAACTTTACAATTATTGGACCACTTGAGATGGACTGACCCTAAGTAAAATCAAACCTATGATGACCAAAATGAGCATGTTTTTGGTTGTAAGCTGAGGCTGAAACTTTTGATTTTGAAACCTAGAGACCAGAGTTCAGCAAGTTATCAACATTTTACCATCAACAATGTACTTTTTGCTCATTTATGAGGATATTTTTAGTCTTGGATTGATCATGGAGTCAGTGAAGGTGTATTTCATTAGCACTTAAATAAACACCAATTAACTTACTATATTACTTTGTTAATATTACTTATGATGTATTTATTCTGATGTTCATGGTCTGTTCTTGCTAATACAGTATATAACTGATTCAGTAAATAATATCCATTAACAGAACCTTGATGTAAAATGTTACCAGCTTGTCTTCTGGTCTGGAAACAAATAACCTAGAGCAGAGTTCAGATTTAATTTGGCCACATGGTCTGTACTCAGTAAATAATCAATTTTGTAATACAACCCAAACATTAACAGCACATTACAAAGGGTTTTATTCCCCAGCAATTTGCCAGCTTTTTTTCTTTTGTTTGTTTTAAATTAATGACATATTGTACTTTTTATCAATTTATAGTTACATTTAAAGTTATGGAATATCTGTGAAACGTGTTAGTATCTGTTATCACTTATGTTATAGCAGCCATAAACAGACGTTTCTTGACCAGCCTCTCTTTTTTTCTCTTGACGTCAATACAAAAAAAATTATAATAATGCAGGTCGTCATATTACCGAAAACTGACTATTACAAAGCGCTGACACTGGAGACTCCTTCCATAAATCTTCACAATTTCCTTCAACAATTTTCCTTCAAAGTTTATGTGAAATAACGATTTTTTAATCCAATTACGTGGAGCGTCCACCTTACAAGTGCCCGCTTGTTAGCTGTTACTATAGAAATGATAACATATTACGAACACGTGCATTCATATGTAACTGCACTACTGTCGTGGCTGCTGTTAAGGGCAATTAATCAACACCTTCTGACCAATTACATTCAAGAATTCACCTGTGTTGTGGTATAAAATATATACTAAAGTATATAGTGATTATCACATAACAAGCATAACATTGTTAATGTTGAATGTCAAACAGGATGCACGAGAGGGATTCGTTTTGTTTTTGTGAGGATGGTGTACTTGAATGTGATGGCCATACACTGTGTGTTTCTCACATATCGAACCACATTTGAAAGAATTCAAACACCTAACGCCACTAATAAGGGCTTTAAAATGTCCTCGCACACGGAGTAATTTATTAGAACAAAGCAGCAGTGGAACCTACGTCCAAATGACACGGCTGTCTGCAAAACCAGGCTAAGGCCAGAACAACACTATCATTATGCAACCTTAATGAATCACATTTTTCATACTGCTGCATTTCGGTGATGTATCCATCAGTTTAAAACGCTCACGCCCAAGGTAACAGGTTTTCTGCTTTTCTAATTAAAATGGAAAGAACTTTCTGTAGCGGTGTAATTGGGACCGCACGTCTCGAACGAGCGGTCCGGGACGGCCTTTATGTTTCCCAAGGCCGGCTTGTTCATTCATTTGATGCTATTTGGCTATTATGCTGTCCGTTTTGTGTCTCAAGGAAGGAGACGTCATCGGCATAAACACGCCGAAGGTCACGGCAGGAATATCATTTGCAATTCCCTCGGACCGGATACGGCAGTTCCTCGCAGACTCCTACGAGAGACAGAGGAAAGGTTTGTTCAACCTTTTTTCTTGCATAATTCAAAAGGGTTACATTTCTCCCCTGTCAAATTGTGTTTTGGTTTCTTGATTGCAGGGAACGCACAGCCCAGAAAACGATATATGGGGGTGAGAATGTTCCAACTGACGCCATCGTAAGTTCTGCTTGTAAGTTATTTCAGCAGCTGGTTGATACTCCTATACATTTTCCATGTTATGTTCTTTTTTTCTTTGATTGCAGTTTAATCAGGAACCTGAAAGAGCGGGAGACCGATTTCCCAGCGGTCAGTTCAGGAGTGTACGTCTACGAGGTGATCCCTGGAACTGCTGCCTCCAGGTAAGTAAACAGGCCCAGGCCATCCCAACTCATCTCTCGTTCCTTCCCACTTCTCATACTACCACACCCGGCTTGGTTATGTAATTTATGTCCCACTGTGTGCCACGGGGCTTTTCTACTGTGCGTTTCTCAGCTCGAAAACATTCCGTAACGATGCGCCATGCACCACGAGGCATGTTGGCAGCGTGACAAAAAGGTGGGAAGCGAGAACTGGAGGGCGCGTGTGCTTTATGGAAACGCGAAACATTTGAACGTGAGCAAAAATGGTGCAATTAATTTCAAAGTCATCGCCTGTCAGGAGAGATAGTGAACCTCAGGTGCTGAGTGATGGGATTGCCGAGGGTTAGGAACAAAAGAAGGTGGTTGTTAAAGAATGGTGATACCTCCCGGGGCTCTGAAAATGATCACCCTTTGATTCTGAAGGATGGTGATGGAAATCTATCCAAGATCTACGCCGTCCCATTCTGGGGGGAAAGTATCTCTCATGAAGCCAGGTTTAGACAGCTGCCTATTAAGATCATTATTGGTCACAGTGTATGAACTGATCCCAATAAAATCTTCGGCTAGCATAAACACAAAGAAGCCCACGGTCTCGTAGTAGAAAACCTATTATTCAAACTAAGCTTGAGGTAATAAGGATATTTTTCTGTATATTAGCATGTGTGATAGTTTCGCACTTACTGTATAAGGGGGCCAAGCATGCAGGCATCCAGTTTTGTGTAGCCCTATTCCGTCCTCCTGTTGGTGCCTTTTCTCACTCTGCCAGAACTTTTTGGTCACAGAGTGGCTTGTTAAAAACCACATCTATGCAGGTCATAACCTCCTGGCAGAGGCAACTAGCTTTTCAAGCAAAAATATTCCGTACACTTAACCAGAATCACTGGTTCTTTGCTTCCTATACGCTACAATCTACACTCTTCTCAAGTTAGGGGTCAAACATCACACATCCGAGTGTCTCAAAAAGTGTTTCTTTCTTCTTTTTTTTTTTTTTTTTTTGTAGTGCTGGCCTGAAGAACCACGATGTGATCATCAGCATTAACGGCAAGTCGGTTCAGAGCACGGACGACGTGAGTCATGCGGTGCGATCAGCCGAAACGCTCTCGGTGACAGTGCGGCGCGTTAACGCAACCGTCACGCTAGCGGTCGTTCCCGGAGAACTGGACTGACAGCCGTGGCTGTGTCCCGAACACCATTAGCGCCAGCCACAATCTATTAGTCTGTATTTTGTTATTCTTGGTGGTGGCACGACCACATGTATTACCCGCAATGCACTGCGAACAAAAGGTCAGTTTTAATACAAAGAAATGGCTGCAAGCAGCGTGTTGGTTTGCATATCTGAAAACGACATATCTTTAAGCACTAATTAGTTGATTAGCTATCATCCATTAGTTTCCGAGTAGGCTACGGTTGCACGTTATTTTTTTTTTTACATTATAACACGAACGTACAACACAATACACTCCTCGTGCGTTATCCATACATGAGGGTGCAAAAGTATTATCAAATATGTAAACAATATACAAATAGTACGAAATTACAACCAGGTTCTATTCTTATTGTGTATATGGTGAAATGTATCTCTCAATTCATAACAGAAGGGAATGTTTCTGTGGTGTTTTTAAAGATATAGTATTTTCCAAGTCAAAGGCTGCAGGCAGTTATAAGGAATCGTCTTAAACCGACAGCACTTGCGCTGTGTTTATTATAACCAAATACATCAAGGGGCATTTAAACGTAAATCTGTCAGTGTGTTTTTCTGTTCCACTGAGTGCGGCGTTCTCGTTCCGTGGGCCTCTTTCTGATCCGCCGTAATAAATTAGATTCTCTGTGTGGAACAAAACTGTTTTTCAGACTGAGAAAAACATGAGGTACAGAAGCAGAGAGACCTCACAGCACACAGATTAAACAAAAGAGTCATAATTTATTGAATTACTGGGCTCCTGAGATGCTAGAAAGCAGGGACGTGGAGCGCCAAGCTTTTACGAAGAAAAAAAAAAAAAACACGTTAAAAGAACATTTATATTATATTAAAATGAAATAAAAGGGTTTTTGTCAAAAGGAAATGAATTTTTTAATTGCATGTTTTGAATCTTTTCTCAGAAAGGATGAGCGAATGGTACTTGGGTCTGCAACATGATAAAAGCACGTTTGACTGACATTTTCATCAGCGTAAGCTTTACTATGCAAATCTTGGCATTTTATCAGACAAATCACATGAAGTGCGACAACGCCAGATCGGACGTGGAAGGAAAATAAAAAGAGGAATAAATGATTTCGTTGCAAAAGGCCAAGCACCGAAACGGACCAAGCAGTTGCGCCGTCCTGATTGAACGTGTATGAATTTGTTCTAAATGTCAAAATGCAGAGCAGAGCTCTTAATTTTTTTTTTTTTCTGTGCCTTGCGTAAGTATTCGCCCCCTTTCGATTCGTTACGTACAACCCCATTTATTTAGATCAGGTCATAACACTACGAAATGTAGGAACGTTCGAGGGGGTGAATATTTATGCAATGCACTACATATTAGTTGTGTGTGTTTGTACCTTTATTCAAACATGTATACAGTGAATGACATTTTATTTACAACAACAAACAAAATCTTTACACTGTACAAAACGAAGCAGTATCTCGCGCATTTCATTCAACACATTTAATTTATATTTTAAAAGAATCTGTCCGATTCCTCTAGAACTGCAGTCAAGCCATTTGGCTGGTCAGTAGGTGTGGGCCAGTAATTCCAATCTACTGTATATATATATATCGCGATATCGACCACAGGCTCGGCTGCATTTATGAAACGTGCCTATATGTCATTGTTAACACAGTACCATGATAAAGCGATCGGCACGTGCGCACTTGCGGGTGGAGATGTCTGCGGTCAGTAGAATGTGCACCAGTTGCTGCCGTCGCTGGGCATCAGTCCTCCGGTTATGAGGAGGATGAGGTCCACGAACCACCAGATGCCCAGGCCTCCGAGAGTGAGGAGCTTCCCGACGGCGGTGCCCGTGTGGCCCAGGCAGAAGCGGTCCACGCCGAAGCAGCCCAGGAAGAACGAGTACAGGAGCGTAGTGATGAAGTAGTGACCCGTGTATCTGTGGACATGTCATAGATTATACACACAGTAGCAAACTTCGCACTGATCCAGGATCAGTTCTTGCTTCTCTTCTTGTTTTGGAGTGTCATTTCTTCCAGTGGCATCACTCAAGGTGTGTGTGTGTGTGTGTGTGGCCGTCTGGGAAAACCCATTGGATGTCACCGTGACAGCTAAAAATCATACTAGACAGCTCAAAGACATACTCTGGCAGCTCTACTTTGAGAACTTATAAATATACCTGACCAATTTCTTTACTCTTGCGTTGCCTATCCACTTCTGGTTGAGACGCATGACAAAGAGAAACCTATTTCAGTTCAGGAAATGAATATCTTATTAGGAAACGAAGGTTTCGGTTGAGGCGTTTAAGCTAGCGATCCGCATTTGAATGGGATTGGGTGAATGATGAATGAAACACCACTACATAACCTTGAACGGATTCGATGACGTGGGATGTCTGATGCTGTATGACGCGCCGTCGTGTATAAAAACGGACAAAAAAATGATGCCGATCTTGAAGCCGGAAACACTTTTGTGTATAAACGGTGTCTGTGAGCCAAACTTAAAACTAAAGACGCTTGCGGGAGAATTTAATTAAACAGTAACGGCGAGTCGCGATGGTCATGTGACCTCCCGCCAACACGCGCCAGCCGTGGTGTGTGGTACATCTCCAGTCCTTTGCTGCTTTGTACCTGATGCGAAAAGGTGGATGAGAGTGATTCCGGCTGCGCCTTCCAACCCCATCAGCACTGCAGCGCAAATCTGGCATTTCATCAAGCAGCCTACATGGAGTGTAAGTAAATTGTACATGGAAGGAAAAAGGGAAGTGGATCGCATAATTAAGCCCCTAGGACATGAAATATGTAGATATTACCTTCAGAAGAGGTGCGAAGCTGTAATTGAGTTTGAAAAACACCCTTCGTGACGGCGGGTTCAATCTTAATACTAGGGTTCCCTCTAGTGGCATGTAGTGCACATGGTCACGGAGCCAAACTGTGGGTGCAGAACGTCACACGGAGCAACATCGATTCATTCTGACGGTAACGCCGCTCCGAACCACAGGTTTACATTAACGCACTCGTTCTAATACGGTAGTGTTTCAAGAGTAACACCTAAGGATGGGCGATGTCAAGATATTTGGAGATATTTCTACAATGCATGTAGAACATGCATCACAAAAACGGAGTTTAATAATAATAAAGAACTATTTAATATTAATGATGAAGTCAGCTGCTTCCAGTCAGAGCTTGCAAAGACTGCAGAGGCTGAGGAATCTCTTCTCGTACCTGATGCACGGTTCGTTCCCCCGCAGGAACTCTCGAGACCCGGCACACTCGATGCCGTCCAACGCTGTGCACACCACTTGAGTGTGATTCACATCTTTGTACACCTGACCTTGATTCCCAATCTGTAAAATTAAAAAAAGCAAATGAATAAATAAGCAAATAAATAAATAAATAAACAACCTTGTGGTGAAATTATTAACCTTTAGCACCTTTTCAAGCAAAGAAAAAAAAAATGAACAGGGACTAAATCAATCAGAACTCATTACATTTACTCTTGGAAGGCTACGTCCCAATCCTCATCTTAAAAGCTGTTATATTACCGTATGAGCACGAGTGAAGTTCGTCAGATGACCCCTTGTATGTCGTTAACAAGTCGATTTTAAAAACTGGAACGGGGCCTTGTTCTTCTTTCTACTTTGTCAAGCTGTTAATAAACACCTTTACGTCCCACTTAATGAGTCGAATCTTTTGAACAAATCCATTTAAGTGCGCTGAACCATACAAGAATCGAGTTTTGTCCGATTCGTTACTCGGGGCGGAAATATTTCGCGGAAGATTTTCGAACTGATTGGACTCTTTGGGTACTTGCCTTCACACAGCCGTGTCCCAGCTCCTGGAAGGCTGTGAGGTTTCCATCGTGATAGACAGGATCTCTGCAGTATATAAACTCCTCAGGGCTGAATGGGGAGGGAAAAAAGCATGTATATATATATATATATATATATATATATATATATATATATATACACACACACACATATATATAATATAATGATGTATTCAATGTTTCATATCATATAAACTATGAGGAGTTCTCTGGAGGCTAAAATGTGACTAATGACTAATGACTGAGGCAAGATTAATAATGGAGATTTATCCTATGTTCATACTAGGAAGCGAAAAGGCGACAGACAACCTTTCGTAATCAGGTACGACACAGTAAATCCACAAATCCAAGCGACAAGTGATTCCTCAGACCAATCCTATGGCGCGTGTGGTCCGACGTTTCTTCAGTTCCCCAATCCTAACTTTACTTACTTCCTGCCTATAGTTCCTATTTACTCTTCGACGTGGAAAAAAATGGGAAAAAAAAAAAACCTAGAACTGTGGTTTCGTCTCATCCTGTCATATACGACCTCTCGTTAAATAAAGTCTACAGAGCCATTCCAGAGGAAGGAAGTAGTTTAATCATAGGGGTATCTTACTAATTCCAATACAATCAAATATGTCTAATTATCAAGAAGTAAAAAAAAAAAAAAACACTAACACTGGTTATGAGTACGGATAATTTTTCACCCCAGTACCTGGTCACCTCTGCCAGGAGGTTACGACTTGGCCATAGATCGATCTTTTAACATGGTACATCCAAGAATCGTCTTCAGAGTATTAGACGGTTGGTTGATTATTGCCTGATTAAACACAACAGCCAGTAGCGTTCGAGATACGCCATGCCCCCGCCAAATCTAAGTCGACTTTACTTTTACCCAGGCGTGTCGACTTTAATGAGGACGACATCCTACAAGACGAGATGCCACGTGCTTTCTGAGTTATGCCGTGGATGTCTGAGTTGAGGTCGACCGTCAGCCGCACCGACGGTGACATGGAGTCGCAGGATCGTCACCGGGAAACATCTGAGTGGTGGATAAAATGATGTTACTGCCTCCTTCTGACGGAGGACGCCGAATAAGGATATTCCAGAGGTCATTTCGGAGGCAACGATATTCCGTTTCAGACGGAACAGTGTGTGGGAAGATGCACCGATGAACCATGTTTTCGTGGCGCGAGACACGCCACTGAGGGCGGGGCATAGCCTTCTATAAGGCATTTAATTGGACGACAACAAGACTAGCACAGGATGAGTCATTATAAAATGATGACAGACTATACAATTAAAATGAGAATATCTCCAAAACTATTCTTTGTATTTTTGCCTAGATATATTGTAGTATTAGTGTCCATGATACTAAAGAACAAGTACAAACAGCTCGTTAATCACTTACAGGTACCGACAGAGGACCACCGGTGATGGAGGGTTGTATTCATACTGCTCCGTGTGATTTGTCGGCTCTGTTGTTGTGATGTTATTATATGTGGCATTTTCTTCAGGTTCCTGTGTGAACAGAGAAGTGACTGTAGCAGATGTTGTGGTTGTTGTTGTTGTTGTTGTTGTGGTGGTGGTGCTGGTGGTTGTAATGGTGTTAGCAGTTGTCGCCTCTCTGCTTCCGGGTGTAGTGGAGTTTTCAGAGTGAATCCCTTCCAGGCATTGCAAAAGCAACACCGAGGCGAGCAAGAAAAACTGTCCGCCTAACAACACATAATTCACAGAAATATGCGACATGGCGAGGTCTCTGTCTACGGAACACTCATTCGAGCGAACTAGCTTACATGCTAACCACCCAAGCTTCCGCAGCGATACCCGTATTTCGAAAAGTCCCGCCTCCTTAGCTTGGATTGGCTCGGAGTTCGTACCGACAGCGAGATTGTCCAATCCGCAAGCTTCTCGTATTGACGCATTAACAACGCGAAACCGTAAAATAAATAAATAAATAAATAACGTAAAACATTCTCTAGATCAAATTGTAAATAGATTAGGTTGAAAAAAAGCTAAATTTTTAATTAGAGTTTTCCTCGGTCGAGTTTCATGTTTCCATAGAAACGGATAATTCCACCGCTCGAAAGAGTGAGCATAAAGTGAGCTCGCGCGACATAAAAATGGATAGTAATTCTTCACAGTACACCATATCGCTACATCACCACATTATATTTCAGTTTAATTACAAATAAATAAATAAATAAATAAATAAATAAATAAATACTACATCCTGTAGTACTGTTAATATTGAAGCTCCGTCACAGAAAACTAGCCAATCACCGAACAGGAGACGGGGCTCGTCGGAATATGGAGGGACGGGGGGGCGGGGGATACTAAACGCTGTTACAAAATTCCTAACGTTTAATTCACTTGTCATAATAGTGTCGAATATATTTAATATCTGTATACAATTTTTTTTTACAAATATAGAATTTATATTTATACTAAATAAACATAAACTGGACGACTAAAATAGCACGTTAATTCGTTTCAAGTCATCATTTCAGCGTTTGTTCAGCGCGTCGCACACTGATGACGTTACTAAAGGGACTCATTTATTTTACCCACTATATAAAATAGTAATAATAATAATAATAATAATAATAATAATAATAATAATAATAATAATAATAATAAATAATGAAAAGTCTATAGAGTCTATGCAGGTTAGGGTTACGGTAAGGTTAGTTTATTTTTAGGCTTGCTCTCATTTTAACGTCACGAAGGCCTCATTAATGCTCTGATTTAGTTGAATAAGGCGTGTTAGGTTAGAGAAAATAACAGAGCGGGATTAGTACTGGATTAGATCAGGGGTCTATAACTGTAGTCCTGAACTGACACTGCCCTGTACACTGAACAGTTCCCGTCACCTGACCCAAAGCACTAAATTATAAACAAGGCTCAATCACATAAATAATAAATAAATAAATAAATAAAAAGACCCTAAATCTAGGAATTTTTTCATTTCATGAATTATGGCGTTTAAGGCAGAACTGAAAACAATCTAGAAACCCAAGTTTTAAAAAAAAGAGCTTTAAATGATCTTTAAATGGATTAACAGTAGTTAAAAGATCTTTTTAAACGCTAACCTTTAGGTGACGTAATTACTGGTAAAGGGTAAGCAGCATTCGTGATCATTCTTACTGTGAGATGTGTAATAATAATAATAAGAAGAAGAATGTGATATTAATCAGCTCTTCCACAATAACCTCTTTGAAATAAATTTTGAACAAGAAGGTAGCTTCATTTAATGATTTAAATTCAAATTTTGATAAATGACTCCAGCATGACACAATAACATTACTCAAATTATACAACACAATATTATGGCAATTAAAAAAAAAATATGTAGATAAATATAAATATATCAAGACACATAGCAACATTTGGCGCTAAAGTATAGTCAATAATTACCAACGCTGTTGTAATGTGACAGTAACAGAATCATACACACACACGGTCCTATATACAAAGCCATACGCTTTATTTGGCAACGAATCCACTTCATATATCGTTCATTTTCTCTTCCAATATATTACTCATGCACACATATCTGCCAAATGGTAAATAATAAATAGCCTAATCATCATATTTTACATTTACACTTATTCAGTTTGAATTTATTAGAAATGGGTTACAGTCAGAGTGTGGAGGAGAACAGAGGAAGGCAAGTCGCTCCAAATAAAATTCTTATTCATTATTATTTTAGTCATTTGGGCTCATTTGAAGATTTCATGATGAACATGAGCACAACTTAATATATATAAACTTATAAATGTATATAAGTACTTTAAAATAACAGTGTACACAGTGCACATAACTGCCCACAAAATATTTTCTATTTGACAGAATTTAGAAATCGCTGCTGTCTATCAAACAGATATATAATGTTGTTCTTAAACTTTATATTTTATACCACTAATAAGTCAGGATTTTGGACAAAATTTCAAAAGGCACTCGCAAAGATCATTTCCACAAAAGATTAAACAACTTCACACTTTACCAACATCATACTGTTTTTTTTTTTTTTAAATACTATGATATCTATGAAACAGAATTTTTGAATCTGACTCCGAATCAACTCTGAATCAATTTCCATTTCAACCAGTTGTGTGTCTTTGTCATATGACGTTTATGTTCTCATAGCGTTTTTTTTTTTTTTTAGGCTTCGGTCCGGAATGTTACTGTAAAGTGCAGAAAGCAAAATGGCGCTGTAGCTAAATCCATTCATTTCAAACAGCTCAGACTGTACTGCCCTTTATATTAAAAGTTTAATGAATATTCAGTTAATAAGAAGTGACTCGTCTTACCCTGTTCTCCCTCCTCCCCCTCCCACACCTTACAGGTGAGCGTTTTAGGATTAAGAGCTTTTCCCGAGGGATTCGAGTTCCGCTCACGTCTTTATTTTCTATTCACACTTCGGTCACAGGTGTGATATTTTATTGCTGTTCAGTTCACTTTAAATCAGCGTAACGTCCATTTAGGTGGACGGTGGCGTTGGTGACCTCTGACCCCTGCTGACTTTGCTCTCGGGCTCGAGTCGGGCTGTAGCGTGGCGTTCGGGCTGCAGCGGGTGTGTGTGTGAGGCGTGTGGGGGAGGGTACGGTGCACAGCGAAGGCGGTGGCTCACAGCAGGAGCGGGCATTCGCTGAGTCCACGGAGCCGCCAGCATACAGTTATACGGGTAACAGTGAGAGATGATCAGAGCCTGAATGTTAAAAAAAAAACAAAAAACAAAATTTACAATGTTTAAGATGCCAATACAGCATCAATATACATATACATAATATTTATTTGGCTATTATTACATTTTTGCTATTGTTTTTTTTTTTTTTTTTTTTCTTGTCAAATTTTATAAATATATTATTATTTATATATGTGAATATTTGGCTTGGTCAAAATACATGAATTACAAATTAGAAATTATTTTTAAAAGTATTACATTTCAACATCTGTAAACTCCATGTATCAATATTTGACCTTGCGTGTATTGTGTAATAGACCACAAAAAGTATTCATTATTTATAGTCATTTTAATATCATTGAGAAAAGGAAAACCCTCATGATTTGTGTTTTTATTTATTATTTATTTATTTATTTATTTATTTTTGGACATTTTCTTTTTTTTACGCATAATGATATCTGAATGTGGCGCTGGAACATTTTTGCCCGGTGATATTAATATCTGGATCGTCACGGACGCACTGATATACTGATACAGTTGTTTCAGCAAGTCATACAGGCATGCGATTTATTCACAAGAATCAAAATCGAGGTTCTTATTAGAATCTTGGAACGTGCCGACGAAATCGTACCTGCGAGGTCATTTCAGGCCGCTGGAGGCACAGGGGGAAATTTCCCAGAATGCCCTGGTGTGAAGTCTCCGTGGCGCCATAGCTGCAGCCCCTGATGCTTTCTCCAGCAGCTGGTGCACCAGCCGTCCAGAAGTTCACACAGTTTTGGTTTGGCAGGAAGCGCGACGTTCTTCTCGCGCCGGAGAGAAGCTGCTGTCCTGCAAAGCAGCAGCGATGAAGGAAACACTCGTCCAGAGTCCGTGTGAAGTGTTCAGCGTGCAGGGGGACGGCGTTCAGGTCTAACACGCGCTTCTCGACTCTCCGGGCTCGTTTATCTGTCACGCTCCCTCTGATTGGCCGAGTGTCTTTCAGCTCGTGGCTGCTGGTGGAGATTCCTCTGGAGTCGAGTTTGGCCTGATGGGTCGAGCTCTCCACTTCTGCGTCAGTCTCGCTGTCGCTCTCGCAACGATCTGCAGCAGAAATCACACACGCATGCCAATGGCTTATTACTTATTTGTTTGCTTGTTTGAATGTTTATTCATTTATTGTTGTATTTAGGTTTTTTTTATATATACATATATCTGCCTGTCTGTCTGTCTATCTATCTATCTATCTACTTATCCATTGTCTCTATTTAACTATTTTTGTGTTAATTTTGTACTCACATTTATATTTATTATTTATTTATTTATATCTATGTATTTGTCTATCTATTGTCTAACTATCCATTTATCGATCCACCCATTTATGTATTTGTTTGTTTGTTTGTTTACATATTTATTATTTTATTACATCATTATTTTATTTTTGTACTTCTTACCACTAAACCTATTTCTTTATCTTATCTGTTTTCTATTACCTATTTATTTATTTATGCGTTTCATTCTTTATTCATATATCTAACTCTCTATCTCTCTATCCATTTATTTATTTGTTTGCTTGTTTGTGTGATTGATGTGTTTATATTTTATATTATTAATTATTTCTATCATTTCTTTTTTTTTATTCATTATTGAGGGTATTATTTCATAATAGTTCAGAACAATAAACATTCAAACCATGTAATGATTAAATAATTTAACCATAACAACAGCAACAACAGTAATAATAATAGGAAGAAGTAGAAGAAACTTGTAACCTTTCAATGTGGACGTTGCAACAGTTGGAACCTGGAGGAAATGGCCGGGACGATCGGAGGACGAATCGTCTGAGGATCCGCCATCTTTATTCTGCGCCACGTCTCTGGCCTTCAACTTCAGCATTACAGGTTTTCTAATGGAATATATATATTTTTTTTATTCATTCTTCATCTTTTTTTTTTTTTTACATTTATTTATTCATTCATTTAGCTACCCTTTTTGTTTGTTTGTTTGTTTGGACTGGAGCTACACTAAGTCGTGCCAAATTCTGACCTTTTCTCCCTCCTCCCGTTTCCTGTGTCCCGGAATCCCTTTGCGAACGGATTATTATCGATTTTCAGCTGCGTTATCTGTTCATAACATGAAACATGGCATGTTGTGAAATATCGGCTCAGTGCCTCTCTTTGTTACAATCAGCATGCTGGTTATATCACATAAAATAACAGATATATAATTACATAATAACTGTATATAACGACATAGTAATTAACCTACTATATGATCATGTTAATGACGCACAGTAAAAAAGACACTGTTACACCTCATGACTATATATATATATATATATATATATATATATATATATATATATATATATATATATATATATATATATATATATATATATGGAGATTTCTGCAGCTTACAGATGTACAGATTGCTTTTATGGACTTTTACATTATTTTCAAACTAAATTAAATTAGAACAAATGCATGACATAATATATAATACTATACTATAATATAATAATTATAAGGTATAATGATTTGTACAACTGTGGTACACTTCAATAATACTATCGTTACTACATAATAATAAAAATTATTATTATTATTATTATTATTATTATTATTATTATTATTATTATTATGAATAAAGCTGGTGAAGGAAGTGAACAGAGTGTAAGAGAGAGACCTTGTCGTTCTGGTAAGCAGTGACGGCGATGAACTCGGTCTCAGGAAACACGAAGGTCCTAAATGCACTGTAGGGAAGTTTGAGGAGATCATCAGCTCTCGCCACGTGCAGCCGCGGCTGGTATTTATGCATGGAGTTCAAAATGGTCTGGAACAAGTATAAAAATACAACAAAAATAATAATAATAATAATAATAATAATAATAATAATAATAATAATAACAATAATAATAATAATAATCACATTTCTGATAGAAGTCTAGAGAGTCTAGACAGACTCACGGTAGATTACTTAATGTCATGGTTTTCTTTTTTGTTTTTTTCACAGTATCTGCTTACAGATGCCCTTTTTTCACTTGTTAAAAGGATCGCTCTTAGATTTCAGTAATTCATCATGTAGAAACACCTCTTTAAAAAAATTCTGCTGTGCTGTTATTTTAACAAACATACTGGACATGGAAATAAAATGTATTTTGTGTGATTTTATCATATAAATATTTCATCATACTGATGCACTGTCCCACTTATTACACTAAAATTACTCTGAACAAAGGGAAATGCAACAAACACTGAAAACTACTATACTACTATAATATTAACTTAACCCCCAAAACCAAACACACAAATAACTACACGTATTTCACTGAAGTATCCAAATTAATTACTCAGTAAATTGTTGGGTTTCCGCACAAAGTTCACTCAGATGTTAAGCTCACAAAGGTAATAAATAAATAAATATGTAGTATAACGTGTAGTATATTATGTAATAATATAATATTTTTATATAAATTACTGTATGTATTGTATATTAAAGCATATATTGTTAAGCTTTATCACCTTTCAAACTAGTTTTGATATTAATAAAAGCTCGTATTACTTAATTTATTACCACAAACGTTTGCAGCCTTTAATACTGGATGGAAAAAGGTATTACTGACAGAATTTATGAGTTTGAAGGCGGTTATAAAGTCAAAGGGTGGACGAAAAAAGTTATTAGAGAATATTAGAGAATAATATTGGATTCGGAAAGAAAGATACCAACTGTGAAGTGATTTAATTCAATTTTTTGTATTATTTTTAAAAAAATTGCAATAATATTTTTGTTCTAAGGGCGCGCAAACTATTGCACTCATCGCATCTGTTGCATTGTGCGTTATGCTTTTACAATTATTTGCAACATTTGAGAACCGTAGCTGTCTTTTACTGAATATGAAAAGTCTTTCTGGATCGTTTTCTTTGGCAGGTGACCCTGATTTAACCTCAAGCCTCAACTAGCTGTAGTCATAATAAACATGGAGTGGAATAAAATTCAGACGTAACGCTGTAACAAATATAATCAAATATAAGGCGCACATTCTAAATAAAAATATTTATTTTGATATTGTAGTCCAAACATCATGTAGTCAGGTAGACATAACATAATGGAGCAACCTACACTGAGAGATCGGAGGAAACTGGAGAACGCAGAGTAAACCCGCATTAACATGGTGAGAACGCGTGTAATTCAACACAGGCATTATTACTCACGAATCCGTGTTTATCCGAGATGTTGTTGGTCAGTTTCAGCTTGTGAAACGTCACCACTCGGGACATCCAGTGCTCTCCGGAGGCCGGGCTGTCCGGGTGAACGTACATGCGCTTGGGCAGCTCCGGGTCGGCTTTTCCTGCCACCGTCCAGCGCGAGTGATGAAACTTGTACCTGCAGCCGTCCGACGACACGATGTCCATCAGCAGCACGTAGCTCACTCTCCGGTCCAAACCGCTGCAGCGCACACGCAACGGAGGAAACATCCGCCTCACAGACGCCGAGCGGAAAACGAGAAAACACGGCTGGGTTAGTCTGAGAGAGGCGTTTATGAGCTGAAGGTTCAATGACACCAAGTTATGTATAAATGTACCACAAGAGACCTGCATTACTCTGAGAGAGAGGCGTTTATAGCTTCTGTTTGTATAGGTTTTACACAAAATTAAGGTGGAAAGTCAAACAATATATGGACCTGGGCATTTTGATTTACACATTGTGTTCTTCAGTATTTATTAGAGGTGCAATATGAAACCTAGAGCTCGTGTACAAATGTCATTTGTACAGTTGCTAATTATATTTTATCGTCTCCTGAGATGATTATCAGCAGTGTCACGTTTATAAGCGGTAAGTTATAGGTACCATATTGCATCTTTAATATTTAGGAACAATATTTATATTTATAACTTACAACATGGGAAACATGGAAAATTTAGCTTACATTTTTAAAAGATATCATTACGGGTGTTTAGAGCCGTGTTACTCTGAGACGTGTTTAATCACTTGTGGCATAGTGCATCTTTAATTTTTTTTTTTTAATGGATTTGAATTATTTGAATTAAACTACGTGAAATTTCACTTACACCTTTACACATTCAGCAATTATCAAAGGTGCAACATAACCTAAAAATTTTTATAATTTTTTATATATAGGTATTTAGAGTTGAGTTACTCTAAGGGTTGCGTTTATAACGTGCAGGTGCCATACTGCATCTTTAATAGTTATGGTGGGGAAAAAAAAGTCATAGCGGTGACCTGAATAATAAAAGATGTACATTTGACTTACATTTTCAGTAATTCTCAACAATGTAAGATGGGAACTATAGCTTAAATTTATATAAGATTTAACTATTGAGTTATAGGTATTCAGAGACGTTATTCTGAGAGATGTGTTTATATGCTAAAAATTCCATATTGCATCTTTAATCATTAAAAAAAAAAAAGAAACTTAGACAACGGTCATGGGAACAACAATTTAAAAAAAAAAAAATTAGACTTAAGTCATCTGGGCGAACTATTATATTGATGGATACATTTATAACTCATATGTCTTATATTGCATATATAAATCTGACTCTCACACAGGACTTTTCAGTACTTCTTAAAGTTACAACCTGGGACTTAAATGTATTTTCTCATTTCTCCATGATAAAGTTACAGTTGAATTACTTTCTTTTATGAGCTCAAGCTCATAAGATAGAGCACTGTGTTACTGCAAATCCCACACCGCTTCTTTAATAATTCTAAAAAAAAAAATTACACACACTGATACTGGTACTGGTTTTCATGCGTATGTAACAGAAGTGTTTATTTGTTTGTTTGCTTGTTTACCTCCCCGACTTTGTGATGACCATTTCAGTGCCGATCCGGTGGAACTGCCTCCACAGCTCCATGCCCTCCAGGTGCACCACCGGCTCTTCCTCCTCCTCCTCCTCCTCTTCCTCTTTCTCCAAATGCTGAAGGCGGTGATCAATAGATGATGATGAAGATGAAGGGCTGGAGATGATGATGCTGCTCCCGGTGATCTGCTCCATCAGAGGCCTCCCGCACCCCAGCAGAGGAAAAAACGGTGCATGGTATGCCATGTTCACCTGGATGATCCAAAGAGCCAAATTAAAATCACTTTTTTTTAATCTTTTGTGGTGTCAGTTGTGTAAAATAAATAAATAAATAAATAAATAAATAAATAAAAATAAAAATTATGAGACTCTGTGCACATGGAGTTGTTTCTTCATGTTTCAAGATGTGTCCTAAATCCCCTAAGCCTCTTAAAAACCTCCTAAACCCTCTTTAGCATGATTTATTCCTGAAGAAAAAATGAAGAGACCAAGAAACAGAGGAAGTGCTGGGAAAGGAGAAGGGCCACCTCTCCTTCTCATCACAGTCCAGCTGGAGTTTAAACTGGACTAAAGACGGCACTTTCTGATTGGCTCCCTTGGGGGGGGGGACGCGCACGAACCAATCGCGTTCGAGGAGGGCGTGGCTAGTAGACATCACACTGGCGCTGTCTAAACCGACACTTACGGCAAAATAGAACGCTACCTCACTACGTCATCGGTGGCGCGTTCGCTAGTCGCCATGACTACATGTTACTTCCGTACTACTTACAAGAGACTGAATTAATAGCTTGAAAAACGTTACCGCGTGACTTTTAAGTACAAAAATAAAATGCATACTTACATACTTAATAGGATGTAGTTTTAAAATGAGCCCTATTAACTTTTGCAGTACTGTAAGTGAGTATGGTTATTGCGATAAAACAACAGAACAGACTACTTCCGTACTAAATAGTGTCAAAATAGTATGCATGATATTTAGTAAGGATGGGCAGGGAGAGAATCACGTGGTTTCAGGATTTCAATGTGTTATTTATGATTGTATATTGACACATACTACTGTAAAATACTACTACTACTACTACTAATAATAATAATAATAATAATAATAATAATAATAATAATAGTTATGATAATAACATGAAATATGTGAACATGCATTGGGAAAAGGATTTAATTTAATTTTTAGTAAAGGAAGTAGTATGTTTGCATTTTGTTTCTTTTTTTTTTTCATGATAAAGAGTCTCTCTCTCTCTCTCTCTCTCTCTCTCTCTCTCTCTCTCTCTCTCTCTCTCTCTCTCCAAATATGCCCCAAATAGCTACGGGGGTGGGGGTGTCGGGGGGGGGGGGGGGGGGGAGTAAATATTCTTGCATTTTCTGCATTTTTACGTCCATACATTTAAAAGTCCCTTCCAAAACGTCAAGGCCAATTCATTTGTTTTTGTTGTAGACTGAAGACATTTGGGTTTAAGATCAAAAGATGTTTATGAGAAGAAAGTTCAGGATTTCAGCTTTTATTTCCTGGTATTTATATATAGATGTGCTAAACAACATAGAACAATGCACATTTTACAAAAAAAAAAAAAAATTTACAAAATATTGGAACATATTGGAATATTGGTCCTGTTAGATTGATTGTTTACACAATAAATAGCTCTGAACATCTACTCTTGGTTTTAGCCTTCGGTTTCACCTGTGAAGACTGATTTTGTTGTTTAAAAAGGATAAGCCAACATGAAGATCAGAGAGCTGTCTATGGGAGAAAAGCAAGGCATTTTGAAAATCAATCAGAGGCACTGCACAAACATTGGGCATAGCCAATATAACTATTTGGAATGGCCTGAGAAAGAAACCACGGGTGCAACAGTGGAGCAACAGACACCGGATGGGTCGGCCAAGGAAAACAACAACGGCTGATGACAGATACATTGTGAGAACTGTGAAGAAAACCCCCAAAGCTACAATCATTGGGTGGTCTGATACGAAAGGTTCTATGTTTTATGTTGTGTAACACGTCTAGATGTAAACACCGGTAATAAAAGTTGAAATCCTACAGTGGGGGAAAAAAGTATTTGATCCCCTGCTGATTTTGTACGTTTGCCCACTGACAAAGAAATGATCAGTCTATGATTTTAATGGTAGGTGTATTTTAACAGTGAGAGACAGAATAACAACAAAAAAATCCAGAAAAACACATTTCAAAAAAGTTATAAATTGATTTGCATTTTAATGAGTGAAATAAGCATTTGACCCCTTCGACTTAGTACTTGGTGGCAAAACCCTTGTTGGCAATCACAGAGGTCAGATGTTTCTTGTAGTTGACCACCAGGTTTGCACACATCTCTGGAGGGATTTTGTCCCACTCCTCTTTGCAGATCCTCTCCAAGTCATTAAGGTCATTTTCAATGCCCTGGCTGAGGGAAGGAGGTTCTCACCCAAGATTTGACGGTACATGGCCCCGTCCATCGTCCCTGTGATGCGGTGCAGTTGTCCTGTCCCCTTAGCAGAAAAACACCCCCAAAGCATAATGTTCCAACCTCCATGTTTGACGGTGGGGATGGTGTTATGACTTGGGGTCATAGGCAGCATTCCTCCTCCTCCAAACATGGCGAGTTGAGTTGATGCCAAAGAGATCTGACCACACCTGACCACAACACTTTCACCCAGTTCTCCTCTGAATCATTCAGGCAAACTTCAGACGGGCCTATACATGTGCTTTCTTGAGCAGGGGGACCTTGCGGGCACTGCAGGATTTCAGTCCTTCACGGCGTAGTGTGTTACCAATTGTTTTCTTGGTGACTATGGTCCCAGCTGCCTTGAGATCATTAACAAGATCCTCCCGTGTAGTTCTGGGCTGATTCCTCACCGTTCTCATGATCATTGAAACTCCATGAGGTGAGATCTTGCATCGAGCCCCAGACCGAGGGAGACTGACAGTTTCTTCCATTTGCGAATAATCGCACCAACTGTTGTCACCTTCTCACCAAGCTGCTTGGCGATGGTCTTGTAGCCCATTCCAGCCTTGTGTAGGTCTACAATCTTGTACCATTCTTGGACAACTCTTTGGTCTTGGCCATGGTGGAGAATATGGAATCTGATTGATTGATTGCTTCTGTGGACAGGTGTCTTTTTACAGGTAACAAACTGAGATTAGGAGCACTCCCTTTAAGAGAGTGCTCCTAATATCAGCTCGTTACCTGTGTAAAAGACACCTGGGAGCTAGAAATCTTGCTGATTGATAGGGGATCAAATACTTATTTCCCTCATTAAAATGCAAATCAATTTATAACTTTTTTGAAATGCGTTTTTCTGGATTTTTTTGTTGTTATTCTGTCTCTCACTGTTAAAATACACCTACCATTAAAATTATACACTGATCATTTCTTTGTCAGTGGACAAACGTACAAAATCAGCAGGGGATCAAATACTTTTTTCCCCCACTGTAACCTCTTGTCTCATATCCATCTTTTGATCTCAAACCCAAATGTCTTTGGTGTAGAGCACAAACAAATGAATTGGCCTTGCCGTTCCAGTAGTTTCAGAGGGGAGTGTATAGCCCAATAATCCCAATGAGGTACAACATGAAGTGTGAGACTGATATACAATATGTCCAGTACATAAACTCCCACTGCTCCCACTGATTGGCTATTTATTGAAATAAACCTGAGTTTCTCCTCCTCCTGACGTCCCCCAGTACTAATCAATCTCCATTCCTTTAACTACAAGACACCGTGCAAAACAAACCATCACGCCATAAAACACCTACCAGAGAGCACTGCATCACCGAACTCATCCTGTACTTTTAAACACCCAAAAATTAAGGGTGGTATTTAATACCAGCAGGTCTGTATATTTCAGATGAGGTACTGTTAAAAGAGTGTAAGTATAGCTATACAATATCAATTTACGTGTCATTACAAAATACATGACAATTAACTTTATAAACCTTATAACCCTGTAAACTACCTAGAGTAGAAACTCATTAATCCACATTGTATTTTGAAAGCTTTCTAATCTCTAAATCAAGATTGTTTTGCCTTCACAGTGAAAGAAATATTTCTAACAATGACAAATGAATGCATAATTAATTAGACAACACCTAATTTGCATAAATAAATGTACATTGCTGAAAAAAGTTCCAACACATAAAGTACTTGTAAGAATGTCAGCAATATTGATATTAAAATTAAGATATTGGTTTAAAAACAAACAAAAAAAAAAAAACAAGCTTCCTGTTTACTTACTACTTTCTCTACCCAGCTCCACCCCGTCCACACCCCAATCACTGTTCTTATTTAACACGTCTCCGTGCGTCTTCTTCGGTTTATCTGTGGTTTGATGTTACAGCATTTTGAAGACCTCGAGTCTGCTTCTTCACCTGTTCCCAGACGTTTTCTGGTTTTTGCTGACTGATTATTATTATTATTATTTTATCTATAAGCTTGAATAAAAAGACTCTTTTTTAGCTACCTCCAGTTGCTGACTCTGAGCTGCAACCGGCACTGAGAAACTGTTGGTATTAAAATCTCTGACATTTAATAAAACAGATCTGAGATCAGCAGGTGTGAGTGGCAGGTTGACTGTGCCAAGAACTGCTTTTATTTCACGAGGGCAGGAGTCGTACCGCTCTATGCCGTTAATTGGGATTAGGTGAGATATTGAGTTACAGCTTTTTATTACGTTGGAGTTTGACATTGGGGTTTAGAGTGCAAAGCCTCCCAGCTCATTGTATTTCCTCATCTCGGACGTTTTTCCACACATATCCACACATATTGCTGATCATCACTGGCAAATCTCATATGTATATTCGGCTCATTCACATTTCCTCGCAAACTCAGAACCAAATTTCCCATCACCAACGGAAAGCTTTAAATTGTGTTTTTTCCTCAATGCAAAGTTTACCTCTTGAGAATCATCAACACTTTTGGATGTTTAGAGACTCATATCTCTACATTTTGAGTATGTTAACATTTAATCTATCAAGGATTTATTATGATAAGACCAAGCCAAAAATTGTGTAGATTGTGTAGGTATTTTAGGAATCCTACACATCTCTCCAGTCCCATTCTTTACCTCCCTTCCTTCACGCTCACCAGCACAAAACCTATTCCACGAAACTGAGAGGTGGGTGTTATATTTTTCTTTCTCTATTGTATGATGTGAAATGCCTGGCTTAGTATGCCAGTCAAACCACGCTTTGGGCCTTGCATTCAAGGCCACCTCGGCTGTCAAAAATAAGAAAGAGGCGGGGGATTGGAACAGTGCTGGAATCTGGATTAACTCGGATTTCCCTTAGGGAGATATGCTTAACTTTTTTTTTCTTTTTTTTTTTTATTCCAGCCATGCTGTTAAACAGGCCCTTGGGTGCAATTATTTTTATTCCATCAAAAAGTAATACCATTTTATATTTCAATGTATATTTCATGAACAAGATTCTGTCAGTTTTCTTACTAACACCTGTCCAAACCATGTGTTCTGGTTACATTCTCTATACAGAATGTTCTTATGATAAAAACACAGTGGAGTTTGGTTACAAACCTGCAGAAATAATGCCTTCCGATGTAAAAGTTTTGTTTACTCCCACATGCCCGAGCAACTCTATGTCCATAAGCGTTACCTACGCCGAAAAACATCTCAGCCATTTCACACCCAGCTTTTTGTAACAACTTTATGTCACTCAGCAGCTCTCTCGAGTACCACCGGCGTTGAGAGAAATACCCACACACACACACACACACACACACACACACACACACACACACACACACACACACACACACACACAGAGGCTTATGGGGCAGCTGTGCCAATCCCCAGCAGTCCACTAATAACAAGCCGGTCTTTTCCTGGCATGTGGATGAGGGAAAACCCAGGGTGCTTTTTGTGTCACTTCAAAAGGAACGGAATGAAATTGGACCCAGCCAATTGGGGTGGGGAATGGGATGCTGGATTGTCCGTCTGACTTCTGTGACATCATCACCTGGTGACAAATGCTCCCCTGTTAACTGAAATGTATTGAGAGCTGTGAGTACTATTTTCTAGATTAGACTGTGAAAAAAATGTTAGTCTCTAGATTAGACTGTATTGAGAGTCTCACTCACTCACTCACTTTCAGTAAGTATTAAACATAATATTGATATTGGGAACATAGATTAGATTATAGATTAGATGGTATTTAGATTGCTGCATTGAAAAGAAGACATTAATCACTAGATTGGACTGTGCTAAAACCGGAAGTAATCTCAGCAATTAAAGTAAACGGTACTCTCTAGATTAGTCTCTAGCTTGTGCTGAAATTAGACATAAAACTGTGAAATAAAATATGTGGCATTAAAATTGTATAAATTTTCATCATTTAATCAGTTAGATCCTGAAATTACATTATTGAAAATAATGTAATGTCTCTAGATTGGACTCTGCTGATATTACAATTTTGACAAAAGCAATTAGTAACTAGATTAGACCATGGTGAAACTACAGAATGAGGAACAACACTTTAGTGTGTAGATTAGACTAAAATTGAGATTAAAATATTGTAAAAAGGCAATTCGTGTTTATATTAGATTACGCTATAAATACAGAATGAGAAACAATACTTTAGTGTCTAGATTAGACTGTGCTGGGATTACAATATTGAAGAAAAAACAATTAGTGTCTAGATTAGACTATTGATATTACAGAATGAGAAACAATACTTTAGTGTCTAGATTAGATTGTGCTGGGATTATAATATTGAAAAAAGCAATTTGTGTCTAGATTAGACTGAGTTGATAGTACAGAATGAGAAACAATACTTTAGTGTCTAGATTAGATTGTGCTGAGATTAAAATATCAAAAAAGCTATTAGTATCTAGATTATACAGTGCTGAAAGTACAGAATGAGAAATAATAGTTTAGTCGCTAGATTAGACTGTGCTAATATTACAGTATGATTGGAAATTAATTTCGGCTCTTGAGATAACAGGAGTTTTTTTGTTTTGTTTTGTTTTTTGTTAATTGTCTCTGCAATATCAGATTGTTGTTGTTTTTTTTTAAATTAGAAACACATAAATATATATATATAATATAAGAGAATACAGTTTAAAAAAAAGACATCAATCTCTAGATTAGACTGTGTTGAGATTCTAATATTGGTAACACGATGTTATTCTCTAAATGAGACTGTGTTTAGATTGCAAATTGGAAATAAGCCATCACTAGTCACTAGAAGATCGTGCTGAGATTGGACGTAATTTAATCGTTAGATTAAACTGTGCTACAATTACAGCATTGCAAACGAGTGCCACTAGATCAGACTCGTCTGAGATGACCGTTTTTAAAACGAACTGTTAGTATACGTGCTGAGCGTTAGATGTCTGTAGGTTACTTGATCAGGAATGAGATCAGACTACATTGAGAATACAGCAAAGGGGATGAGATTTGAATGCTCAGGTCAATCTCTGTGGCGAATAAAGCTGAAGACAGTGAGAATGCAGCAGGAGAAGAGACACGGTGGAATGAGTCTTTAGTCCTGCGCTCTCTCAGACACCTCAGTGTGTACTTAGAGGGAGTGTGATAAATAGTCGGCCACTAGCAGGCCTGTGCGACCCGCCGTGTTTGGACTGAGGAGGTGAGAAGAATGCAGTTAAACAGAGAAGGTGCAAGAGAGAGGGAGGTAAAATGGTGCTTATTTCTGACATTCTTCTATCTCGACAGCTTTTAAGCTTTTACACAGATTTTTTCACTTCGATTGAATTCATGTCGCTGTACAAAATGATTTTTTTTTTTTTTGTCCTTACCAACACTCTCAGAAAAAAAAATGGGATTAAACTGTACCATTCCTCGAAAAGGAAAAGGACCTGAAACTTTTAAAGGTACATTATATCCAGGTGAAAGGAATGTACAGTTTAGTACCATTTTTTCATCGTGTATACAATTCAGTCGTTTAAATCTTGATATCATTTGAAGTTTAGCACTCTATACTAAACTACTGAACAAAATAAGAATAAGGGCTTCGTCGTGCTCTGAAATTGTCATTTGTAATTTGTAAATTGTAAGCTTTTGCGACTTGAATACACTATTTTTAGTCAGACTGAACAAAACACCATCCGGCATGCCATCCTCATTCGCCGAGTAGAAACTGTAAACAGCGTTCTCTGAATTAATCTGAGAAACAATCACACTGAGTTATTGAGTTTGGATAATGCTGTGTCCTTCCGGATTCTGCTTTTGTGTGTTTTTTTGTGGACGTGGTTATTGTTGTATTAACGCGTGGTGACCTGAAATGTTTCATAAGCATGAATTGGTTCACATATAATGATAGCTCTACTGTAGTCAAAGAAGGATAACGTAACACAAATGACCTTCAGAGTAGAGTAAAACACAATAGGGATTCTTTTTATATAGTGGACACTACATGACTGAATTGTGTTGCACACTGAATGGAAATTAAACATAGCTTTTTTAAAAAAAACAATAATAATAATAATTTTATTGTGCCATCTTTTCCAGCGGGACTTGAATTTTAAAGTACAGTCACACAGTAGTGATCAATAGTGTTCGACCTAGCAGAGATTCAAGTGTGGGTAAACTCGTCTACTTTTGTTCTCATGAGGGCCAAACACGGCCAATTCCATTTTCACAAAGGCAGTGTTTTTCTGCAGTTTAGCCGACGTCCTTGAGAGTACCTAGACACATAAATCCAATACGCTTTTCCTTTTTTAAACAAAGTGAGCAGCAGACATGTTAGTAAGAGTAAAAAGTTTCTACAAGAAAGTTGCTAACTTGGATGAAGCAAAAAGGGTCGTCTTCGTTTTTAATAAATCTACTTTCTATTATCGATGACAGTAGTTCTGGCTTTAATTTATATTAATGCACTCGTTCTAATACGTTATCGTTTCTATAGTAACAGCTCATTTACAGGGACTCTCCACATAAACAGATATATATAAATATATATATGGGGGCGGGGGGGGGAAACTTGTTGATGTGGTGACGTTTTCTTTGAGGAGAAATCGTTCATTTAACATTTAAGAAGGAACGAGTCTCTAACAGGAAGTTGTCCGTCATGAGAAAGTCGTCAGGATTTCTTGGGAACTTGACAAGCTGCTTTTATTGTTGAATTAACTTCAAGTGAGGGAATGACTCTTTCTAGCTGCTATAATGTAAAAGATAACAGAAACTTGTCTCAAAGACGTTCCGTAACATTAAATGTAACTATCAATGGATAAAAAAAAAAAAATCACGTGTCGTACTGTAATAAATAAAAAATTGTTAGCATTTGCAAATAGCTGTGGAATGAGAAACACTTCGAAACATGCTGCTGCATTTTTTTTTAACCAAGGGATTCAATTGAAAAAAATAAATAAATTGGAGTATTCCTTTAAGAGATGCAACATCTGGTATCCAGCTCCTCAAGGACCTGGTTGAGACCAGGTATGAGGCTGTCTATAGCCTCCAAAGTTCAGAAGGATTCGCTGAAACACATTCGCAGGCAGACGCAAAAAAAATCCAAAGAGTTTCTTGACTTCTTAGATGAGAAAGATTGAACTCATATACTCACCATTACAAACCATAAACTTTGTATTCTTATACACTCTTAAAAATAAAGGTCCTTCAATGGTTCTTTACAGCACCATAGGTTCTGCAAAGAACCTTCTTCTTCTTGTCAAGAACCATTTTTCATCGTACAGGGTTCTTGGGTTGAGCTATATGCTTCTTTGGAGATTAAAGAAGTTCTTTATGTTTCATTATAGGTTCTTCAGAGCAGTGTATTGGTTCTTCAAGGTATCATCCCTTAACAGGTTAAAGTGAACCCTATAAGGTTCTTTGTGGGACGGGAAAAGGTTCTCCTGGCATCACTCAAGTGCCTTACTTCGGTTCCTTAAAGCACTGACTAAGAGTTTTTTTTTTTAGAGAACTTGTGATAACATGGTTCCTTGTGGCACTGCTGTGAAGAACCATTTCTGGGTTCTTTCAAACACCAACGAATAGATGGTTCTCTAAAGAACTTGAGAGTAAAAGGTTCTTTGTGCAACTTAAAAGAGTTCTCCAGTGGCATCATGGTGAAAAACCCTTTTTGATTCTAATTGGAACCTTTGTTTTTAAGAGTGTATATTATTATTATTATTATTATTATTATTATTATTATTATTATTATTATTATTATTATTATTATTATTATTATTATTATTATTATTATATAGAATTAATGACCCATTGCTACATACAGGTGACAAATTAAAGGAAAAACTAACACAAGTTCCTAACAATGGTGTCGAGCCCAAACAAATTACTAGTTACTAATTGCTAATAATTAATAATAACTAATTACTAATTACAGAAATGGTGCTCAGTGGATGTTTTTTGTTTTTCGCACCATCCCGTTTAAACTCGAGAGACTGTTTTGTGTAAAAAGCAGCTGAAAATATTCAAAGTTCTCGACCTGTGTCTGCATGATTTTATTCCTTGCACTTCTGCCACATACAGTGGGGGAAAAAAGTATTTGATCCCCTGCTGATTTTGTACGTTTGCCCACTGACAAAGAAATGATCAGTCTATGTTTTTAATGGTAGGTGTATTTTAACAGTGAGAGACAGAATAACAACAAAAAAATCCAGAAAAACACATTTCAAAAAAGTTATAAATTGATTTGCATTTTAATGAGTGAAATAAGCATTTGACCCCTTCGACTTAGTACTTGGTGGCAAAACCCTTGTTGGCAATCACAGAGGTCAGACGTTTCTTATAGTTGGCCACCAGGTTTGCACACATCTCTGGAGGGATTTTGTCCCACTCCTCTTTGCAGATCCTCTCCAAGTCATTAAGGTCATTTTCAATGCCCTGGCTGAGGGAAGGAGGTTCTCACCCAAGATTTGACGGTACATCGTCAAATCGTCCCTCATTACCTGTGTAAAAGACACCAGGGAGCCAGAAATCTTGCCGATTGATAGGGGATCAAATACTTATTTCCCTCATTAAAATGCAAATCAATTTATAACTTTTTTTAAATGCGTTTTTCTGGATTTTTTTTGTTGTTCTTCTGTCTCTCACTGTTAAAATACACCTACCATTAAAATTATAGACTGATCATTTTTTTTGTCAGTGGGCAAATGTACAAAATCAGCAGGGGATCAAATACTTTTTCCCCCACTGTAATTTAGTTGCATAGTTGCATGAATTTCTAGAAATTATTGACTAATTTCATGGTTGATATTTTCTTGTTCTCTAAGAAGGTACTTTTTCTTGATGCACAAATTATCTGCCAATAGCTTGACAAATAAGCTTGACAATTGTATATTAATTTATCATCATCTCTTACTGAGAACTGTTTGTTATAATCAAGATAAATTTCACTAGCTAAAATACCATTTTTTATTTATTTTATTTTTTATTGGTATAATTTTTTATTAGTAGGGATCTACTATTAGTATTATTGCAACTTTATGCAACACCAGTAAAGTTTAGGGCGACTTGAGACACATCAAATTGTTCTTGTAACAGTTTTTCGTCTTAAGGAATGCACACTTACGAGCAAAATTTGCAAGGAGGTTCTAAACACACATAGCAGCCTGGGTGTTAATAGCTTGCACTCGAGGCCGCTCGCTGTCGTCGGCAGATTCGAAGCTTCATCAGTAAACTAGAGTTTAATCAACAGAACGGATTTGTAGAAATGGATTGTGTATATTTAATACGTTTTTAATGACCTGTTAAAGTGTATCATCACTATTACTGTTTAATTTCTCAGGAGCTTCCACAATAATTACAGCCAACATATGAGAGGTTGCTTCCTGTTTCTTATTCCCATATCAATATATCAGTATCATAAAGGTAATATTGACATATCACAGAAACTCCTGATCACTAAATATGTTATTCAGCTACAGAGAAATTTCTGTGACTATCTTTTAATATAGTAGTACAAAGCTGATCACAATCACCATATACAGTATATACACTAATAAAGTTTATGGTGTGCACCCCTCATTATATTTGATTGCAACGTGATTTTGTTCTTTTGCGTCGAAAGCAATGTGAAGCTTGATTAAACTGTGGATTAAAAAAAAAAAAAAAAAAAAAAAAAACGCTTCACGAAAAACAAGAATTAAGCATTTTAGCTGATAATCAAGTACATTTTCCAAAGTAAAAGAATTTCCACTTTGATCCTTCTTTCCAGATTTGGTGGACTGAAATCTCATTGCATGGCTAGTTAGCGAGACACATCCAATTCAGAAAACACACACCGAGGGAGCGGGCATAAAACGAACGCTTTTACTGCATTACAAAATCAATAGAGGTTTATCAATAACGAGGGCATGAATCACTCCGAGAAGGAGGACAGAAACGGGGAAAAATGAGAGTGAGGGATGAGAAGAGAGGGGAGGAGGACTGAAATCAATTTTCACACATTAGAACGATTAGCTTATTGAGAGGAGGGTGACGTATTGAAGGCTGCACAGTCACATCTTTGAAATAAAGGCCTTCCGCCATTGGACTATAATATATAGCAATTCTGAGAAGGACTGAATACGTCCAGTTCTAACGAACGGACGTATCTCGATGTATACTACACTAAGTGTGTATTTCCTCAGTAATATAAATCATTAAGTTTCAGGGAGAGGGTCAGTTAAGGCCATGCATCAAACACTAAAATGGTTTTACTTCCAGTTTTCAGATACTTTCATACAGTACATCTGCAATATGTAAAAACAAATGGGCAATTATGGATATTAATATCCGAGTACTGAGTGACATCCAATATACAGTATACACGTACGATTCATTTTCCCCCCATCTTTCGGTAGAATATCAAAAGGTGGTTTTTAAATCTCTTCATGCTGAATCATATATCACTGGAAAGCGTCTTTACTAAAACGTTATATTAAATCCACGTGCAGACATTTCCTTCCAAAAATATGTAATATCACCTCTACTGCTGGATTACAATGTGTAGTGCAAGTAGGGCCCCTATGTAGGCAGTATTTTAGGGCAGTGTTTGTTTTCCCATTCAGAATGTAAGGCAGTATATAAACATCTCTTCCTTAGTTTGGACAAATTTGAAGGCAGCTTCACTTGGGGTTGAATCCCATGTGAAAAAAGTATGTAATAATTGATATGGTGATGTTTTCTAAGAGGAGATGTTCATCTAGCATCTATGGAAGGAGTCTCCAGTGTCGGCGCTGGTAACTTGAAAGTTTTCCAACATGGGAAGTCTTCAGGACAGAGGAAGTTGCGTTTGTTTGTTTTGTTTTTTTTTTGTCTTTTTTGCGATTTTAAGTTTAAGATTTTACGTTTAAGGTTAGTTTCTGCGATTGAACCACTCTTTACAACCACTGTGAGCAGAAAAGCATCTCAGGAAAACAAAAACAGAGGCTGGTGATGGCCCGACTGTTTATAGCTGCTATAACATTTTGTGATAACTTGTTTCGTCGACGTTGTAAAACATGGAATTTAAATATAAATGGAAAAAAGGCATTTTTATTTATTCACTTACATTTAGTTCTTGGGTCATGCTGTTAGTATTAATGTTTGGGATTAGTTAGTGTGTAGCCCACTGTTAGTTGGTCGTTGTTTGATACAAATTCAATTCCTAGTTGTGTTTTTAATCTAAGCTGAGAAGCTGGCTAACAAACAACAGGAAACACAGAGCGCTGGTATTTAAGATATATTCAAGGTGACTACAATGGTGGAATGCATTTTCCATAAAAGTAATATTTATAGCACAAAATCATTTTTCTGTGTAAAACTGGATGACGTGGCTGACATCGAGACCACAATATAAACTTTCTTCATTTAAAGAAAAGCCCCTTTTATTGTTATTTAGCCGTCTGTGTGTGCCTGCGTGTGTACGTGTGTGTGTGCGTGCTTATTACCCAGATTCGTGTTAAATACTCCGATGAGAACTGATGCAGCTTTTAATCACCTCTTTACTGAGTCTGGCAGTCCTTTGCTAATCTACCAGAGTAGGTTTTCACTGCGCCAAAATGTCAATATGCACTCTTTAATTTTTTTTTTGGACTCTCCAGAGTTCACAGGATTTGATGTGTTTCCACGTCCCCCGGGCCCAGTACGGCTTCTCCGGCGCTTTCCCGAACGTCTCTTTAACTGAGTCGCACAGCGAGTTCAGAGCTGGAACAACACTCTCCATAACAGAGAGCCAGCGTTTCGTCCTGGTGATCGTCGCCAATCCTTCAACATCATCTATAGGGAACAAAGAACAAAATGGGGGAAATCATATGTATCAGAACATATTAGCTGGCCAAGAGTACGTAGTATTAATTCTTTTTACTTCTACTAAGAGTTCTTCGAGGGTTTTAGCTTTCTAAAGGGATTCAACTTGGAAATTCGGCCGTCTGATATCAGAACCAAAGAACCGTTTAAGCTGCTCAATGGAACATTCCAGCATGTGCTAGTATGACGGCGCACCATGATAGAAATGTTATATTAGGCTATACATTATGAGTGCTAGATCAGCACAAATTGTCAGAAAAGTGTCAGAAAAAGAGAGATTGACATTGGAGAAAATTTAAAGGGCATTGAATTAATTGATACCACAACCTGCTGAATTCTCAAATCTGATTGGATACTGGTGTTGATTCATTTTCTACAACCGCAAGTAGCGCAGCCGCAAATCACGGGTTTGTATTAATGCCTTCGATAAAACATTGATGTGGTGAAGTTTCCTGTAAGGAGATGTCTATTTAACATTTATGGAGGGAATCTCCAATGTCAGGGCTTTGAGCTTAAGCTGTAACTTTTAACTGTCAAGTTTTCCAACGAGGGAAAGTGAGGGAACTGTTTATATGTATATGTAACTGGGACATTAACTGTAACTAAATGTGAACCTTGACTGTAAGGTTTGAGTCTGCTGATGTGATGAAAAGTTTTTCTGTAAATAGTTTTTTTTTTATTTGTAATAATTTGAAATAAATAACAGAACAGTAATCAGCCATTTTAAACCTTTGGATTTTAAGTAAATTTTAGGTAAAAATTCTCTAATCCATGAAGTTGTGTTGCTTAAAATCAAAGCAAATATAACTTTTGAACTTGTATTTTTGCTACTTTTAAAGCAATATTTTAAAGTAAACCTTCACATACATATCGCATGGTGTGTAAACAGCCTATTTTATGAAACAAATAGAAGTTTATCATTTCAAAGCTTCAATTTTTAATATTTACAGCTCAATATGATTATGTACATTATACTGACAATAATAATGCCATGTATTCTAGTATATGCACCAAAAATATCTTAAATATAGAAAAATTGGGTAAGACTTTACAATAACAGTAGACGAATAATCATGCACTAATACCTGAATTAATACTTACTTAAATATGAACTAATGAAGAGTTAAGGCATGTACTAATCATGGAGAGCTAACCTTAACTACGACGTGAGTCTTAAGAATTCATGCGTGAACAAGGACCACCTTAAGTACATGTTAGTTCATGTTTGTCAGTTAATGTATTAATTAAAACGTAGGGGTAAACTACATCAAGCATGTTCTAGAAGAAAGAATAGGGATAAAATGTGCATCATTTCAAATTGTTTATATAATTTGCCGTACACAGCTGCGTACGCAAACATCATTGGATGGCGTTGGATTACTTTCATAATTTACAGTGATCCCTCTTATCGAACGTAGAAAGACGCACTAATAACAATAAACACCAACAATTTAATGTCAAACCCGTTTTGCGTCGTTTTCCATCCATTTCTCTTCAAATCCCACTGTAGTACTGGTACGTGCTCTGGGAGGCTCGGGCCCGGGGCGCTGCTCCTTTACCCACAAGGGTGAAATGAATACAGTAACATTTATTCATTTAGCAGACACTCTGGTGTTTTAGTCTTAGATGTCACTGCATTTATTTTGACTGCTTTACTTACTTAGTTTGACGTTAAGCAAGATCATTGTACTTTTGTTGCAGTGTAAACTTTTGATGCATGCAACACACTTCTAAGATGGCGGTTAATTAAATAAGACACACACACACACACACACACACACACACACAAGTACAAAGCTTAAGCACGGGCTGATAAACGATGGAGCTGTAAGAATAAATTAACACACATTTGGACAGGTAACAATTTCGGCTTAAGCGTCCGGAGCGGGTGTGAAGTATCGATTGCACTGACTGGACACAGATTCACCTCTTCAATTAAGTAGATGCTCTGGGGTTTTTTTTTTTCTTCCCCCTTTCCGTTCTGTCAGCACAAACTCAATAGAAACAGAAGGAAGGTTGAGGGATGAAGGAAGGAAGAAGACATCCTGTACTCAGCGCTGCGTTCTTAAACACTCTTAAGTATTTCCTGATTTTTGCTGAGACGTACAGCGCGTTTAAAGCCGTCGTCAGGTCCCGCAGAGCCGCCAGGAAAAGCATTAAAGCGTCTTCATTAGCAAATTATTTACAGATGACAAGAACTGGGCGAGAGAGCGAGGCAGTTTTATTCTCTTTATACCACGGCAAACTTAAACCACCATTAATTGTTGATATATTAGAAGAAGAAGGAAATGTCTTACTGGTTTTTATTTTTTTTTAACCATTTATTGTTACATTTAATGTTATGAAACGTCGTTTCCAGCTTGAAAAGAATGACTTTCTAATCATTTGAAATAAATAACAGAGCAATTATAATATTAATAAGCCTTTTTTTTAACGTTGGAATTTTTAAGCTTTTATTTAACCATTCCGTGATTTAAAATGTCGAGACACATGACCTTTTGACCCTTACTAAAGGGTCACTTTTAAAGAATATTTTGTTTCACACATATTCAGACTCATTAATCATGACATCAATTTGCCAACGATTCCACTTTTCATCATATTTTTAGTGTAATGTTTTGTTTTTTGTTTTGTTGTTGTTGTTTTTTTTGTTGTTTTTTTCCATTTTTAATCTGACATTGTGGAACGTCCATGAACAAGCTCCTGTCTTCACTTACGGTATAACTAAATAATAAAAAGCCATTCCATCACCAGTCTCTCTGTGTGAAGTTAATAAGACATAAACTCCTCTGTCCTGAAGGTGTCCGAACACTTAAAGCTACACTTTACCTCAGATTGTTACAAAGCCCTGGCACTGGAGACTCCTTCCATAAATGTTACATAAACATCTCCGTCACCATACGTCCAGCATACAAGTCCTTGTGAATGAGCTGTTGCTCTAGAAACGATAACGTATTAGACCGAGCGCGTTAATATAAACCAGCCGAACTAGCGTCAGAGCTGCTGTTATAGTAAATGAATCAACACCTTCTGACCAATCAGAATCCAGAATTCAGTAGCACTGTGGTACAAAACTAATTTATTCTGATGAAGGGGCGCGTTAGTGACTTTGGGTTTAAGGTTTGTAGTGAAAAATTTATACTGTTAATACTTTTTATTTTTATATTTTTGTGTCTCAAATACTGGATAAATAGAGTCGTTAATTCTCTCCCTCTTATATTTATTATGATACGAAAGCCAAATACTGATCATAGAGCATCTGATATACTGGGTTTTTTTTTTTTCTTCTAAATATCCAGCAATAAAATATATGAAAAAATGTCTACTTTAAAATCTACTTTTCTCAGAATGCAAAAAAAAACAAAACAACAACAACATTTTTTCAAGTTTTTTGTTTTTTTAATATTTCACAAATCGTTGAAAATCGTTTTGTAAATGTCAAATATTCTCTTAATGGTATTATTGACTAGAAAATGGATATAGATTGTATACATGTTTTTTACGGTCCAGTAAAATAAATACTAAATGACTAAATTACTAAATTACTACTACTATACATGCAATTAATTGTAACCTTTTTTATATAGTGTTTATTTTTTTTGAAGCATTTGTTAAAGAATAAATATATTTATATATACATATATATATATTTATATATGTATATATATATATTTATATATATATATATACATATATAAATATATATATATGTATATATAAATATAATTTTTTTTTTTTTTTTACATACATTACAAATACACATTCAAAACAACAGTTGAACAGTTTGAAGCAATTTGAAACGATTTTCTCCTTAAAACTGTCAAATAAATGTTTATTGTTTTATGTTTAACATGATTAATGGTATTCTTTAGAAAACACATAAAATGTCTTAGTTTATTTTTTTTTTTTAAGCATTTACACCGATCAGCCATAACATTAAAACCACCTGCCTAATAGTGTGCAGGTCCCCCTTGTGCCGCCAAAACAGCCCTGACCCGTCGAGGCACGGACTCCACAAGACCTCTGAAGGTGTGCTGTGGTATCTGGCACCGAGACGTTCGCAGCAGATCCTTAAAGTCCTGTAAGTTGCGAGGTGGTGCCTCCGTGGATCGGACTTGTTTGTAACACGTCCCACAGAGGCTCGGTCGGATTGAGATCTGGGGAATTTGGAGGCCGAGGCAACATCTTGAACTCTTTATCATCTTCCTCGAACAAAGAGCTCATACCGTTGGTCAAAACATGGAATACCGTTGCCATGAAAGGGTGTACTTGGTCTGCAACAATGTTTAGGTAGGTGGTACATGTCAAAGTAACATTTCACATGTTGTCATATATATATATATATATATAGTCTTTTCCTCGTTTGGTTTATAAAAGACCCACCACAGACAGGTAATGATGTGGGAAATCCAGGTAAACAAGTTTACTCTGAGTGCATGCTGTGTGAATAGAAGCAGATTTGTGTGGACACACACTGTTTGTGAGCTGACAGCTGCAGGCCGAGGCGTAAAAAGATCAGCGTGGAAATAAACGAAACGTTTCGAGTGATTGGGGACGGCGCATAAAAAAACAGCAGGCGACGAGCAGATATAGATTACACAACTAAACAGCTGCACACATAAACACATAAAACACCGGGTCGTCGATATGGAGGGAAACGTTGTTGATATCTAACAGCAAAAGCTAAAACCATAATCCAGTAAAAAAAAAAAAAATCTATTGTTCGTGTTTATCAACATTATTTATATTAATCATCATCTACATGACGATTTTATATGCTGGGGATTTTAAAACAAACGTTGGGAATGCTTCTCCTGGGACGTTTAGGAGATTAGACCCCCAAACAGGGTATTTTGGACACTCGGGTTTCTAGGGCCCTTCAAACGTGAACTATATCCTCCCACGAGATGCCTATAGAGCTCAGAGTCGGCTGATTGTAACGTAAGTGAATCTCCCAACATAATCCACAGGCAGCTTTACACCTCCTTATCCTGTCCCCCTTCCTGCACACACACTGTCTACATTTCATTAACGTTATAGCAGATATATTAACTGCTCGCACCTCCTGCAGTTTTTAGAAGCGCTTCACTTTACACAACTGATTCGCCTCGTTTTTTCTAGAAACTTTGTGTACTTTGCTTTACATTTTGGGTTTCACACATTTCTGTAGTGCACGTATTTCATTTTTTTCACAAATGATTCTTACACACGATTCATTTACTTTCACAAGTGATTCTTACATGATTCTTTGTTCACTTGATTTTAACTCAATTCATTAGTTTTCTTACATAATTATTGTAATAATAATTATTGTATCGCTCGTCTTTCCCTCCACATGTATTTCTTAGACATGATTAATTTGTTTTCACATGTGATTCTTACACACAATTCATTCGTTTTCGCGTTTGATTCTTACGTGATTCTTTTTTTCACGTGATTCTTACGTGATTCATTTATTTTCACCTGTGATTCTTACGTGATTCATTTAGTTTCACGTGATTCTTACACATGACTCTTCTTTTATTTTTCTATGTTTGATTCTCAGACATGACACACTTATTTTCCATGTGATTCCTACATGATTCACGTACACATACACATGATTCACATACCTTCACATGTATTTCTTGCACGTGATTCATTTGTTTTCACATGTGATTCTTACACGATTCATTTATTTTCACATTTGACTCATACATTTGATTCATCTGTTTTCACATATGATTCTCACACATGATTAATTTTTTTTTTTTTTTACATTTCATTTTTACATTTGACATTGAGGTGTGTGTGTGTGTGTGTGTGTGTGTGTGTGTGTGTGTGTGTGTGTGTAAACCTGAAAATAGCTCATAGATCTTCTTATTTTCATTTCCAATACTAAGAATTAGGTTTCGGTGTAACGGCTCTCTCCGGCCTTCGCTTTCGCTAGAGTTCCTTGATAAAATGGACATTAGTGACACACACACACACACACACACACACACACACACACACACACACTGGTCCTGTTCATTTGACACGCCTTCCCATAGAGCGTGATTAGTCAATTCACGCATTCACGTATCAACTTTTATTTAGTCCTGAGGTCATTTAGCCACGCCTCCTACCTGATTGTGATCCCAGTGCACACTGACACCAGACTATAACGATGATGTGTCGTACAATGTCAAAGACATTTCATGTGATGAGAAAATTGTACACTAAGTTTTTTTTAAGTACTACGTGATAATTGAAGTAGTTATACAGTTTGGTCCAAACGTCTGAGTTTTAATGGGTTTAAATGCCTGAGATGGTGTGTGAGAATAAACAGATGAAATAAAGCCAGGTCTTGGTGGTGACACTGGCAGGAAGTGTGACTGAACCCGGCGCGTTAATCACCGTCTCTGTCTCCAGTTTAATCGGCCGTGACAGCTCAGGCATCAAAGGATTTACCCTCTTCATTACGGGCCTAAAGAGGTCCTCAAACTGAGAGTTGTTAACATACCGAGTTTATATCCCGTTATTAGACTTGTTGTTAAGGTTAGACTGTATTAGTTTTAGCTCGGTGTACCTAATAAACTGGCAGCTGGAATTGCAGCCCAACTTTGGACCAACATCATTTGGGTGACATGTAATTTTACATTATCTTAAGATGGCACCTTTTTTTGTCTCTCTTTTAGGAGGTGATGGAGACGTCTAAAGCAGGAGACATCCCTATAGTCACTGGTCCAGTAAATCTCAGGTTCCAGCTGTTGGACAGATGGGATTTTCTTATTATTATTTCTTTCTTTTATTTTTTTTAATACAACATAACCACACACACACACACACACACACACACACACACACACACACACACACACACCTAGTAGTAATCAAAGCACATTATGTGTTAATATTTACAGAGAAGTGCTGCGAATATAGTCCCTGCTGCTGTCCGTCCCCCTTAAACCCATTCAAACAGATTTGTTTGGAACTATTGAGAGTTACATGAATCACGTGACTGTGTTGATCAAAGATCAAAGCGTGTCGCAACTTCCTTTTTCAACGGCGCTGTCTTCTTCGAAGTGTTTTTTTTTTTTCCCCTTCACAAAATTCATTGGTGTAAACGCGTATCCGAGCGCGCTTGTGGAGAACAGCGATTGGCTGATGACTTCAACGGCAGCACTCCAAGCCAATCAGCATCGTCCTCGGACGGCACATTCGCCAATCCACACTGTAGCTGGGCTCAACCGGAAGTAAGAGGTAAAAGATGGCGGCCCCTATGAACGAGTTTAAGAATCACCGCGCGATGTGTATACAGTTTATCCATTCATCGCGGCATTTTCTGAACAACGCCAAAGTTTATTTTTTTCTAGCTTTTCTCCTCGCACTGACCGCCCGCTGTTCCGGAAATGACGACTTTCAGAGAGAGGAATTCCTTAAGAGGGAGTATTCGCTGACCAAGCCGTACCAAGGTGGGGGAACGAGTCTGGTTGCTATTTTACTACCCGTATTGAGGAGAAATCCCGCCTCCTGTGCTGGGATTGGGCCAGTACGTCACACTCACAAGCGGTTTTCCAATCATAGCGCGAAAGCCTGAACGCGTCTAGCCAATCACAGGGTAAACGGCGGAATACGGATGGTTTATAAAAAAAAACATTTTTTAAATCGCTTTTTCATTCTTAAAGATGCTGAGATTTGACGTGACTAACTGCTAATATAAGATAGCTTGGATCACTAAAATGTTGACGGTTTCATACAAACACTATGTTTTTGCCTGAGTATTACTGGGAAATGATCAGAATTGACAGTGTCTTTAATGTCACAGGTGACTAATTAATTACTAAATATGATCAATAAAACAATAAATTAGGTGTTCATCACATTTAATTGAGAAGCCTTCCCTTCATTATTTTAATATTTTTCTAATAATAATTTAAAAAATGACTTTATTTATCTAGAATTATTTGATACATTTCAAATGTAGCTTAGTGTTTTTGTTTTTTTTTTTTGTTTTTTTCCTCCCCACAAGCTCCTTTGGCGAAAAAAATCTTGCGTATCAATCAAAGGAGGAAGTAAAAAAAAATACATGTGCAATTAGTGTTACGTTATACAATATCAGTGTGTGTGTGTGTGTGTGTGTGCGCACACAGGTCTGGGCTCATCAAGTTCGTCACACTGGGATTTACTGGGCAACGCCATGATCACACCCGAGTACGTCCGGCTGACTCCAGACCTGCAGAGCAGACAGGGCGCCGTGTGGAGCCGCATCGTGAGTGTGCTTCGTTATATACATATATACATTACGAATAAAACACTCCGTCTAGGAAAACGAATCCACAACGGGACGGTCCGACGGAGCGGAGTCACCGTTACCAGCAGCGTTTTCCAACTCTTATGCTACAGCAGTCTACCAATAATTCCAATTTCTCATCGATTAAAGAACAACACTTCATACGTTTTATTTTTTATCCGTTTTTAGTCACGTTTCAAACTATAAACGGCCATGAACAATCGTTCCCTCGCCTCTCTGTTTTCTTATTACATGTAAACTCCTCAGTATCTTCTGACTGTGTTGATGAAAGACGTGTGTGTGTGTGTGTGTGTGTGTGTGTGTGTGTGTAATGATGCCTGTAAAATGTTCTCATCGTATCAGTCAGATACAGTGAATGCGAAGAACAACAAAAATGAACCGTATGATTGATGAATGATATTTCCAGGGAACTCATTTCTTGTATATATATGTATTTATATTGTGTGTGTGTGTGTGTGTGTGTGTGTGTGTGTGTGTGTGCGTGCAGCCATTTTACATTCGCGACTGGGAGCTCCAGGTGCACTTTAAGATCCACGGCCAGGGCAAGAAGAACCTGAACGGTGATGGGCTGGCGCTGTGGCTGACCAGAGACCGCATGCAAATAGGCACGTCGTCACGTTCTTATCGTTGAAATTATAATGTCGTGTATTCGTTTGTTTGGAAATGAACCTTCTTTTTAAACTGCTTTCCATCGAACCAAACAGCTGTTTGTATTTCTTTCCGGAATGTTGACGTCTGCCCTTTTTCTCTGCGTTTCAGGCCCCGTGTTTGGGAACGTGAACCATTTCACCGGCCTGGGGATTTTTATCGACACGTATCCCAACCATGAAAATCAGCATGAGGTACAAGTTACATCGGTCTGCCTTCGGATTAACTGTGTGATCGGGTTTTACCGTGCGTGGGGAGTTATTATCTCCAGTTAGATCATTAACGCTGTTTCCGTTATTGTGCCTGTCACTATGTTAACACCACGTCCTCTTGTTTTTGTTCTTAGAGATTATTTCCGTTCATTTCGGCGATGGTGGGAAATGGGACCGTGGCGTACGACCACGATCAGGACGGAAAGAACGCAGATCTGGGCGGCTGCCAGGCCGCCGTGCGTAACGTGGCCTACGACACGTTCGTCCTGGTCAGATACATGAAGAACACGCTAACGGTACTCACTCTCTCACACACACATACACATACCCATATACATCATTCACACAGGTCATAAATCAACCTTCCCAAATACACCTGCTCTATATAACTCTATATAGTGTTTGAACCCGAACGACCGAAGGGTCCCACTGGGGGGCGTCATGTGACCAATAGTTCACGTGCTCCATATACAGCCACAGCCAGTGTCCTAAATAAATAAATAATTGACAGTAAAAGTCACTATTGGCATAAAATGGACTCGGAGGAAGGGCATATTACAATTTCGTACTTCAGCAAAATCCAGAATGAAGGAAAAAAACTCACATATTGTGTTTTTAACATTAACAAGAGATAGCTTGAGCTTGAGCTTGGCTAAACGTAGACGTGCTTCCGTCAGCCCGAGGCTCATACACCGACACGGAAATACTCAATTTTCCAGAAATTCCAGGATTGCGTAGCTCACATAGCAGGCTACTGGGACACACTATATAGTATCTGACTATGCAAATGGATACTGATGATGTCATGACAAATCGTGATGGTTAAGGTAATTAAAAACCAATAGTAGGGGAGGGGAGGTCAGTGTGTAATGTTTCATTTGAAATGCCTCGTTCCTCCACAGGTGATGATGGACATAGAAGGAAAGCAGGAGTGGAAGGAGTGCGTGGAGATCCCAGGTGTCCACCTTCCTCAGGGGTATTACTTCGGAGCCTCGTCGCTTACTGGAGATCTGTCAGGTTTGGATAGATGATTTCTTTTAATTGCTCTTAAATGATACATAATAATGTTAGTTTTCTCCATATGTAGACTTGGAAGGAAGTTAGAACAGAGAACTGAGCTACCACTTCCACAGTGGTCAGAAGAGGTGGTGTCTGATTCAGTCCACAGTGTTGGCGGTGTCTGATTCAGTCCACAGTGTTGGCGGTGTCTGATTCAGTCCACAGTGTTGGCGGTGTCTGATTCAGTCCACAGTGTTGGCGGTGTCTGATTCAGTCCACAGTGTTGGCGGTGTCTGATTCAGTCCACAGTGTTGGCGGTGTCTGATTCAGTCCACAGTGTTGGCGGTGTCTGATTCAATCCACTGTGGTGTCTGATTCAATCCACTGTGGTGTCTGATTCAATCCACTGTGGTGTCTGATTCAATCCACTGTGGTGTCTGATTCAATCCACTGTGGTGTCTGATTCAATCCACTGTGATGGCGGCGTCTGATTCAGTCCACTGTGTTGGCGGCGTCTGATTCAGTCCACAGTGTTGGCGGTGTCTGATTCAGTCCACAGTGTTGGCGGTGTCTGATTCAGTCCACAGTGTTGGCGGTGTCTGATTCAGTCCACAGTGTTGGCGGTGTCTGATTCAGTCCACAGTGTTGGCGGTGTCTGATTCAGTCCACAGTGTTGGCGGTGTCTGATTCAATCCACTGTGGTGTCTGATTCAATCCACTGTGGTGTCTGATTCAATCCACTGTGGTGTCTGATTCAATCCATTGTGGTGTCTGATTCAATCCACTGTGGTGTCTGATTCAATCCACTGTGATGGCGGCGTCTGATTCAGTCCACTGTGTTGGCGGCGTCTGATTCAGTCCACAGTGTTGGCGGTGTCTGATTCAGTCCACAGTGTTGGCGGTGTCTGATTCAATCCACTGTGGTGTCTGATTCAATCCACTGTGGTGTCTGATTCAATCCACTGTGGTGTCTGATTCAATCCACTGTGATGGCGGCGTCTGATTCAATCCACTGTGATGGCGGCGTCTGATTCAGTCCACTGTGATGGCGGCGTCTGATTCAGTCCACTGTGTTGGCGGCGTCTGATTCAGTCCACTGTGTTGGCGGCGTCTGATTCAGTCCACAGTGTTGGCGGCGTCTGATTCAGTCCACAGTGTTGGCGGCGTCTGATTCAGTCCACAGTGTTGGCGGCGTCTGATTCAGTCCACAGTGTTGGCGGCGTCTGATTCAGTCCACAGTGTTGGCGGCGTCTGATTCAGTCCACAGTGTTGGCGGCGTCTGATTCAGTCCACAGTGTTGGCGGCGTCTGATTCAGTCCACAGTGTTGGCGGCGTCTGATTCAGTCCACAGTGTTGGCGGCGTCTGATTCAGTCCACAGTGTTGGCGGCGTCTGATTCAGTCCACAGTGTTGGCGGCGTCTGATTCAGTCCACAGTGTTGGCGGCGTCTGATTCAGTCCACAGTGTTGGCGGCGTCTGATTCAGTCCACAGTGTTGGCGGCGTCTGATTCAGTCCACTGTGTTGGCGGCGTCTGATTCAGTCCACTGTGTTGGCGGCGTCTGATTCTCTCCACTGTGTTGGCGGCGTCTGATTCTCTCCACTGTGTTGGCGGCGTCTGATTCAGTCCACTGTGTTGGCGGCGTCTGATTCAGTCCACTGTGTTGGCGGCGTCTGATTCAGTCCACAGTGTTGGCGGCGTCTGATTCAGTCCACAGTGTTGGCGGCGTCTGATTCAGTCCACAGTGTTGGCGGCGTCTGATTCAGTCCACAGTGTTGGCGGCGTCTGATTCAGTCCACAGTGTTGGCGGCGTCTGATTCAGTCCACAGTGTTGGCGGCGTCTGATTCAGTCCACAGTGTTGGCGGCGTCTGATTCAGTCCACAGTGTTGGCGGCGTCTGATTCAGTCCACAGTGTTGGCGGCGTCTGATTCAGTCCACAGTGTTGGCGGCGTCTGATTCAGTCCACAGTGTTGGCGGCGTCTGATTCAGTCCACAGTGTTGGCGGCGTCTGATTCAGTCCACAGTGTTGGCGGCGTCTGATTCAGTCCACAGTGTTGGCGGCGTCTGATTCAGTCCACAGTGTTGGCGGCGTCTGATTCAGTCCACAGTGTTGGCGGCGTCTGATTCAGTCCACAGTGTTGGCGGCGTCTGATTCAGTCCACAGTGTTGGCGGCGTCTGATTCAGTCCACAGTGTTGGCGGCGTCTGATTCAGTCCACAGTGTTGGCGGCGTCTGATTCAGTCCACAGTGTTGGCGGCGTCTGATTCAGTCCACAGTGTTGGCGGCGTCTGATTCAGTCCACAGTGTTGGCGGCGTCTGATTCAGTCCACAGTGTTGGCGGCGTCTGATTCAGTCCACTGTGTTGGCGGCGTCTGATTCAGTCCACTGTGTTGGCGGCGTCTGATTCAGTCCACAGTGTTGGCGGCGTCTGATTCAGTCCACAGTGTTGGCGGCGTCTGATTCAGTCCACAGTGTTGGCGGCGTCTGATTCAGTCCACTGTGTTGGCGGCGTCTGATTCAGTCCACTGTGTTGGCGGCGTCTGATTCAGTCCACTGTGTTGGCGGCGTCTGATTCAGTCCACTGTGTTGGCGGCGTCTGATTCAGTCCACTGTGTTGGCGGCGTCTGATTCAGTCCACTGTGTTGGCGGCGTCTGATTCAGTCCACTGTGTTGGCGGCGTCTGATTCAGTCCACTGTGTTGGCGGCGTCTGATTCAGTCCACAGTGTTGGCGGTGTCTGATTCAGTCCACTGTGGTGTCTGATTCAATCCACTGTGGTGGCGGCGTCTGATTCAGTCCACTGTGGTGGCGGCGTCTGATTCAGTCCACTGTGGTGGCGGCGTCTGATTCAGTCCACAGTGTTGGCGGCGTCTGATTCAGTCCACAGTGTTGGCGGCGTCTGATTCAGTCCACAGTGTTGGCGGCGTCTGATTCAGTCCACAGTGTTGGCGGCGTCTGATTCAGTCCACAGTGTTGGCGGCGTCTGATTCAGTCCACAGTGTTGGCGGCGTCTGATTCAGTCCACAGTGTTGGCGGCGTCTGATTCAGTCCACAGTGTTGGCGGCGTCTGATTCAGTCCACAGTGTTGGCGGCGTCTGATTCAGTCCACAGTGTTGGCGGCGTCTGATTCAGTCCACAGTGTTGGCGGCGTCTGATTCAGTCCACAGTGTTGGCGGCGTCTGATTCAGTCCACTGTGGTGTCTGATTCAGTCCACTGTGGTGTCTGATTCAGTCCACTGTGGTGTCTGATTCAGTCCACTGTGGTGTCTGATTCAATCCACTGTGATGGCGGCGTCTGATTCAATCCACAGTGTTGGCGGCGTCTGATTCAGTCCACAGTGTTGGCGGCGTCTGATTCAGTCCACAGTGTTGGCGGTGTCTGATTCAGTCCACAGTGTTGGCGGTGTCTGATTCAGTCCACTGTGGTGTCTGATTCAATCCACTGTGGTGTCTGATTCAATCCACTGTGGTGTCTGATTCAATCCACTGTGATGGCGGCGTCTGATTCAATCCACTGTGATGGCGGCGTCTGATTCAGTCCACAGTGTTGGCGGTGTCTGATTCAGTCCACTGTGGTGTCTGATTCAGTCCACTGTGGTGTCTGATTCAATCCACTGTGGTGTCTGATTCAATCCACTGTGGTGTCTGATTCAATCCACTGTGGTGTCTGATTCAGTCCACTGTGGTGGCGGCGTCTGATTCAGTCCACAGTGTTGGCGGCGTCTGATTCAGTCCACAGTGTTGGCGGCGTCTGATTCAGTCCACAGTGTTGGCGGCGTCTGATTCAGTCCACAGTGTTGGCGGCGTCTGATTCAGTCCACAGTGTTGGCGGCGTCTGATTCAGTCCACAGTGTTGGCGGCGTCTGATTCAGTCCACAGTGTTGGCGGCGTCTGATTCAGTCCACAGTGTTGGCGGCGTCTGATTCAGTCCACAGTGTTGGCGGCGTCTGATTCAGTCCACAGTGTTGGCGGCGTCTGATTCAGTCCACAGTGTTGGCGGCGTCTGATTCAGTCCACTGTGGTGTCTGATTCAGTCCACTGTGGTGTCTGATTCAGTCCACTGTGGTGTCTGATTCAATCCACTGTGGTGTCTGATTCAATCCACTGTGATGGCGGCGTCTGATTCAATCCACAGTGTTGGCGGCGTCTGATTCAGTCCACAGTGTTGGCGGCGTCTGATTCAGTCCACAGTGTTGGCGGCGTCTGATTCAGTCCACTGTGGTGTCTGATTCAGTCCACTGTGGTGTCTGATTCAATCCACTGTGGTGTCTGATTCAATCCACTGTGATGGCGGCGTCTGATTCAATCCACTGTGATGGCGGCGTCTGATTCAGTCCACAGTGTTGGCGGCGTCTGATTCAGTCCACTGTGGTGTCTGATTCAGTCCACTGTGGTGTCTGATTCAATCCACTGTGGTGTCTGATTCAATCCACTGTGGTGTCTGATTCAATCCACTGTGGTGTCTGATTCAATCCACTGTGATGGCGGCGTCTGATTCAGTCCACTGTGGTGGCGGCGTCTGATTCTTTCCGCTGTGGTGGCGGCGTCTGATTCTCTCCGCTGTGTTCGTGGCGTCTGATTCTCTCCGCTGTGTTGGCGGCGTCTGATTCTCTCCGCTGTGTTGGCGGCGTCTGATTCTCTCCGCTGTGTTGGCGGCGTCTGATTCAGTCCGCTGTGTTGGCGGCGTCTGATTCAGTCCGCTGTGTTGGCGGCGTCTGATTCAGTCCGCTGTGTTGGCGGCGTCTGATTCAGTCCGCTGTGTTGGCGGCGTCTGATTCAGTCCGCTGTGTTGGCGGCGTCTGATTCAGTCCGCTGTGTTGGCGGCGTCTGATTCAGTCCGCTGTGTTGGCGGCGTCTGATTCAGTCCGCTGTTCTGGCGGCGTCTGATTCAGTCCGCTGTTCTGGCGGCGTCTGATTCAGTCCGCTGTGTTGGCGGTGTCTGATTCACTCCACTCTCTGATTCACTCCACCAGTTCACTCCACTTATTCACTCCACTGTTTGATTCACTCCTCTGATTCGCTCCACTGTTTGATTCACTCCTCTGATTCGCTCCACTGATCACTCCACTGTCTGATTCACTCCACTGTCTGATTCACTCCACTGTCTGATTCACTCCACTTATTCGCTCCACTGATTCGCTGCACTGATTCGCTCCACTCTCTGATTCAGTCCACCACATCATATTGGCTAATTATCTGTCTAATCGCTTCGATTCACTTAATAACCTCTAACTCTGTGATGTCTGATGGCAGATAACCACGACCTGATCTCCCTCAAGCTGTTCGAGCTGACAGTGGAGAGAACCCTTGAGGAACTGGAGAACGAGCAGGAGGTGACGATACCCAGCGTGGACTACAGAGAGATTCCCGGTAACAAACATTAAACATTCCTGTGTATAATACGTAAAGCCAGTTAGTTAGTGGTGCTTTAACACGACTGATCCAGAGACTTTACAAACTGGAAACGATGGACGCGCGGTGTGGTGCGAGACGTCACCCATGCACTACCTGTGTTGAGTTCCCATGAATTTTTAATTTAAACAGAGATTTTTTATTTTTTAAATGGAAATGAAACTCAGCACCACAGTTTCAGCCTATTTTAAGACGCTGATGAAGCAGTAACATGGAGCAGCTGACGATGCTTACTGCTGGCAGATAAAGGGTCCAGATATCCTTTACATGTGAATGCACGTTGTCCGATATCATAATCATCGATATGAACTTTAAACCAACCATCATCTTAAAATAAGCGCAGGATCATTATAACAACGGTGTAGTACACAGCAAATTGCCCATGAGAGCAGCAGTCACACTCTTTCTGCACTCTTTCTGTTGCAGTGGAGGTGGTGGATGAAGGCATGAGCATGCTCGCCCGCCTCTTCCTGTTCGTCTTCTCTGTGGTCGGCCTCGTGGTGTTCATCGTGGCGTTTCTGTTCTTCTACGCGCGCTGGAAGGAGCGCAGTCGCAAGCGCTTCTACTGAGAGAACCGGGGGAGCGTTTTGCGTTCTGGAGTTCCTTCTCACTGCCGCACCTAACTGACGTTACCTCTGACACCGAAGAGCCATACGAGAAAGAGAGAGCGAGAGAAAACGGCCTCGTCCTGATTCTCTCGTTCATCTGCTAAAGTTTATAGGATGTTTGAATATTGCTGTGGAAAGAACAGAGTGCGTGCGAGTGCGTGCGAGTGCGTGCGTGCGAGTGCGTGCGAGTGCGTGCGAGTGCGTGCGTGTGTGTGTGTGTGTGTGTGCGCATGTGTGCAAGTGCGAGACACAGATTTGTTCCTGTACTGCATATACATATTACAGACCTAGATATAGCGTGCACGAATGTGTGTGCGAGCGCGTAGGCAGCTGAATGTGCACTAGTGAAGCATACTCATCAGACAGAAGATCTTTTTTCCTCCTTTTGTTCGAAAAATAAATTACAATCAAGAATTTAGTCCAATGACTAAAGGTAATGTTTGTAGGAAAAAGAAACTATTCTTCGAGAAAACTTTCAGACGGATGAGTTTCGTGGCAGGAAAACATGACACTTCAGTATTTTTTGCTCAATATGCATCCGCTGAATTTATTTTAGAGAGTGGCCTGACGGTGCTGCGTACAGAAGTAAATCGGGTATCGAGGTCTTTAATATGTATATCTTTAAATAGATACACACACACACACACACACTCACACACTCACCCTGACATTAACCACAAGCTGAACTTTTAAAGAAGTGTATGCGGGAGTGTACACGTGTCTGTGAAATTAGGCCTTTTTTGTTTTGTTTTTTTTTTGTTTGTTTTTTTAAAAGGTCTTTATACTTTTGTGCCATTTTACACAAAACACACCAAACAAAGCTTTAAGCGGTTTAATCTCTGCCAAACTCTCATTTCTATGTTACGTTCGACGTGCTGGATGGAAAGAAATAGTGTTAAAACGAACAAAACCGTTCACCGAGTCATATCAGCGCCGTCGTGTTCGAGTTTAACTGGCGGTCATGTTTTAATACCACATGCTGAACACACCCTTCCTGCCTTTTAAGCCTTAAACAGTAGGCAGTAGCATTAAAAAAAAAAAAAAAAAAAAAAACTTCTATTATCACAAAAATGAATAATAGTAGCAATATTTTGGGGTTTAATAGGTTAATTTTTTTTTGTTTAGTCTGTGAATAGTAATGCACTGAACTCTGCAGAGTCTGTAACTGATACTCAGTTATCGTTTGGTTTTTGTTTACTCTGTAAAATCAGTCACAACTCAGTGATGTGTTAAAATGCTGTTAAAAAACAATGTTCTGCTCAAAGATCAAATTAATATAAAATCATTATTATTATTATTTTTTTTTTTTTTTTACCAGATTCTATTTCCTTTCATTCCTGTTGTTTTGGTTGGTTGTCGCGCTCTCACACACTGTACTCCGAATTTCTCTTCAAATACATCATGAGCCTCTTAAAATGATTTACAAGTCATCACTGAACAGAATTTCTTTTTCTCTTTTGGTAACTGGAAATAACATTGGCTTATACTATACTGTGGCTTTTGCATGATTTTGTTATGAAGGATGTTTGCTGGATAGAAGGGGTCTTTGATGGAAATGTAATTTAATTTCAATTTTAAAATCACAGGAATGCTGAATGTCTGACCAAAAAAAAAAAAAAAAAAAAATGTATATTTGGGGTAAATAACTGATTGAATAAAAATCGTTATTGGTGGTTATTCAGTGTTTTCAGAAGCTGCTGGATTAACGATTTAGAGACTAATTCATTTTCATGTCCTAATATTTGTTCGGATATTCTAAATAAAGGATTATAACACAACGTTTTCATGAACTGAGATGTGTATGTGTGTCACTTCGATGTACACAGCTCGGTAAGAACACGAGATCCTCGGAAATACAATAACCTAAAGCAGTAATGGTGTTTCAAAGCAGTGAAGAAGCACCTTCAGGATCCTGTAGCTCGTCGCCAGAAAAGTGTACGAGAGATGTCGGATTTGTAGCCTGTGGACAAACGTAAGCTTTATCAAATGTATTGACTTCCATAACGAGCATTACGGAAGTGAATTAGTAAATAGCGATCGTGAATTACGAGGTTTCAGCGTCAAACACTGTCATGTAATGAATTCATGTGGTCCTCGGTGGTTCATTTCCACTGATGGACATAGAAGCAGTGACTGTACACCTACAAAATGACCTATAGGTAGGTTTAGCTGCTAAAATGGCCAGTGAGTAGAACTACAATCTAGATATAGGTCATAACGTGGCAACAAAGTGAAATTTGTAATCAGATCACAGATTATTGTTTGTAGAGTAATAAAACAATATCTGCTAAACATCAAAGAAAAAGAGGAGGTATTGGTCAGCATGCGTAAGTGCGAATGTTAGCGTGTTTTCTGTTTCCTTATTAATGTAACAAGCATCATATCTTGCAGAAGTATTCTGATGCTGAATACCGAATCTTACCTGTGATCTTTATGGTGTGAAAAAGACATTTGTACCGATTTATTTGCACTACGCTAGCTTGCAGAAGTCTTCGTGCCTTTGAGCTTCTCCACATTTTGCAGTGTTACAAGGGAACTGACATGGACTTTCAAGGATTTTAACCATTCGACTTACACAGTGTTTCTGACATTTGGGTCAATACTTGGTAGAACCAACTTTGGCTGCAATAACAGTCTTGTGAGATATGTCTCTATCAGTTTTGCACATCTGGATTCTGCTATCGTTGCCCATTCTTCTCGGTGAAATTCCTCAAGCCCTGTCAGATTGGATGGAGACCATTGTTGGCGAACAGTAATTTTCTAATCGGATTGAGATCTGGGCGTTGACGGGGCCATTCTAATACATTCAGGTTCTTGGTTTTGAACCACTTCATTGTATATCTGTATAGCTGTATGTTTAGGGTCATTGTCCTGTTGGAAGGTTAACCTCCTTCCCAGTAGCAAGTCTCCTACAGACTGGAACAGGTTTTCCTCTAGGACTGCCCTGTGTTTGGATTCATCCATCTTACCTTCAACCCTGATCACTTTCCCAGTTCCCTCCGATAAACAATCATCCCCACAACATACTGCTACCACTACCATGCTTCACTGTAAGGATGGTGTTCTCAGGGAGATGAGCAGGGTTTGTTGGGTGTAAGGTTTCTCCCAAACGTAAAGTTCAATTACCTTTTTTCGACATGGTTACTCTCCAAGATGCTTTTTTTTAAACTCATGGGTATTTTTTTCTTTTCTAAACATTCTTCCATAAAGCCTAGCTTTGCTGAGTGTCCTGGCTAAGGTTGCCCTGTAAACAGGTTCTCCCTTCTGAGCTGTGGATCTTTCCAGAGTTACCCTTCTCTGACCAATCCCTTATTTACCCAGTCATTGGCTTTTGGTGGACTTCCTGTAGGCAGAGTCATATGCCATAATCTTTCTGTTTTTTCATAACAGATTTAATGTTTGGGATATTTTTTGATAACCAAATCCCGACCGATCCTTTTCCAGAACTTTGTCTTGGTTTTGGTCTTCATGATGCTATTTTTGTTATGTTCTCTAACAAACTCTGGGGTCCTAGAGGAGTATATATATATTTATATTGAGCTCATGTGACGCTTTAATGGCAGTGGACTCCACTTAACCAAGAACTGGAACTAATTTAGGGGTTTCGCAGTATCAGGGGTGAATACTTATGCAGTCCCAACTTTTATATGGTTTCTTTTGTAAATAATTCTGCAAACTATAATAAGATCCCCACACCTATATATTCTGGACTATTTTGTGGTGACTCATGACCTACAATCCCACCTAAGTCTTTTCAGTTCCAGGTTGGAACCCTACAACGTTCAAGGGTCAAAGGTTCAAGGGATTATTCATTTTTCGGAGAGTCAAGATTTTCGAAACCATTGCAACAGAAACAATGACGCAAGCGTCCCAATCTCAGTTAAAGTCTACAACAAAGAATATCTTGAAATAGCTTTTGCAACCCACATGCTATTTCAGGTTTTTGACAGCCTTAACCATTGCACCATCAACTCACACCACAACTGTGTCCATTTGCTCCGTTCTGTCCATTTTTGTAGTAAAGAAATACTCATTGGTGCGCTGATGTGATCACTTTAGTATTGTTTCACGTCCCCTTTCTCAGTTACCCTGTTCCAGTTTTTTCCCCTCCCTGTCCTCTGCAACTTCAAAAGAAGTGGCTAAAGATTGCAGTGAGGAACTGAAGAAGGGAAACCACGCACACACACACACACACACACATGGGGGTTATTTGGCAAAACCTATAACATATCAATTCAGCAATTAGCATTTGCTAAAATTTGTTTGATAACTAACAGTGAGCTTAATTCATCAGTCTTTTTTAAGCTAAACCAAACGAAACATTTACAAACGTTCAGAAACACCGATTTTCTTCTTACTCTTGATGAATGCCAATCTGATTAGCATTTGCCGATGCCCACAAAACTCCATAGAAGGCAAAGGTCACAGCGATAAAATGACAAGTAAACGGAAAACAAGATTTCCCAGAGGTAGAAGTCACAGATGTCGAAGCTGTTTTGACTCTTTGGTTTCATTAGCGTAAAACCACCTTGGAAAGGTCAACATTCGGAGCCGAATTACAGAGGTGAATTAGATGTGAACTAAGTGAGGTGCAAAGAAAAGAGTTTGGCATGAAAACGGAGGAAAAAAGAATAATAATTCTCCTTTTCTCATGGACACCAAGCGCATCAAGCAGTGAAACCACTTTTTTTCTTATTCAAAGTGTCTTGGCAACAGACCAGATGCTCCAGTGTGGCTTTCCTGGTGCCATGTTGGAAAAGCGGAAGGCATGTGAGTGTCATAGGAAGCACGATGATGGCACACTAGGGTATATATATATATATATATATATATATATATATAGCACATTGCAGCTTGAGACAGCAGATCGGTCTCTTAGTGTTGGCTCTAATAAAATGCCTCACAGCAGCATGCCACGGCAAAAGAAGCCGACTTATACCCCACCTGAGTCCATCCTCCTTTTATACAGCAGCATTCTCAATCGAATGCCTAGTCTTATTTGTCTTAATTTATGGATTTGTGTTGGCTTTCTTCAGTTAATGCCTTTAATATGAAACGACAGGGTTTTTACAAAATATTCATTAAATTTGCTCGTGCAACTAAAAATATACAAATTTTTTTAACTCGGCAGCATATTAATCCGTATATAAAAGTAACTTATTGCGATTTTATATGATGTTCGATTAGTTAGTCTTCTTATGTGTAAATCACAGGATTCTTATGAGTACCGAATTTCTTGTGTAAATGCTCCTAAGAACAATTTACAAATAAATCCATTCGTATCCATCTTGATAAACGATGGATGTTAGAATTACTTACTTAAAAAAAACAAAAAAAAAAAACAGTACTGTATGCCTGAAACATTGAATTGAACATGTCTGTTGTAGATCGGCAGTTTCTGAAATATTCAAACCAGTATGTCTGGCACCAGCGACCATGTCACGGTCGAAATCACTCACTTCCTAA
>CM042565.1:3119512-3317012 GCA_023630585.1 Cranoglanis bouderius
CAGTGCTTTTTATGCTTTCTCGGTAACAAAGCTCTGTTATTCGTCTTCTAGGGAAAGTCTGAGAAAGGAGACGACTGTTTATAGATACTCCGATGCAAATGATAATAGAAACTTGTTCTGCGGAATTTCCACAACATTAAATGTAACTGATAACTGATAAAGTATGGCGTGTCCTTCTTAGGTTAATAAAAACAGCTAGGGTTAGGGTTAGGGTTAGGGTTAAGAAGATGCGCTGTTACTGGAAAATAATCTTCCGCATCACAACACCTCGTCATTGATTATTTTTTCTATAGTGTGTTATTCCTTACATAACTAATTAGGAAATTCATGTACAGTACATTTGAGTTCTTCCCAAACCATTTGTCTACTTCTTACGCTTTTAAACGTAAACCTACAGTAAAACGAACGGTTACGGTTACGGTTACGTTACAAATATTTTGTTGCCACAGATTTCATCCAACAAACCCATCCACTTCTAAGCACCACATTGCTGAGATTCTCGCATAACTGTCTGTGATGCTTACAGCTTTGCGGAGCTGCTACATTTGGACTAGGGATCTACATGAGCACCACGGCCAAGTACTTGTCCCTCTTCCCGTCCTTGTCGGTCGTGAACTTGGCCAGCGCGCTCTTCGTCATCGGCATATTCGTCACCTGTGTGTCCTTCCTGGGTTTCCTGGGGGCCCTTAAGGAAAACCGCTGCCTCCTGATTTCTGTAAGTCTTAAAACCTAAAAACTTCAGGTCCAAACGGAGACAACAGTGACTGTCGAATCAGTACACTTTAATCAATGTTGAAAATTGTAGTTATGCTAGTTCTCAGAAGCTGCTTCCTTATTTATTTATGTATTTTTTTTTAATTACCACAATAACACAATGCGGTGCATGGTAAAAACCACAAGACAAAAATAAAAAAATCATCAGATGTGGTAAAAATACTAAAAATGTTTACTGAGGTAAAAGTATAATTAGAGAATTATCAAAAAAAAAAAAAACTCTGGTAAAAGATACAGTACAGCTTCCAATGATCAATTTAAACTACATAAGTCTAAACTAAAATCACTGATTTTAGTTCCTAATGATAAATCAGTGCTAATTAACAACAGCTTTACACCTAATCCCTCAAATGTTAGCTAGCATAATAATAACTAGCTGAATGGGGGTCATTCCTATGTTCCCAGGGTCCTACGTTCCCAAGATTTACTGTATATAGCACATTAAAATTGTATTTGGACATTTCAGCAGTGAGATGTCAGTCACAGCTAAAAAAAAAAAGAAAAAAAGAAAAATAACAAAGGTGTTCAAAATGTAACTTAACTAAAATAAATACAAGGGGAAAAAAATACACTAGCATATTTGGAGGCAAAAACAAACTGGATTAAATTAGATACATAAGTCATGATGTCATGAGAGTTCGATTCAAAAACATACTAGGCCTATTATATTGAGAGTGACGGGGAACAGAAAACCCCTTTGAGTTCCCATGTCATATTAAATGAATACAGAGCTGGGAACATGTGTTTTTTCAGGGTCCCATTATGTGCTATATAGAGCTGAGGAACATAGGACCCTGGGAACTGGGGAACATATGACCCTTTGTCATGTGTTCATTATGTGCCATATAAATCTGCGGAATGTAGGACCCTGGGAACATATATATATATATATATAAAACATCAGAAAATATTGTTTGGTAATTCAGTTTATGTCTGAACTCTTTGCTTTCAGTTTTTCATTCTCTTGTTCCTGCTGATGTTGGGCGAGCTGACCGTGGCCTGCCTCCTGCTCTTGTACGAGGGCGATGTAAGAAAACGATTTTCACATTTGAGTAAAATTTCACAAAAAAAAAAAAAAAAAGATATTTTGGCAAACAGCAATTCAGATCTTGTCGCTTGATTATGAATGGTCAGAGATTCAACGCTTAGAATAGCACAGATCCGGAATAATATCACTGTATTACAAGAATATACTCTTGCATCCATTACATCAGTCCCAGTTAACAGCCGACGCCCCTTTGTGTATTTTCCGGCTTTATGTCAGTTTTCTTAGCTCTGTGCTAGCCTTTGAACTTTGTATAACACGGCGGTTATGCTGGCTCCAAAATTGTGTATATAAGCTACATACTCACCTTGACATAACAAAGCTTTCTGTATATATAGATTTCAGGCATGAGAAAGTTACATTCTGTTAAAAAAAAAAAACATAATTGTAACTGTTGGGGTTTAACAATATAAGTGATGCGAGATGCCTCAAAATTACCTGAAGGACCAAAATGCCATCGCTGATGTTGTTATAAAAACCAAAGAATCTCTAGACTAGAGACATGAGCACATGCTGAATACCTTTTGAAGAGCTGAATAAAGACCCGTACACTTTGTACTGCTTGTAGATTGACAAGTTCATCGAGACAGAACTGAGGGACAGCCTGAAGCAAACCAACGCAGAAGAGGGAAAGAACTCAACCATTGACTGGAACACCATTCAGAAAACTGTAAGTTTTAACAGTGTCCTCTGAGGAATCAAAAATGGAGAACATGTAAATGAGGCCTACTGAGAAATTTGGTCTTTCCTACATGGCTGTAGTTCCAGTGCTGTGGAGTAAAAAACGTATCAGATTGGGAAACTCATATACCGGATTCATGTTGCGAATCACCACCATGTAAATCCAGCTCCTGGCAGGTATGACAACTTTCTAACTGTATTTGTAAAGAGTGAACTGAATCATCACGCCTAGGGTGAAATGTAACAAGGACACTTTGTGTGTGTTTGTAGGGCTGCTATTTGAAACTGAAGACCTGGTTTGAAAGCAATCTTCTAGGAACTGGCATCGCAGTCATCATCGTATGCAGCATTGAGGTACAAACCATCATATCTCACCCTCCAAGACATTACAATGCTGCACGTTCTTCTTCTGACTTGTTTATGAATAAAGGAATAAAAGCTAGGGTTTCGAAAGGGTCTGATTTTTGGAAGCACGTTCCCAAGCAAGACATTTGAGACCCAAACCTGTTCCAGCATGACAATGCCCCTGTGCACAAAGCAAGCTCCATGAAGACATGGCTCGCCAAGGATGGACTGAAAGAACTCGAATGTCCTGACCTCAGCTGAACCAGGCCTCCTCTTCGCCCGACATCAGTGACCTGACCTCAGTAATTCTCTTGTGGCTGAATGAACACAAACCCTCACAGCCACGCTCCAAAATCTAGTGGAAAGCCTTTCCCAGAAGAGTGGAGTTTATTGTAACAGCAAAGGGAGGACTAAATCCGGAAAGGGATGTTTAACGTGCACATATGGGTGTGATGGTCAGGTGCCCACAAACGTTTGGCCACAAAAGTGTACATTTGTTAGAGAGAGATCAGACTGTTAGTCACTCATGCTAGCTTATTAGCTTGGTCAAAGACAACTTCCTAGCCAGTCACCATAAAAACCACCGAGACAACCGTGGTTGTGTTGGCAATATATCCACCCAGCTTTACCAGCTAAAGCAGATAACAAAAGATATCTGTTATGTCATGTCATGTTATAATGAATCAACACTTTTTGACCGATCAGAATTGAGAATTTAACAGTACTGTGGTGTATATAGATTATTTAACCTACAGTAGCGCTATTCATTTGGATTATTTGCTGTACACAATACATATCTCACTATTCTTCTACTCATTTTGCTCTCTCTCTGTCTTTCCGGCTGTAGGTTTTGGGTATGTGCTTCTCCATGACTCTGTTCTGCCACATCAGCAAATCTGGACTTGGCTACAAGTGAACGCCCATGTCAGTTTTCCCCACAATGCAGAAGAGAGACAGTCGGAAGAGTGGAAGAGACTGGATGAGAAAGCTTGTCCTCCATTTATACTATTATACTTTTATAATTTCATCATTAAACTTCGTGACACTCGTCTAGATTGCTATTCTGACATATAAATTGTGAACGTGATACATGTGTACTGGTAATGCATATATGTTTCGTCAAATGAAAACGCCGTTTCCGTAAGAATTTGCATGTACAGAAAAAGCAAATGAGACTGGATAAATCGTAAACTATAATGACAGATCGTTGCCTTTAATCTTTACATAAAATATAGTATAGTGCAATATCAGACTGGACCACAGTCTTTTTGTTCGTGCGTGTTTTTTTTTTTTTTTTTAATGAAATGCCATCATTTTGCTTTAAATGATGAAATTGACAATCAGCACATGTTGTAGTTTTTGACACAAGCACTTTTTTGAGAGGTATTAGCAGTTTCAATGCGCAATTTAACTTCATGTAACATGTGGGTGTAAGGAAGCCCACTCCCATGCCTGAAAGTCCACACACACTCGCATCCATGGAAATTGCTTTCTAATTTCCCCCAAATTGACTTTTTTTTCTTCTTAATTTAGCTGTATAGTTGATGGTACCATGCTAAGTGTGCATTTTTTTTTTTTTTTTTACGTTAATGTAATCTTAAATATCATATTCATTAATCAGAGCTAGTTGGTGTACTAGACTGTATTTTTCGATTTTTATTTCCATTTTCTTTCCTATAAATATCAACTCCACTGTACATAGCTAAACCTTATTTAAGTTTAGCTTTGGAAAATTAAAATCATTTGTGTTCTTTTCCTACATCATTACTGCTGTGCTAACTGCAGCACATTGTGATTTCCTGTTTGCCAATAAAAATAAACTTTTTGGGTGAAAAATAAAAGCATGCAGTGATGTTTTGGTCAACTACCTACTTCCTGTGTTGGCGCATTTAGAGAAGCGGTTCGAGTTTCACTTTGTTTTAAAGCAGGAAATGACATTGATGGCCGCCTCCACATTTAGTTGAAACCTCATAAGCCCCTTCATGAAATGCAATTCTTCTTGTAAACACTCCTACCCAAATTCTATATTCTATATTACTGACAATGCTTACTCATCCCTGCACTATGAGCACTCCTCTTCGCACCCTGCACTACCATCCACACACTGAATTGAACACAGTCTGGCAACACTGTGAAAGACTGAAGACCACAAAAGCACCGAGACCTGACAATGTTTAGTCCTCTTACCTGAAGGTCTGTGCCAACCAGCTGGCCCTTGTCTTCACACACATTTTCAGCAGATCACTGAAGACCTCCTGGTTTCAACTCTACAATAATAATCTCTGTTCCAAAAAAAAAAAAAAACCTTACCACCTTAAGCCTTTATGACCCCAAGCTTGACTCTCTCTGGCCTCTGGGAATATAAAGACATTTGAGACACCGGCATTGGCCCTTCTGAAGGACAATACAGAGGCCTGGCTGTGCAATTTGCCAATTGTTCAAATAGGTCAGTTGATACAGTCAATATGGGGTTACAATACCTCCTCTAGCACCGACTATCCAGGGTCTATGACAGGGATCTGCCTCCACCTGTAACCGGGTCACCAGCTTTCTGACTGTTTGGAGGCAGCAGAAACTCACATGTGGACCCCACCCAGAGATCTGTGCTCTGCCCACTGCCCTTCTCCAGTGACCCTTCTTTTAAAAGACTGCTGTTAACCCATCTGAAGGACATTACAAAGATCACAATAGACCCCCAGGAATTTGACAGTTGGTCAAGTTGACAATACAGTAGATATGGGGTTGCCTCTAGCAGTTTGACTACGCAGGGGTCTATGACACACTCCTGCCTCCATCTATAAATGGGTCACCAGCATTCTGACTAGTTAAGAGGCAGCAGGTGAGGGAAAGTCACACATGGAACTCTGACCATCAACACAGGCATCCCAAGTATGTGGTCAGGCATCTTCCCAAGTGTTGAACCATCTGAAGTACATTACAGAGTCCTCACTGGACCCCCAGCAATTTGCCAATTGGACAAATAGATCAGTTGATTACACAGTTTATATGGGATTATACTACCTCCTCTAGCACCTTGACTACCCAGGGATCTAGGACAAGTTCCTGCCTCCACCTGTGAATGGGTCAGCAGCAGGTGGGGCTAGGAAAACTCACATGTGAATCCCACAGGTGCCCCCCAGGGATTTGTGCTCTGCTCACTGCTCTTCTCCAGGGACCCTTATTTAAAAAAAACCACCAAAAAAAAAAACCTGGTGTTAGTCCATCTGAAGGACATTCACAGAGACCTGGCTGGTTCCCTTAGCAATTTTGTCAAAAGGGTAAGTTGATAATACAGTTGATATGGGATTACACTACCTCCTCTAGCACCTTTACCTCCCAGGGATCTATGGCAAGCTCCTGCCTCCACCTGTAAATTTGTCACAGGCATTCTGACTAGATGGAGGCAGCAAGTGAGGGAAGCACACATGTGGAACCCTGACCATCAACACAGGTGCCCAGAAGGATGTGTGGCCTGCTAACTGCCCTTCTACCTGTACATGAATGGCTGCATCTCCAAGGGCCATTCTTTTAAAACACAGCTGTTGGTCCATCTAAAGGACATGAAGGAGACCTCACTGGACCCCCTGCAATTTGTCAAATAGGTCATTTGATGATATGGTCAACATGGGGTCTTCTCAATACTGTCTTCTCTAGCAACTTGACAGCAGGGGTCTATGACAGGGTCCTGGCTCCACTTGTAACTGGGTCACCACATAACTTATAACAGTAACTAACTTGTTTCATGGACCTATCACAACAGTAAATGTAACTAAAAACGGATAAAAAGATATTTTAGCTCATTAATTAATTTTTTAAAAAGTGTCATTGATAACCAATTGCTGTGGTATAATGGGAATAAATCACCAAATCACCCCACTGCTGATTATTTTCCTAAAACAGCACATCCCTAAGTTTTTTATTACTTACATAAGAAAAGCTTGAACAGAAAAATAACACAGTAACCTATATCCTTCAGCTTTTAGCTGGGAAGTTTAAAAAAAAAATAAAATAAAATAAATAAATAAATAAAACAAAAGAACACAACTGTAATTCATCACAATTTCACCGTTTTATTTTAAGAATAAAGTCCTGTCTCCTCCATATTTTTAAGACCAAATAAAAAATAACAACCCTAAAAAAATACTAAGATTTCCTTTTACTTTTTTTTTTGTTTTAAAATAATTTTGTTCTTTTGGAAATCGATACACAAAAAAATAGAAACAAGTACAATTTAAAGTAAAACTAAACAAAAAAAAACCAAAAAAAAAAAAAGCACAAAAAAAAACAAAAGAAAGAAAATGTAACTGTACACAGCAGAGTACATTTATTGCAAACTTTAAACACCCCCTTATACCTCTTCAACTATACACACACACAAAAAAAAAAAAAAAAAAAAAAAAATTATTGCAATTCACCTAAAATATGCAACAACAACAACAACAAAAAAAACTTTGAACAAATGTTGATCGTTGTGTTCTGCTTTGCGAAGAAAAACAACTGTGGATTGAGTTTAGAGTTTGACCCGTTTTCCCTCCGCGGTTCCTGACAGCAGACGCGTTAAAGTGGAGTTTGACGCCGTTTGTAAAGTTTTTGTAACTGTATTGCATTTTTTTATTTATTTATTTTTTTTAAACAGTGTGCTTCAGATGACCAGCTGTTAAAAAGATTGGAGCCCTCAAATAAAAATAAAAAAAAAAAAGAAGTAAAAATCTACTACAGATAAAGCCACGCCCACTGACCGACGTCGTGAAAACAGATGAGCCGTCTTTAAGAAGCTTTCAGTTTAAGGATAAAAACTGAAACGGTCTCTTTTTATTTAATGATTCAATGTGCAACGCTGCATTAACTGTTTATTTGTGACTATTTCTGTGATTGTGGGTTTTTTTTTTTTTTTTTGGTCGCCTAAAGCAAATATAACTGTATAATGTGTTTAATCTGCTATAATAACGTAATCTGTTTCTCTGTGGCGGCTCCATTCTTCATATGTCGCTTAACAAATCCTAAAAGAATTAATGCCAGATTTACTGATCGTAGGCTAATTCGATTCCTCACATGCGCTTGAGAACCGAATCAGTGAAAGCTGGGTCGAGTTGTTGGAGAATCAAAACCATGATCAGCGAGTCAACGATTGCCAAATACGAAGTCTGGAGAGGACAATGGATTTTTTCTTACCCACAACATAGTAAGGATGTGGCTACAGGAGATTAAACCGAAGTCATGAAATCATACTGGTTTTTTTTATATTACGAGTTCTTGAATGAATAAAGTTGTGCCGGTGTTTTTTCGACTCGTTTCAGCTCATCTATAGGAAGCGTGTGAAGGATTTCATTGAAATACGTTGTATTTCAATCTCCACTTTGATTGGACAACAAAAATACTAGCTATAGTCCTAACACAGGCCTAAAATTATGCTTGGGGGTGACACCCGTGGGCACAAGAAATCAATTCGAGGACTCGCAATTAGCAGTACCATGACCTTGATTTAACAAGTGCATGATATGTTTAGTCATATAATAACGCACACCATTTTCTGTATTTACATAATGCTTCTAAACTGTGCGATCCAATCTCGTTTACGTCGGATAAGCAGCTCTGGGGACGCTTTGAACGTACAGCTACGGTGCTGTGGAAAAAAAAGTATTTTCCCCCATGATGATTTCTTCTGGTTTTGTGTGCATCTCGAATATCTAAATTGTTTCAGAGATTAAAACAAAATCTAAGATAAAACAAAGGCAGCCTGAGTGAACAGTTTTTCAATGATAATGTTATTCATTGAAGCAAAAAAAAAAAAAAATGTTATCCAATACCAACTGGGCCTGTGTGAAAATGTATTTGCCCTCGTAGTTACTAATTCCCCAAATCTATGAAACTGCGTTCATAATGGGGTTCACAGCTGGACTAGACGCAACCAGGCCTGATTACTGCAAACCCTGTCCAATCAAATCAACACTTAAATAGAAATTTTTCGACAGCATGAAGTTGGTTAAAAGGTCTTACCCAGTAACACATTATGCCGAAGTTGAAAGAAATTCCAGAAATGATGAGGAAGAAGGTGATTGAACTACATCAGTCTGGGAAGGGTTACAAAGCTATTTCAAAGGCTCTGGGACCCCAAAGGACTACAGCGAGAGCCATTATCTCCAAATGGAGAAAACTCGGCACATTGGTGAACCTTCCCAGAAGTGGCCCACCTTCCAAAATTCCTCCAAGAACACAGCAGCGACTCATCCAGGAAGATCTCCGGTTATCGGAAGCGTTTCTGTTGCAGTCATTGCTGCTTAAAGGTGGCATAACATTACAGATTTGAGGTTTTGAAGGGGGCAATTAGTTTTTCACATGGGTGATAGGTGTTGGATAAATTTTTTTTTTGTTTTGCTTCAATTAAAAGAAAAAGATAAATAAATAAAAACTGTATTGTGTGTTTAATCAGGTTAACTTTGTTTTATGTTGAAAATCTAAAACTATTTAGTATGAGATATAAACAAAAACAGACGAAATCAGGACGGGGGGGAATACTTTGTTTTCCTCCTCCCGCCCCCCACAGCAATGTGTGATGTCTGGTCCGAGGACAGCTTCCAAGAAGGGACAAATTGTCAACAATTCAATCCGGCTAACTCGGTAATCCGCGTACGAAGAATGGAGCACTGAAACAATTATTAAAATATCAAGGGAAAAAAATAATATTATTTAGAATTATTCATAATAATAATAATAATAATAATAAAAGCAATAGCTACTAGCATGAAAATCATCTTTCATTTATCATTAGCACTTCTTTGACGTAGAGTCCACTGCTGTTTCATCAGTTATCAGAAACTAATCTATTGTGTCACATCGCATTTATCTAACATGATTCCACTATTACGTTTTTAATTATTACATTTGACCAAAGTTACATGAACAGGATATTCATTGATTTGTCTGTATCCGAGTCCGACTGCGTATTAGTTCCCGATAACTAATGAAATTGGAACGGTTCTTCGCGGTGAACTCGCACTTCAGCTAGATGGAAACCTGATCTTGCGTGAAAAAGCCTTAACCTTTTAAAATCTCAAACAGTTCTCACAAAATTAATCAGATATGAATATCACTGAAAAGTATATTACACGTATAATTAACTATTGCAACAACGGTGTCCGGCCGAACCCTGTGACAAGGATGTTCGGTGACGGCGGCGATGATTTCTGAAAGCTCGTTAATAAACAGCTGTGTGTTAATTATAAATATACACCAGTCGATTTGCAGCATGTGGATATCGGCTAACGAGCACGTTTTGTTTTTTTTGTTGTTTTTTTTTTTTAACCTTCCGAAAGTACCTAGTAATCATCCTACATTAAAAACACCAAATCGCACACTTGAATACACACACACCAACTTGCTTTGCAAGAAAGACACAACAGGTACACGATATGCAACGATCTTGATCACTAGCGAGCTGTAGGAAGCCAGCAAAATTCCAAACACGGGCTGCGTTCAAGTGCTACTTGTTGATTTCTCCTCCCCAGCGCCATCTTAAGTCAAATTAAGTTACGCTGATGGCACCTTGGAGTCTTAAGTGAACATTACCATCACTGCAGTAAATGCAAGCGGGACCAATTAAATATTTAATAGTTCTAATACGTTACTGTTACTATAGTAACAGCTCATTCACAGGGCTGCCATCTCTTAAATAAACATACAATTGAAACTGCTGGCAAAGTGCTGCGTTATAAGAGGAATAAAACAGTCGACTTCATAGTTGTTCTTAGAACGGGACGCCCCGTCGTCCTTTATTCCTGACGCATCAGCCCCCGTTACTGCTTATCAGCACGCCTGGTAAACCCGCTGGCGAGTCGGTGAGCCGATACGACTGTACAGGGTTAGAAGGAAACCGGGCGTGTAAATCTCCAAGGAAATCCAGTCAGAGAGAGTCTACGCATTGAAATGCAAATGCTGACGTCCTACTGAGAACCCTGACTAGGCCTGAGTTCTAGAGTTTGGGCCACGGATGTGATATGGTGAAGCTCACTGCATGCCGCTCACTTTCATCACAATTACACACTCCTCCTACTCAGAGGAGTCTTTCAAGGGTAACCAGCCCCCTTTATAAAAAAACAAAACAAACAAACAAAAAAAAACAAAAAAAAACAGTGTAGCTAAGAAATGACAAAAGCTGTCCATTTTGTGTTTAGGTCATGGGTCATGACTATCTCGAGCTGATCTATGCTTTCTAGATCCAAAATTAACATGTTACTGTGTGCGCACACAAACAGGACGACTAGAGAACTAGAGAACTTCACGTGAATTGTATCATCACTAATCAGGAATCGAGCGGTCCTTCTTTACGCTGCCCCCTTGTGGCTGAATAAAGAGCTGAAAGTGCAGCATATGTGTTTTCTGAACAGTGCGTTATATACGGACCCGAAGTCACGACTGCACAAGCCGGCTTGGATATAAAGTTATGTAACGGTTTGGCTCATACATACAAAACTGTTGGTGACATTGAGGTGATTACAGGTTACGAGGTGGTGACGCATCTCATGTTTGGTTATTACAGGCGATACGGTCAGTGTGTGCTGTAAATCGGTTCGACAGTAGGATCGCAATATCCGTACGTGCACAGTCAGGCGCTCCCTACATCACCTTAGCTCCAGAATTACTGGCATGACAGAAATGTGGCTTCTGTGTCACCTCGTATTTATACCCCCAGCGAAACAGGAAGCCATGGATGATCGCTTAAGAGTTCCTAAACACTCAGGGGGAACTTAAGAAAGTGATATATAAATGGGAATTTGCGTCAATTACATTTTGTTCATTTTGATTCAGTCCTGAGCTCGGGTTACGGTTCTGTGAGGATGTTCTCGGCAAGTTCTCCCTGTGGGTTTCCTCTGGGTTCGCAGGTTTCCTCCCACCTGGCAATGCTTAAACGCTTATAATGTCCGTAGGTGCCCCCGGGATGGATTCCCGTCTCACCCCCAGTGTTCCCAGGACAGGCTCCAGATTCACTGCGGTGCAGACCAGGATAAAGATCATGTATAAGTAAATAAATGAAAAAGTTTCGACTTTCATTTTTCCCCCCTCACAATGACATTCCGCTAATTAACCGCAAAGACGTTTTTGCAAAACATTTTTTTGTCTTTACAGAGGGTGCCAATGATTCTGGAGCTGACTGTACACACACACACACACACACACCATCGCTAACAAACGTCTAGTTCCTTTCCCATCTGTGCACGCACCAGCGCTACACAACACGCACTTTACATGATTACTCACTGCAGCCATCTGCGCTCCCGAACCACCACGCTGTGCCGCTTCACAGTCCAGATTGAATTGAAATGTACTCAGCTAGACTGCCAGGCCCGCGCTAATCAAAAGATGAATACGAGAAGAGAGTTTAGAACTTCAGCTTTTATGTCCTGGTATTTATACGTAGCCGTGTTAATAGACATAGAACATAGCACATTTTGTATCAGTCCACCCAATCGGTAGGCGAGCAAAAATACTGGAACATGTGGCTAGGTGTTTCTTGTAACCCAGATGTGTCCCCTTAGATCGAATGTTTAAATGATAACATCTGCTCTCGGTTTTAGCCTTCGGGTAAATAGGATGAGCCAACATGAAGGTCCATGGGAGAAAAGTACGCCATTTTTGAAGCTGAGAAACCAGACCTTAACCCAACCGAGCAGCAGTTCACCTCCTGAAGAGAAGACCGAAGGGAGAAACCGCCCGAAACAAACAACTGAAAGAGGCTGCGGTAAAAGCATCACAAAAGAAGAAACAATTTGGTGGTGTCAGCGAGTCTTGGCTTGATTCTATGGTTCAAAAGGTTCTATGTTTTATGTCGTTTAAAACGTCTAGATGTAAATACCAGGAAGTAAAAGCTGAAATCCTAAACTCTCGTCTCATATCCATGTTTTGATCTCAAACCCAAACGAATGAATTGGCCTCGCCGTTCCAATAGTTTCAGAGGGGACTGTAACTACTTCCTGTTTACTAACCTGCCCCCTTTTTTGATGACGAAGAAAAGCAGCATCCATTCCTAACCTCACGTCATTGAACACTGGTCTCAAGGGGCCTTGTCTCTATCTTTAGCTAACTGCCGGTTGCCATGGCAGCACAAACAATTGTACAAAGCTTGTCACATGATGCGTGCATTCTGAAAGAAATTTGCTCTTCGCTGTGCATTTACAGTGAAATGTCAGGCACCTAGCGGGGCGGCGAGTCGCCTGCTGTCCAGCTGCATCAAGGGCCGAGACTAGGAACGGGTATCTGACAGGAACCTTGTGCCACGTTACTCTGTGCAAGGGTGAACATGCTCAGTTACCACGGTAATAAAATGGTACATGCCGATTACTGGGATAAATTGCATAACCGATTACGATTGCGCTAACGAAGCCGCATCATTGGTCAGGCCTTAGCTTAAGGAAAAGAGTGCAAGTCATGACGGGAGGGTACTGGTGCTTTTAGAAAATGTGTAGTGTTCGCTCGTCATGCATGGATTTTCGAATATTAAAGTGCAAACCGACTGGTGTTTCTAAACGCGGAATTGGACATTCGCGATCCCGCATCGGAACATGACTGAAATGAGTTTGATGAGAAATGTGATCAGAATTCCCATAACGGAAAACAAACATATCGCTAGAACTCGGTAACGCTTTAGGTTTCTTTGCGTTGGCACGTGGAAAGCGAACGTGGCCACAATCAAATTGAGTTGGTGACGGATTTCAGCTGCAAGTTAAAAAGGATTTTTAAAAAAATTTTAAATGCTTTTGGGTAAAATACGAATGAATCCCATCAGAGGACTGCTTATTCAAACAGAGAAATGGAATGACTGGAAAGTTTTGCTGATGTGTTACAGAGACAAGGAATGCACAGCAGGAATGTGTGTGTGTGTGTGTGTGTGTGTGTGTGTACAAGTGTGTGTGTGAGTGTGTAGTGAGTGCGGAGGACAGAATCTTGTGCAGAATCTTCTGGTTTCACAGAGGCAGGAAGCGTGTGGTGTGCAGCAGCAGCGGGTTCAGGTCCTCAGCGTGAACGGCGCGGTGCAGAGACGGCTCCGAGGCGCTGCGCTCAATCTTGGGCAAGAGATCCTGCACCTGCTCGATGGACACCAGGATCTGGTGGAAAACACACACACACACACACACACAAACGTCACAAACACATCCTAAAAAAATGGAACATTGTTTGGATTCATTTTTGTGATTAAAAAAAAAAAAAAGAGAGAGAGAGCTGCTATAATGTAAGTGATGACAGGAACTAACATGTTTAATGGATGTACAGTGCTGTGAAAATGTATTTGACCCCCATTCTGATTTCTTCTGTTTTTGTTTATATCTCGTACTAAATAGTTTTAGATTTTCAAACGAAATACAACATAAAACAAAGGCAACCTGAGTAAACACAGTACAGTTTTTATTTATTTTTTATTTTTATTTATTTTATTTTATTGTTTCCCTCAATTTCCCTGGGAAAGTTGCCCAGGACCTGAAGTAGCAAAGCATCCCCACACCATCACACTTCCACCACCATGCTTGACCGTATGATGTATGATGTTCCTTTTGTGGAATTCTGTGTTTGGATTACGCCAGATGTAACAGGACCCCTGTCTTCCAAACAGTTCCACCTTCGACTCGACAATCCACAGAAAATCCTACCAAAATGTTTGAGGATCATCACTTGTATGTTTTGGCAAAATTCAGACGAGCCTTAATGTTCTTCTGGGTTAGCAGTGGTTTTCGCCTCGCCACACTTCCATGGATGCCATTTTTGTCCTGTGTCTCTGATAGTGGAGTCATAACAAACAGCGACCTTTATTGATACAAGAGAGGCCTGGAGGTCCTTTGATGTTCTCCTTGGATCTTTTGTGACTTCCTGGATGAAGGAAATTTAGAGGAATTTTGGAAGGTGGGCCACTTCTGGGAAGGTTCACTACTGTGCCGAGTTTTTCCATTTGGAGATAATGGCTCTCACTGTGGTTCTTTGGGGTCCCAGAGCCTTTGAAATAACTTTGTACCCTTCCCTGACTGATGTAGTTCAATCACCTTCTTCCTCATCATTTCTGGAATTTCAACTTCAGCATAATGTGTTACTGGGTAAGTCCTTTTAACCAACTTCATGCTGTTGAAAAAGTTCTATTTAAGTGTTGATTTGATTGGACAGGGTTTACAGTAATCAGGCCTGGTTGTGTCTAGTCCAGCTGAACCCCATTATGAATGCAGTTTCATAGATTTGGGGAATTAGTAACTACAGGGGGAAAATACATTTTCACACAGGCTCAGTTGGTATTGGAAAACTTTTTTGGTTCAATAAATATCATCATCATTTAAAAACTGTATTTTGTGTTCACTCAGGTTGCCTTTGTTTTATCTTAGATTTTGTTTTCATTTCTGAAACAATTCAGTACGAGATACACACAAAATGACGTGATGTCATTCCCACCTGAGGAAAGAGCGGCCTTTCGTCCTGTTTGAATTTCAGACAGTCGACGATGAGACGTTTCATGGACTTGGGGCAGTTACTGTACAGCTTGCTGAGGTCTGGTGACAGGTAGCCTCGACCCACCATGAAAATGATCTGGAGTCAAAGAAATTAGTTCAGGACAGTCATCATGTCAATAACAGAACAATATAAAATGTCTGAAAATATCTGGAAATGTTTTCCTTCCTGCAAAGATCATGTTGCGTAAGCATCCAGGATACCAAACGCAGCGGTATGGAACTTGCTACAAAAAAAAAAGTGATTGTGTGACTCTCACTTGGTCGCGGTTGTTGATATTGTAGTAAGGCAGTGTGCCGGACATGAGCTCGAACAGCACCACGCCGTAGCCGTACACGTCCGACTGGAAGGTGTAAGGGTTCGGGTCTTGCATGCGGATCACCTCCGGAGCCTTGAGGAGGGAAAATGATCGACCGGGACATTATTGAGCTACAGCAATGCAAGGCACTGAATAACCCTGCCTAAAATCCAGAAAACATAACAGATAATGCTCACCATCCACAGTATGGATCCGCTGGGCTGCTCCACCTGCTGCGAGCCGCTCCAGCGAGACTTCACCGTGGCCAGGCCGAAGTCACCGATCTTCACTGTCCAACCCTCGTGCAAGAAGATGTCTGACACCAGGGCTAAGGGACAACTCTGTTGTGTTGTAGGTGAGGTGATTGTCGAGGTGTCAACAATCCTTCTCAGAAAGGGCAGATAGTGATATTTCGTAATGTAGTATTTTTGAATTACAAGAGGGTTTCATTCGTTCGTAAAATGTCTGCGGCTAGTTTAAATCCTGCTGTAAGGATACTATTAGATTTCAGGTCCCGATGAATGATATTCTTGGCGTGAAGGTAGCTGTAAAAAAAAAAAAACAAAACAACAAAAAAAAAAAACAAAGGAAAAGTTGACGTTATTGTATTTGGGATGAAAAAACAGAACTCCTCAGGACAGTAAATCACTACTGAGTGTAGCACAGAGCGTAAAAAGAGCTGAACAAATCAGTAGCATGGGAGGTGAGTAAGATGAGAAGATTAGCTGCTCTGATGGATGGTATGACTTAGTGCAACACTGATTTTCTATCCATTAACCAGAGAAAAATCTCTGCACACCTTTGAATGAGCGTATTAATATAAATTAACTACAGTACTGTCAGAGCTGCTGTTATGAAAAGATAATCCATACCAGATTAACGGATTAGTTAGCTAGCGTGGCCTTGATTTAAATTCCTTTGCTATCCTGAAAATGGAATAATATCTGGCTCTGTTGTTAGTCAAGGAAGTAAAAATGCAGTATGCGAATAATATTATGATTCATCAATCTATCTATCGGTTATTTATTCTGTGGCGTAGATTCACGTACTCCATGCCCTGTGCCGTCTGGCGCGCCACGTCGATGCGCCTCATGGTGTCGAATTTGGTCTCGGTGACGTGCAGGTGGCGGTAGAGGCTGCTGCCTTCGCACCACTGCGTGATGATGGCGAAGTGCGGCTTCGTCATGAAGCCCATGAACAGCAGGATGTTGACGTGGCGCGTCTTCCTGCAAAAACGCCGGGAGAGAAAGAGAACAGAGAAGGATCATCTTTTAACGCGAGCAGGGCTCGTATTCCAAAAGTGTGCGTAATGTGCCCCCGTCTAATTTCCCCCTACTAGTGTCGAACCCCTACTAGCGTCTCGAGGGCAGTTTAACTTGCAGCCGGAAAATTATTCGACACTTTCCAACTGAGGATTCAGCAGTGCTGTGGTCTAAAGTGTATTGAGGGAGGACTCACCTTAGGACCTGCATTTCATTCCTGAAGGCCTGCAGCTGCTCCGGCGTCGGCTCGGACACTTTCAGGATCTTGATGGCCACGTCGCCGTGCCACTTGCCCTTGAAGACGGTTCCGAAGGAGCCGGCGCCGATGCGCTTCTGCATGGTCACTTGGTGCGAGGGCACTTCCCAGTAGTAGCTTGAGTCTCTGTAACGCTGGGGAACCCAAAACAAACCACACAATCCCGAATCCACTTCAGACGAGGAGATATTTTAGCACTACCGATCCTGAAGGTCATCATTTCTATTACTTCCCGAACTATAAATATTGAAAGAGGTTAAAAGAGATCTCACTAAAGCATCCCGAGCCTCTCACCTGATTCCTTTCCCTTTTTCCGTCAAGGATGGGGGCCGATTTGGGCGGTTTTCGACCCGGGGAGCCCAGGTGAGGCGGACTGGTCGAGGGTTTGGGAGAGGATTCTGGTCCTGTGGGAGATACTTTCGCTAAACGTTCTCTTGTACAACATGCTGGTTACTTAAGAAATATTATTGAAAACACTATAGACAAAAACCATATCTATGCTTTAGGAGCCCGATTTGGTGAAGTGCATGAAGGTGGAAAATCACTGCGTGTAGAAAATGAAAGCATGTCGTGTGATAGTGACGATCAAAAGAATGCCGTCATGATAAAAACAAAAACTCACCCATTGGGCTGTGGGATTTTAATGCCTCCTAAATGAGAGTGGGGGGGGGAAGAGAAAAAAAAAGGAATGAATAAAACGATGGAGTAAACCTAAAAGGTGGCAGAAGCAGGTAGAAAAGTGAGAGTCCAGTGTACCAGGAACTGTTTTTGGTGTATTTTATGGTGTCAATATGTGTGATGTAAACTATTATGCCACTGTGATGCCACTATTACGCCTGACACTGATGGTGTCGGGACGTACGTTTTTAATTATTGTGATGATTGTGATGATGATTAGCAAATGAATTTATGAGTCCGGGATCACTGATACTGTAATATTCAATAAAGTACGTGCTCATTTTTTAGGTCGCCATGAAATCCCATCAAATCATTTCCTAAAGAATCAAATCAGGGTATGATGTCGGGAATTTATTGCTCCCGTTTTTAAGAAACAAACAACAACGTGTGTTAAGAGTGTACAACGTGTTGACGTCTGAATAACGTCCGTTTCATACGAGGATTTGTGTTTGATTGATGAGCGGTCCTCGGTAGTGGACTCTTGACTTTTGGACCGTACCTTCTGTTTACTCAAACCATCCTGATGGTGGCTTTAAAGTTTCTGACCTCGATGACGCTGGCCGCTCCAGGCCCCAGCGTGCTGACCATGTGGACGTTGGGGGTTGAGGTGGAGCGAAGCCTCTGCAGAGACAGACCGTCCCCTCCTGGCATGGGGAAGTGGAACGCCGAGGCTGGCGAGAGCAGCGCTGAACTACAAACACAGTTATAGGCTAATTAGACATGCGTCGATAGATACGTTTTATAGTTGGAGGACCAGTTACGGCGGTGGTGAATTCGTCCCCGTGGTAAGAGCAGCCGAATGAACTTCCTCGATACTGGTTAGTTACACGAGCCGAGGTCTCAATGCGACATGAGTTCCTCTCCATATGTTAAGTGTTATTAAATATCATCTCACGCATGTGCACGTACCAAGCAGGCTCGGGTGTTAAGGGGATGTCAGAGGGGATAGGATCGGACACAACTACACCAGTGACCGCTGCGCAATCTCCTGCACTCCTGAGAAAAGAAAACACACACACACACACACACACAGTGAGTGAGATTACCACAGTCTAACTGATTATTGGCACCTGCCTGACTCCAAAATGACACACTCTCTCTCTTTCTCTCTCTCTCACACACACACACACACACACACACACACACACACACACACACACACACACACACCGTTTTATGGTGTCCATGTCCAGGCAGACCGTGGGCACTTTGCTGCTGCAGTGCTGGTGGAACTTGTAGCCGCACGTCTGACACCGGAAGCCGTTAAACAGGAACTTGTGGCAGAAGTCACAGTACGCTAACTTAAAGAAGGTTTTACGAACCTGGAAAGACGTTTTAAAGCAAGACGTGGTTGAGTTAACAGCGTGCAGCTGGTGCGTAACTTGGCTGGTACGTAACGCCAAGTGGCATTTACTACAATGTTTAAAAAAAAATAATAATTCAACATGACAGTCAAGATCTTTTAATTACAATTACATGATAAATATTATGAAGTATTTGGTAGAACTGCAAATGGGGCGTTAGTGTATATATATATATATATATATATATATATATATATATATATATGCGTGTGTGTGTGTGTGTTGAGTGTTTATTGGAAATCCAGAACATGGCATCTTCATTTGATAGATTTGCAGTGATGTCATTTCCTTTGCAAATATGCTTCTTTTATGACTGACTAATATAAAGCTGGTTTGTTCAAACAAAACCCAGTTACTGGAGACTGGCGAAACGTGAATTTGTGTACTTTTACGAGTACTCACAAAGTTGTGCATGGTGAGGGGGACGTCGTCCAGAACCTCGACAAGAAGCTCCTCTCCGACGAGGGGCGTGATGTCAGTGTTCCACTCTGTCAGCCTTTTACGACTGACCGCAAGACGAAGAACATGAATGAACGTTCCAATAACGATCAAAGGTATTTACATAGTAATAAAAATAGCTATCACATTGAGGTTCGGATTCTTTCGCTGAAAGGACTTGTATCGAGAGAGCCCACGAAATGAAACTATTTCGCAGGATTAGCGGTTTAGTCACTCACCCTTCGAGGAGGCGGAAAACGGCGCAGCAGTCCTGAGTGAGGCCTCGCACCTTGAGCGCTTTGTCCAGACTGTCGTACACCGTCTGACCTGGACGCACGTTCACCTAAACACAACAACCGCACGGTGAGGTTTTGCTCATAACAGTAACGCACGCATCGGTTTGTCTGTGCGACATCACCGGAGACCAGGGTTCGACTCGGATTTTGTCTGGAGAGCGCTCACCACTGTGCGCTGTTTGTTGGGGAGGTAGACGCGGATGGTTCCTCCTCCTCGGGGAACGTCCTCCGGGCTCGTCTCCCCCGACGAGGAGCAGGACGACGTGGACGACATGGCGTCTCCACGGGGAAGCAGAGACAGGGAGGATGCAGCACTGAGCTTCAGTCAGCCGCAAGAGAGAGAGAGAGAGAGAGAGAGAGAGAGAGAGATAGAGAGAGGGAGTGGACCAGAGTGGTGCCCTCACCTGGAGCCTGGGAGAACGGCAAAAAAATATAATAATGAATGAAATATAATAAAATTGGATAACGAATGGCAAGAAATCATTGTGAATTTAATACCAAGCAAAATCAGTGTGATTTTAGCAATTATTTTGCAGCCATTCAAATGTGACTTGTATGTAGTCCTCTCATTTCACACTGAATCACCAGTGCCTAGTTCCCAAGCTGTTAAAACACACACACACACACACACACACACACACACACACACACACACAAACACACACACCTCATTCCATTTGTCAAGTCTGTTGGGTAACGATGCATGAGCAGTGCTAATCTCACCTCAACGTTCTGCTTGACGGAGACAAACTGTGTGCACCAGCAGTCGAGACCCCACAACATGATTTCTAACTAAAACCTCTGCGATCAGGGTCTAAAGCAAATAAACCACATGGAACTAATACAATCACAAAAGCTTTTAACATCACGCACATGTAAGTGTACGCACAAGGCATTACAATGTGATTTATGGAAGTAAACATTTTTTTAAATAGTGCAAGGCCACGCCTCCTTCACTGGGACTTACAAGTATGGCCTATAGCTGGGGTGTGGTGGGCGTTCTGGTGCACTGTGGCTGCCGTCGCATCATCTAGATGGAGGCTACACACTGGTGGTGGTTGAGGAGATTTCCCTCCTGTACTATGTAAAGCGCTTTAAGTGTCTAGAAAAGTGCTACACAAATGTAACAATTATTATTATTATTATTATTATAGAGGACACGCCTCCTTCACTGGGACTGACAGATTTAGAGGACACGCCTCCTTCACTGGGAGTGACAGCTACAGTGGACACGCCTCCTTCACTAGGGCTGACAGGTAAAGAGGACACGCCTCCTTCACTGGGAGTGACAAGTATAGAAATCACACCTCCTTCAGTGGGACTGACAGGTAAAGAGGACACGCCTCCTTCAGTGGGACTGACAGGTACAGAGGACACGCCTCCTTCAGTGGGACTGACAGGTACAGAGGACACGCCTCCTTCGCTGTTACTGTTGTATGTTACTGTGAGTCATTTGAAGCACCGCTGCAGCAGTGATTAGGCAATCAAATTATTTGAAAGCAGAAATGAGAGTGCTAAGTGGGTGTAACTGACCACGAGGAAACGGGGAGAAATCCCCAAACTTGAGCATTAACAAGTTCCACCATTCTGGTCACTTCGGGGATGCGAACAACTCCGCGAACGTCCAATTAGCCGACCGCTTGTGAGTCAGATCTCCCAACCGAGGGGCGAGATCTGACACGACGTGTGTGAACAGTGTCCAAACCACCACAGAATCACACTTTAACTTGTTATTCATGCTGTCAAGGGCAAGTGCTGTGTGACCGCTTTCTCACCGTGCTCTCTCACCGCGCGCTCTCTCACCGCGCGCTCTCTCACCGCGCGCTCTCTCACAGCTCTCCCTCACCGCGCTCTCTCTCACAGCTCTCTCACCGCGCTCTCTCTCACCGCGCGCTCTCTCACCGCGCGCTCTCTCACCGCGCGCTCTCTCACAGCTCTCCCTCACCGCGCTCTCTCTCACAGCGCTCTCTCTCACCGCGCTCTCTCTCACAGCTCTCTCACCGCGCTCTCTCTCACAGCTCTCTCACCGCGCTCTCTCTCACAGCTCTCTCACCGCTCTCTCTCACCGCGCTCTCTCTCACAGCTCTCTCACCGCTCTCTCTCTCACAGCTCTCTCACCGCTCTCTCTCACCGCGCTCTCTCTCACAGCTCTCTCACCGCTCTCTCTCACCGCGCTCTCTCTCACAGCTCTCTCACCGCGCGCTCTCTCACAGCTCTCTCACCGCGCTCTCTCTCACAGCTCTCTCACCGCGCTCTCTCTCACAGCTCTCCCTCTCACAGCGCTCTCTCTCACAGCTCTCTCACCGCGCGCTCTCTCACAGCTCTCCCTCACCGCGCTCTCTCTCACAGCTCTCTCACCGCGCTCTCACCGCGCTCTCTCTCACCGCGCTCTCACCGCGCTCTCTCTCACAGCTCTCTCACCGCGCTCTCTCTCACAGCTCTCTCACCGCGCTCTCTCTCACAGCTCTCTCACCGCGCTCTCTCTCACCGCACTCTCTCTCACCGCACTCTCTCTCACCGCACTCTCTCTCACCGCACTCTCTCTCACCGCACTCTCTCTCACCGCACTCTCTCACAGCTCTCTCACCTCTCTCACCGCGCTCTCACCGCGCGCTCTCTCACCGCGCGCTCTCTCACCGCGCGCTCTCTCTCACAACTCTCTCTCAACGCGCTCTCTCTCACAGCTCTCTCTCAACGCGCTCTCTCAACGCGCTCTCTCACCGCGCGCTCTCAGCTCTCTCACCGCGCTCTCTCACCGCGCTCTCAGCTCTCTCACCGCGCTCTCTCACCGCGCTCTCAGCTCTCTCACCGCTCTCTCTCACAGCTCTCCCTCACCGCGTTCTCTCTCACAGCTCTCTCACCGCTCTCTCTCACCGCGCTCTATCTCACCGCGCTCTATCTCACCGCGCTCTCTCTCACAGCTCTCTCACCGCACTCTCTCTCACTGCGCTCTCTCACCGCTCGCTCTCACCGCTCTCTCACAGCTCTCTCACCGCGCTCTCTCACCTCTCTCACCGTGCTCTCTCACCGCTCTCTCTCACAGCTCTCTCACCGCCCTCTCACCGCGCGCTCTCTCACGGCGCGCTCTCACACCGCTCTCTCTCACCGCGCTCTCAGCTCTCTCACAGCTCTCTCACCGCGCTCTCAGCTCTCTCTCACAGCTCTCTCACCGCGCTCTCAGCTCTCTCTCACAGCTCTCTCACCGCGCTCTCAGCTCTCTCTCACCGCGCTCTCTCACCGCGCGCTCTCACACCGCTCTCTCACACCGCGCTCACTCTCACCGCGCTCTCACCCACCGCGCTCTCGCCCACCGCGCTCTCGCCCACCACGCTCTCACCCACCGCGCTCTCTCTCACTACACTCTCTCTCTCACCCCGCGCTCTCTCTCACTACACTCTCTCTCTCACCCCACCCTCTCTCTCACTACACTCTCTCTCTCACCCCGCCCTCTCACCGCTCTCTCACCCCGCGCTCTCTCTCACTGCCCTCTCTCACACCACGCTCTCTCTCACTGCGCTCTCTCACACCGCTCTCTCTCACCGCTCGCTCTCTCTCTCACCGCTCGCTCTCTCTCTCACCGCTCGCTCTCTCTCTCACCGCTCTCTCTCACCGCTCGCTCTCTCTCTAACCGTTCGCTCTCTCTCTAACCGCTCGCTCTCTCTCTAACCGCTCGCTCTCTCTCTAACCGCTCTCTCTCACCGCTCTCTCCTGCACGCTCGGTGTTTGACTTGTCTGACGTTACGCACTTGAAATGCACACAGTCTGAACAGAAGGCACAGTACGGGTATATTTCCTCCTCGAGGTGCAACGTGACGTGGTCCTTAAGGTCAAATTAAACGATTTATTAAAAACACTTTCGGTTTTTCCAGGAAGCTAAAAGTAAAAAAAAAAAAAAAATAATAATATAATGTAATTTAACCCAAATGTATGATAAGCTAGTTGTAATTTGAAAATATCTGTGATTTTTATTCATTTATTTTTTTACACAGGTCACTTCAGGGGCTCCGTGAAAACTAACCGGCGCGTGAATACGTTAACGTTATCGTTTCTATAGCAACAGCTCGTACGCAGAGACTTGTACGTACTTCCCTGAGTGACGCAACGAACGTGATGAATCAGAATGCGAAAGAACCACACACACACACACACACACACACACACACACAGATATAAACCATCAAACTAGAGCGTTATCAATACACACACAATAGCATAATGGAAGCAAAAAAAAAACATCAAAAGTATATAACAGTAATAACAATGTAATAACGCAAATAATTACAATAATAAGCATGGCTCGTGACGGTTATTAACACCTGTTGCACTGATGTTACGCCTTAATTACCTTTATAACAGCCTTCATCACTTTCAGAACGCAACCAAAACTTTCCACAGCCTCCACACACACACACACACACACACACACACACACACACACACACACACTTACGTCTCAGAGCTTTTTTACAATAAACGCGTCGGTGAGCTGAGCTAACCGCTAGCCAGCTCGCGAAAGTGAGATTTTCTTTCTTTTTTTGGACGAATCCCAATCGCTCCTCACTCCCTACATTAACGCATTACATTTGGCTAAGATAAAATAATGGCTTCCGCATCCTAGGTAGCGCACTATACGTCCAACAGGGAGCCGTTTGGGATTCAGCCAATTCCTGAGCCTTCATCCGAGCTGTGTATTCACCCTGACGCCGCGGCACACAGCTCACAACCGCAGCTCTTATTCCGAGTTAATTACTAGTCAACTACTTTTAGAGCTTATTCACACCGGAAAAGGGGGGGGAGGGGGACAAAACGGCATCTTCACCAAGCGGAAAAGGATTAAGTTAGGCGGCTATCTTGACCTGCTAAGACAGCTAAAGCTAACTGAATAGCATTACTCATGTTAGCAATGCAGCCTAGTTTGACAAGAATTAAGAAAGTACAAGCACGCTCACGCACTTCGCCTCGAGCGTCTCTAATTTAACACCCCGAGAAGTTTCCTCCACCGCAACGGACCTACACAAATATATTAGGTCTACGAGCGAAAGTTACACTTTGCTTATTTTGTTTCTGAAGTAAATACTCACCTGAGGCGGCGGCCATCTTGAATTCTCTCAATCTGAAGTCGGATCAGCGAAAGATTGCAGGGAAAGCGGAACACCTACAGCTCGGGCTCTGATTGGTCCGTTTTTACAACTCGCCGTTATGATTGGTTGATCGTGTTCATCGTTGCCGGCCAATCACAAAGCTGACGTGTGATGCAAAAAAAAAAAAAAAAAAAGAAAGAAAGAAAGGTGTTAAAGAAGCCTTATCGCTCTTGGCATGTTACAGCCGGGATTGCTATTAAATCTCAGTTTTACATGAAATATGACTATTGGATCGTATTATTAAACTAATTTTAACACTGATTTAAGTCAAACGAAAGCACATTTATTTATTAATTGAATTGTATGTTGTATTAGGCTTGTTACACCGTAATACTGTAATACTAATACAGGTTGGCCTCAGTTCCAGGTGACTGCTAGTAATTTTCAATAAGTGTAATTCCAGTGAAACACCACTAGAGGGCAGAGTAAACACCGAACTTTGAAAGGAAGAGCGATAGAAAAACAAATGTTAAAAAAAAAAAAAAAAGATAGATAGATATTTAAAATACTTCGAAGTTAATAAATGTCTCAAGTCAGCCAGGCTACAAATTATGTTGTAAGTATTTATAATAAGTATTTCAATAAATTAAGAAATATTTCAATAATAACACCAACAACAATACTACTACTACTACTACTACTACTAATAATAATAATAATAATAATAATAATAATAATAATAATAATAGAATAATAAAAAGTCGTAGAGGTTTATTCAAGCCAAATGCAACTGGTATATTAATGTTAAACAGGAATATAATATAGAAACAAGCAGTGTGTAGCTGTTATTTGTTTGTTTGTTTATTCATTTGTTTATTTAGCTAGTTGGGCAATACATGCAAATAATATTGTACAAATATATGATATGCATTTATATTTATTTTTAAAAAATGTATGAAAATTAAGAAATAACGATTACCTTTTTTTTCTGAGCTCGCGTCCCAAATAGAGCCCTTCTTGTAATCTAGGCACACTATATAGGCTGAACAAGAAGGGATTCCACACCCTCTATAGCGCACTTTATGTCACACAGGAAGCCATTTTGGGATTGAGCCAGTGCCGGCCGTGGGTTCGCACTCGTGTCCGACCAGAAACAAACGCCGGAGCGTTTTAGGTTCCGCTTGATGGACGATGTCTTGGTGCGGACAGGAGGCCACAGACGAGCTGCTCCGAGAGTTTTTACGCACACGGTCGTCTGCCAGGTCTGTAGAAATGAAAAGTGGTCCTCTTTCCTGCGGGGTAACTGTTGCCTCCACCGACATTTTTACGTGGAGACTCAAAACGCGGGATTCTCTTTCAAACTACGCAGGTCGTTTTGTGCACGAGCTCAGATTAGCCAGTTTTGCTAACACAGCTGACTTGCTCACAACAAAGGACGTTATTATTTGTTTTGTTTTGTTTTCCAGCCGTTTCTTTTAGAGTTATCTGCTTTTAAACGACTGTCTGATTGTGTTAAATAAATATATTCTGTATTCATAGCTAAACTGACACTTGGGTATCTTTTTAAAGACATTTGTTTTTCTTTTAAGAAGCATCACATTCTGGTCTCTAGATTGTCTCATATACATTTATGTGAAAAAATAAGTACACCCCATGGAAATTGTTGGCTTTTTTTGACATATTTGGACAAGCAAATATCTGAAACAGTGTCTATGAACAAAGCCACAAGGAAAATTAGCTTTTTTTCAACCATTTATTCAACAGAAATATCAATAGATGTGATGTTCTTCTGTGGAAAAAAAAAAAAGCCCCCTTTAGCAGAAATAACTTCTTGTATGGATTCAAATCCGGGCTTTGACTAGGCCATTCCTCATCCCTCCGTTTCTTCTTCTTGAGCCATTCCTTGGTGGATTTGCTAGTGTGCTTAGGATCATTATCCTGTTGAAAGGTCCACCTTCGGTTCACCTTCAACTTTCGGACAGACGACCTCACGTTATCTTCAAGCGCTCTTTGATATGATGCAGAATTCATAATCGAATCAATGAATGCAAGTCCCTGAGGCAGCGAAGCAACCCGAAACCATAACATATCCACCACCGTGCTTCACAGTTGGTATGAGGTGCTTCTTCAACAACTCGAACTTTGAATCCTCTGAACTAGAGCACATTATTCCAAAAGGCCTGGTCTTTGCCTATATGCTCATTGGCAAACTGTAGTCTTGCAAAGGCTTTTTCCTGGCATGCCTCCCATGCAGGTCAGATATGTGCAATCTCTTTCTGATTGTAGAAGCATGCACTTTGACACCAACAGTTGCAAGACTTACTAGCAGATCCTGTGATGAAATTTTCAGGTTTTTGGAGACTTGTTTTTGCATTCAGCTCTTGGGCTGAATTTACAACTGAGTTTACAGCCAGTCCTGGACAAATTGGCAGTCTTTTAAAATCTGAGCCATTTGTAGATTACTTTCCTTACAGCGGAATGATGTATTTCAGATAATTTGGAGGTCTTTTAAAATCCCTTGCCAGACTCCTAGGCATCCACAACCTTTTTTCTTGGCATGATGACACCACACACCTCAATAGCAAAGGGAACACCAGACACTAGCTATGAGAGGGGTATAAATAAGACAGGTTCCACCTGCACTCCCTAAACAGGTTCTGATCACTGGCACCCAATCTTCAACACCTGATTCTAATTATATGGATTTGAAGGTGTGATAAACGTAGGGGTGTACTTACTTTTTCCATGTGACTGATCTGCTTTTTGTTCATTTAAATTGTGAAAATTACTACAAAATGGCAATTTTATGTGTCATCAGCTTTATCAGTAGGCACTGTTTCAAAGAGGCTCAAATGTTTGATTGTCCAAATATGTCAAAAAAGCCAACAGTTTCCATGGGGTGTACTTATTTTTTCACATGACTGTACCTCCTTATGGGCTTATATTGTGCACTACTTCCAGATTCCAGAGTCTCAAATTCCAGAGTCTCAAATGTCTCTCTATTGGACACTAATGGCTTGGAAAACATTATTTCATACTCTTAAGTGATGCTATTGGTCGTAGGACGTATGGTTCCAAACCCCGATGGAGATGTGGACTGTATAGGGTGTAGAAGTCATTGTTTAATATTTCGTGTAGATTTGTCTATATTACTGGGTATATGTAGTGGGATGTAGTAGTTACCTGATGTAGTGCACAGATATATAAAGGGAATGAGAGCAATTTAAGATCAGTGTTTAACACTGAATGAGGCAGAACAGCCATATATAGTGACCTACTTCTTCTTCTTGTTATTATTATCTTTCAGGAATAGGATGATCAAGAACTGGGGTGTGATTGGAGGCATCGCCGCCGCTATGGCGGTGGGTGTGTACGTGCTCTGGGGTCCCAGCGGACACAGGAAGAAGAGGAGGAGAGGTAAAGTGCACACGCCTGGTGTTCCAGCACCTGTCTAGATATCGCGAGAGAGTCTGACACTTTTCGTTCATTAACTCTCCGCTGTGTCAAATATAAATAGAACTTCTGAAGAAGTTTTCAGCCCAATGATCATATATTGATCTGACAGGTCTCAGTTTTCAAGGCTTATGTGGCTAGTTCAACTGGTAATGCTGAGAGAGGCTGAGACTGTAGAAAAGTCCACACTTGGGACTAGAGTAGGGTCCAGAGAGTAGGGTCAGAATTTGACATCAACAGGATGACTCCATGCACCCAACCTGCCTTGGGTCAACAGTTCAGGCTGGTGGAGGTGGTGTAATGTTGTGGAGAATGGATTCTTGGCACACATTGGGCCCATTCTTACAAATTAAGCATCATTACAATGCCACAGTCTATCTGAGTATTGCTGCTCACCACGTGCATCCCATTTATGGCCCCAAATTACCATCTCATAACAGAAGTAACTGCTAAGTACTTTAGTGCTAATAGTTGATGTACTATAAACAAACCCTGATTGATGCATTTAAGTTTCAGCTCCTTGGTTTTCATGATGCGTTTTGTTTAGGCATGTTCTCTAACAGGCCTCTATGACCCTCCAGGAACAGGTGTATTCCTATTGAGATCACGTGACTCTTTAATTGCACGCAAGTTGACTCCATTCAATTAATTATGAGACTTCTTTTGTGGCAACCAGGTTAAACCAGAATAATTTAGTGATTTCACACCAACAGGAGTGTATACTCATGCTATCACAGCTTTTACAGTTTTGTCTTGTAAATAATTTTTGCAAAGCATATTGGGGTTTTTTTCACCCCACTTTAATATTATGGGATATCGCAATATATTATGTGAATGCCTATGCAAGTCCAAATCATTCTGTGTGTGTGTGTGTGTGTGTGTGTGTCTGTGTAGGTATGGTCCCAGGGTTGTTGAACCTGGGAAACACGTGCTTCCTGAACGCACTGCTGCAGGGTTTGGCCACGTGTCCTTCTCTCATCAGCTGGCTCCAGCACTTCACTACCCACAGCAGCTCCCGTCTCTCTGGCACAGACACGCAGACAGATACGCAGACAGACATGGAGACAAGCACGCAGACAGACATGGAGACAAGCACGCAGACAGACATGGAGACAGGCACGCAGACAGACATGGAGACAGGCACACAGAAAGGCCCGCAGACGGACACACGGGTTTCCAAAACATTGTTGCAGCTGCTTACAGGTAATCTCTGTGTCCATCTCACTTTGGATGACTGTTTTCTCTCTTATTGGATGGCATTTGATGGATTTTACTGTCTCACTCATTCTGGATTCATCTCTTGCTTCTTAGTTGTTGTTTTTTTCCCCCACTTTCTCCAATTTGTCACTTGTTATTATAAATGTAGCCTTTTTTCCCTTGCAGCTCTGTCCAGTCCTGATCCAGGAGAGGATGATGTTTTGGATGCAGGATGTCTTTTAGAAGCTCTTCGTCTGTACAGATGGCACATCAGCTCCTTTGAGGAACAGGCGAGTTGTGCAGCATAATTTCACGCTACCTGGCAACCCACTGTCGCATCCCGCTTCACATAATTTAGATTACAACACGTGCGTTTTTTTTTTTTGTTTTGTTTTTGGGTTTTTTTTACACATTCGTGATTATTTTGCGATTATCCTGGTCTTCATTAAGTACTGGCTGAAACATTACCTCTGTCCTCAGGACGCTCACGAGCTTTTCCACGTCCTCACGTCGTCCCTGGAGGAGGAGCGTGAGCGGCAGCCCAGAGTCACTCACCTGTTTGACATGGAGACGCTGGAGGTGAGACACTGCAGGATGCGAGATGTTGTATTATATTATTAGTACTCTTAAATGGGATTTAATGCTAATGCATTGTACTCTGTTAATATTTCAGAAATCAGCAGAGACGAGTGAAAACTCCATTAGCTGTTGGAGTCGAGGTGGGACACAAGCAAATGCCGAACTCTTAAATGCTACTATATGCCACAAAACCTCCAGCTCATTGTCAGTTTTCCCTTAAACTGTTCCCTGAATTCTCGGTCCAGGTCCTCTGCATCCCATTCCCAACTTGTGGAAGACGCAGCACCCGTTCCACGGACGCCTGACCAGCTACATGGCCTGCAAACGCTGTGAACGCCAGGTGTTCACACCGCACACACAATACAGTCCAATATTGTATAAAACCTTACAGTATAGTACAGTGTGGAATGATATGATACAGTACATTACAATGCAGTATAATACAGTACAGTTCAGTGTGGTACAGTATAATGCAGTATTGAACGATACAGTACAATTCAATACAGTGTATTATAGTACTGTAGTATGGCAAATAATGTATGTATATACTATGGTACAGTATAGTATATAGTATAGTACAGTATAAAATACAATATAGTACAGTACAGTATGGTACAATATAATACAATATTGGATGATTCAATACAGTCTAGGACAATATAATGCAATGCAATATAGTATAGTTTGTATAAATAGTTACGTGTGTATATTATAATTTGCATATATGTATCGTGGATAATTTTGCTGCAGTCTTTTCAGACACAGCTGTGGCTGAACATCTCAGTGAAAAAAATCTTATGTTAGTGTTGAACATGCACTATAAAATGTAAGCGCCAATCAGGTTCCAGCACACGCACACAATATTAAAAACGAGTCCTCAGCTGGAGCAGTCATAGTGTAGTTTTCTCTAAACATGTCATCCTTTTTTCCCCCCAAAAAATAAGACACACTTTAATAAATATTTTGTAAGTGTTCCCTAATCACACATTCATTCCTGTGTGCAGAGTCCGGTGCGTTACGATTCATTCGACAGCCTCTCGCTGTCCATTCCTGCCGTTCAGTGGGTAAGCAAACCGCACTTTGGATTCTTACATAAGGTGGAAGTTATGGATTAAACGGTGATGGAAACAGATTAAGTAGATTTAAATGCTGGTGTAGTGAGGGTGTGTTCAGTTAATAAGATTGCAATCGTTTGTCCTTTAGGGTCGGCCAGTTACTCTGGATCAGTGTCTTCAGCATTTCATCTCCTCAGAAACGATTAAAGAGGTGGAGTGTGAGAACTGCACCAAGGTAGGCTATTAACGTACAGCGCGTTATACCCGAGCGCTGCTGAATGCTCTGTGCTGATTGGTCAGAAGGGGTTGATTTAAGAGAGAGAAGCCGCTAGTGGTTCCAGCAGCAAGGTTTATATTGATGTTATCGTTTCAGAAACAGGCTGAGACTGAGGCCAGTCAGGTTCTGGAGAGCCAGAGGACGACATTCGTAAAGCAGCTTAAACTCGGAAAGGTGGGTGTGGCTCTAATCTTCACATCCATAACACATATAATGACGAACGCTTTCCTTTAAGCCAGGAAGAAATTATGGGATAGAAAATACGGACAATAAGTTTAGGATACAGTGTAGATAAGGCGTAGGCCGTGAAAAGCTTTACTGTACATGCTCCACAACTACATAACTTATTTTTTTTGGTAGTGCTAACCGATGTGATATGTACTTATAAATAACATAATTGATTTTGTTTTTCCTTTCTGTGTGCGCGTGTGTCCAGCTCCCCCGGTGTTTGTGTATTCACCTGCAGAGACTCACCTGGTCTCCCGAGGGCGCTCCCATTAAGAGACACGAGCACGTCCAGTTCTCCGAGTACCTCAGCATGGACCGCTATAAACACAGCAGCGCTACACAGAGACTACAGAAGCCCAGCAGGGCCAAAAAGCCCACAGCGGAAGAACCGCGTGACCAAAACGTCGCCAACGGAGTCGGTGAGAGATGGGGAAAAAAAGTATAAGGAATGACAGTATTCGTAGGGAAAGCGTGAGCCTTGTGCTTTAACGTCACACTGTTCGTTTTTACGCTCAGACCCAGAGCACCATAACAACAACAAGCCGCTGTCAAACGGCAGCATTTCCTCGGCCTTTCTCCGTCCGGCGGCGCTCGGCCCTCAGCTCGACCTCGCACACGACTTCAGGTAACAAACTGTCCCACCTCAGCAACTGAAAAACACAGTACAACCCTGTCTTGGTGTTTATGGTATAAAGTGTATCATGATATAACACTCAGTATATGCACTAAGTTTCTGTAACATTCCTCCAGCTCATCGGAGTACCTGTTCCGGCTGACGGCGGTGCTCGTGCACCACGGCGACACGCACTCGGGTCACTTCGTCACGTACCGGCGTGGCCCGGCGTCGTTCAGCCCGCAGTGGCTGTGGGTCTCGGACGAGTCCGTGCGCAAGGCCAGCCTGCAGGAAGTGCTCTCCTCCAGCGCATACCTGCTGTTCTACGAGCGCGTGCGCAAGTGAACCGGGACACCAGATCTGGGCTGCAGGTCTACAGAGACGATAGTGTTTAATATTAGAGCGAGTGTGTGGCTGATCTATACAGCAGAGCTCTGCCTGAAACACTGAGCGTACGGGCCGGACGAAGCCGAGTTTACACAAAGCTCCCGACGAAGCAGGAGGTGACACAGTGATGAAGGAAGTTTCTGAGTACAAAAACGGTTCTATGGCTGGTGAAGGGTTCTACTAGGTAGGAGGAACACTCTGTACACCTGCTCAGTCATGCTTGAAACAGAAAGGAACCTTGCACCCGACACACCAATCTTCAGCCTTCCACTTTCAACTCCCACTGTAGCCTCGGATTCTTCTTGTTCTTCACTGACCGGCGTGAAACTCGATGTTCTCTTCCGCTCTTGTCGTCCATCCACCTCAATGGTTCGGCGTGTTCCGGGATGCTTTTCAGCTCAGCACGGTTGTAAAGAGTGATCATTAGAGCTCAAATCAAAGTTCGCACCACTCTGTGTAAACTCTAGAGACAGTTTTTGAGTGGAAGTCCCAGTTTCTGAAATACTCGAACCATGTATCCGCGTGGATCAGGGCTAATGCTTTCTTTCACACTTTATTAATTGCGGAATAATTTTTTTTGTTTGTTGTGTTTGTTTTTTTTTTTGTTTAAAAGCTATGAAGTACCTCAAAGGAAGAGTGTTGATCTAGAACCAGAAGTGAAAGACCAACACTGATCCAGGATTCTGGCTTTTTTTTCACTGCCAGTGTCATCAGAAAAGAGGTGGTTTGGATGGTTACGGGTTCTAGCTTTTCTAAAGCAGCTCTACTTGGACCCCCTAGCTAAAAGGAGAAACCACTTGAGAGACAAATATTTTTGTATGATAGGTCCCTGGTCATGGGGTTCTGCCTCACCTGTAAGTCTCGTCTGCCAATCTTGGTGTGCTGGAAGTGTTGGACTTTGATACAAAATGCAGGCAGGAGAATATTTTCAGCGTTATATTACACTCTTGATACTCAACGGTTGTGAAAACTTTTGTTTAATGATTCTTAATGAAGCGTAAAGGGGTTTTCCCCAGAAGAACAAGAACGCTTCAGGTTGTTGGATGGAAACTTTTTGTACTAGGAGTGTATTTGGAGAACGGAGCCCACGATTATTAGCTGCTAATGAATCTCTGTGTGTGTGTGTGTGTGTGTATGTGTGTGTGTGTGAGTGAAAGTGTGTGTGTACACCATACTGGATCTCAAATGTCAGTTTTTATAAGCTGTTGTACATTCATTGTTTTTTTTTTTTTGGATCGTTTGTTTTTTAACATCAGCCACTATTTTTTTTTCTTCTTGTCCCTCTTGATCATGTGACTCAGCATCAGTCTCTTAATTACGTCCCATTATGTGGCTAAACCCATGAGGGACTTGGGTTCGACTCCGCCGTGCCAGTCTTCCAGTCCGGATGCACCTTCAATTAGACAAGAAGAAGCCGCGGTTGCTGAATTTTATCCAGTTGTTAAACCTTTTAGATCTTTGCTGTGGTGATTGTTAAAATAAATAAATAAATAACCAAAGGCATGTTTTTTTTTCTTTTTTGTAACTGATCTGTCCAGTGTTTATATCTGTTCAGGTGGAAACGGCTCAATGGCAAGTGTTGTTCCCAAAAAAAAAAAAAAAAAAAAAACTAAACCATTTGCACTGAGATGGTATTTTTATGATAACTTCCTGCCCTGTGTATGATTGTAAGGTTTTTGTTTCTTCAATAGTAAATGATGTTAAATAAATTTCTGCAACTGTAAAGTCTCTCTGGTCTGTGATAGGTCAGTCAAGGGGGTGTGGTTATTGTCACGTGCTCTTTGTAGTGAGATAGGCTCGGAAAATACCTCCTTCATTGAAATATATGAAGAAGCATAAATGTATTGGTGCGCATGAAAACTTGTTAGGCTCTTTTTAGTGAGTCATATCGTTTGGCTCAGCTCCCCAATTAAGAGTCGACTCTTTTGGCTCCCAAATGACTCCTCATGATTCATCAACGCAATTAGAACCATGACTAAGAAAACATTTTACAATTTTCAACTGATAAAACTGCATTGCATCATTATTATCGCCAGTAGTAATTCATCGTTCTCTTGTTTTGATGCGTCTTTGATCCCTACATCCAAATACTGCAAAGTGCCGGCATTTTAAGAGAAAATTTTAGTTCATTAAATGAATTGAGCTCTCTTTCCAAGATTGCGGTGTAGCTGACGTGCTTGGCGAAGCCCAGCGCCACCGGGTATACTTGAGTGGTCAACAAATCAGCACAGCGCACTGATCTCTATCTATCTATCTATCTATCTATATATATATCAGTGGGATCATCGTATTCCAAAACATATAATATCGAAAATGGTACTCCTCAAGGTAGTGTGTGTAGCCCCATCCTATTTGATGTAATGATTAATGACATTTTTCCCCCAGGTTGGTGCAGGAGTTGAAAAGTCTCTGTTTGCGGATGATGGAGCACTGTGGAAGAGAGGGAGAAATGTTTCGTATGTGACTAAAAGTTCGCAGAATGCAATTAACAAGGTGGGAAAATGGACTGATAAACGGGGATTTCGTTTATCAGTGTCGAAAACACAGGTCATTTGTTTTTCAAAAAAGAGAGCTGTAAAATCACAGCTATATGGCAAACCTTTAGAACAAGTAAATGTGATAAGATATCTGGGGACATGGCTAGACACAAAACTGACATCCGCAATTCACATACCAAAAAATAGTCGATAAATGCAAAACGGTTTTACATATGTTTATCTGGGGTGGACTGGGGTGCCGGGCGTCACTCATCGAAGAGAATATATTGTGCATTGATTAGGTCAGCTATAGATCATGGAAGTATGGCATATGGGTCTGCATCAAAAACTCTACTGCAGAAAGTAGAAATAATTCAGTCCCAGGCATTACGTATATGTTGTTGTGCTCTGAGATCTTCTCTTATTCCTGCCATACAGGTAGAAATGAGTGAACTGCTCCTTGATATTAGAAGATCTTAAGAGTTAATGCTGACTTACTGGATATCAGTAAAGGGACACAATGAAGCTCATCCAATTAAAAAAAAAAAAAGTACTGGTGAAATGCTGGGAATATGAGTCGGCCAAGTTAAGACGTTTTGGATGGATTGCAGAAGAAGAAGGAGCTCAATCATGTGGAATAATGAATGTAGAAATGAGCTCTCAAGTTAAAACTGGTAAAAGAGTATCGGACCGAGCAGGAGTTTATTCACTCAGCCAATGAATTCAGTACCATGCTCAGAATCGTTACCCGACTTCGCCTTGGGCTCACAGCTCTGAATCATTCCCTGTATAGAAAGAACAAACATGAGTCTGGGAACTGTAGATTATGTGGATCAGCAGAAACTGTAGAACAAGCTCTAATACATTGTGCTGCTTATGAAGATGAAAGAATATTTCTGTTGGAAGAAACAAGAGAATTCCATCAATGGTCCACGCTCCAGTCCAGTAGGTGGCGAGAAAGCATCATAAAAACGCCAAAGGAGGAAGAAGAATGAACTTGAACACACTGGCAGCTAGCTAGCTACATGTCTCTGAGAAATAAACCATTAAGCTGAACAGATATTCTGATGCAGTCTGTTTACGATTAGAACCGTGATTTTCTTTGTTTGAAGCTAACGTTACCACATCACTTGCTCGCATCATCACATGCTGCTGTATAGTCATTATCGTAGGCAGTGGCGCAAACCACTGTGAGGTATATTTGGGGGCGCGAGCTTTTAAACTTTAGACACAAAACAACATTTCATATATAATGATAAATTGGGAGGGAATATGTCCCCCTGTCCTCCCGTCCTCCCTGGGATTTCTTCACTATGGTTAGTGTGATATTCAACCACTCGCTCTGGAGATGTTTGTAGGATTTATATGGAATGATTTCCATAACCTGCAGATGAACTGATTCATCTCATCAAACAGACTCAAGGTCACAGCAAGGTCAAATGTCTGAAATGGTTTTTCTTCAATAAATTCCTGCCCGTTTTGACGTTTTTAGACAACACACTAGTAAGAGGAAGGAGTGGTTAGTGGTGGAAGTAGTGCATGCTGTTGATGTTGAGTTGTACGAGTCTATATGTTCATAATGACCCCTGATTCAGGGCTATTGTTCAGGATCATGTTTTAAACACCCTGTGGTATTCCTGCACTGATGCTGTGCACTGAAACACTTGGTCTTCCTCACAGAATCTGTTTGCTCTTCCAGCGTCATGATTAAAACTCAGACTATGACCCAGTTGTACACATGGGCATTTAAGCAGGGTCAATACGTTGTATTTATTACACTATTATATTGTCTTGTTTGTTTGGCTTTTGTATGTCATATTATTGTTTTATTTTTATTCAATGTATAGCGCTTTGAACAAGTTTACATTGAATGTGCCTTAAAAAAAAAAATCATACTGTATGTTGTAAATTCTCTATTTTTCTTAAAGTCTTAAAAGCATGTTTAGAAATGTGAACTTTTATACAATAAACAGTTTTTGCTTCTGAAGGTTTTACAGTGTGTTCATCTCGGTTATAAGTTCGGCTTGCATGTGAATGATGTGAAGTGATTCATGAAGCTTTAAATCTGCTAGTCCTGGCTTCATGATCCACTCTCTGGGAGAGAACACACACACACACACACACACACACACACCTGATTCTCTCATCTGTACACACTCTTCACTCTCTCCATCTATTCACCTTTCATTTATTCAGTATGTGTTAAACATTGTGGTAAACAGTGGTTAGCACTTGTGTGTCAGTTTATTCTGTTTTGTGTTCATGACTAGTTTCGACCGCGCTCAGCTGAGTTTCATCTTCCTTCATCACCTTGAGGAAACATGCTCTTATTTCTCTCCAGATCAGTTACCTGTGTATTTCTGATGTGTTCTGTATAACCTGCTGTGTGCATTAATGAGAAGGAATGTGCTCTAACTGTCATGGAGTTCACACAAAATACTGTGAAGAACCGAATGTCCCCCTCATATTACTATATTTTGCAGGTATGAAACTATTTAATGTTGTGTATAAGCTTTTTGTATGTAATATACTAAATGCCTCAGGTTACAAATTGCTGTATTTCTTTAAAATAGTGAATAACATTACAGTATATTATCATGTTGGTTTGTTGAAGAAATATGTTGATTATGGTTCTGTGTTATTTTGTTTTGATTATTTTGTGAAATGAACTATTGGCTTCTGAGTCAGGAGAAGCACCTGAACAAGAGAAGAATGTAAAGACCTGAATGTGACTTCAGTCGTCCTGATACAACTCTGATACAACTCTGATATAACTCTGATACAACTCTGATACAACTCTGATACAACTCTGATACAACTCTGATACAACTCTGATACAACTCTGATATAACTCTGATACAACTCTGATATAACTCTGATACAACTCTGATACAACTCTGATATAACTGTGTTTTGCAGCATTTCCCAGTAAACTGTCTGAAGGCAGTCGTGGTGGTGTTCCTTATTCTGCACTTTTCCTCTCACTACATTCATGAATTAACTCGTTGCTGACCCACAGCTCTAAATCAGTTTTATTAACATGCTTTTACAGCCACTGATTGTTAGACTGTCTAAAACATGGTGATCTGTTTTATTTATTTATTTATTTATTTATTTATTTATTTTATTTCTCAGTATATATATATATTGTGTGTATATATATATTATATTCATGTGTTTATCTCCATACATCTAAAGCCCAGGTATTGTATGACACATCCAAAGAGTCTGTAGGCACTGTTCTTCTTGACCAGCTCTGAATTAAGTTTTATTTGTGTATCAGATTTAATAATGCACAGTGTCACAGAGCAGCTTTACACGAATCTGGACTATCCCTCATGTACCACAAGACTGAAAGTCTAGTCAACCCCAAATGTACCCTGAGATTGAAGATCTGAACTAGCCCTCAAGTGCCCTGAGGTTGAATGTCTGATCTATCCCCAAACTTGCCCTCAGGCTGAAGATCTGATATATCCCTTGAAAATCCACTTAAGCAGCTGCGTAACCCGTTTCTGAATACCAGCAACTTTTGCATAGGTGTGTGTGTGTGTGTGTGTGTGTGTGTGTGTGTGAGTGTGTGGTCGCACTTTTTTATGTCTTCCTCCACTATCTTATACTATTATAAAAACTGTTTCCTTTTGAAAAGCTGCTATTATGTTTTATATGAATTATAGGAATCATGTCATGTCATATGACTGAATAATATTTAAAATTTGGGACATTAAATAGTGAGGGGTGAGATGGAGGTCATTTTAAAATGTTATTTTCATGTGTTTCTAACTTTTTCAACTGTATCTTTGTTCATTTTATTATGTTTTATTTTCATCATTCTGTTATCATTTTATTTTTTTTATCGTCTTTTGTCATAGTTTGAGTATTGACAAGTTTGATTCTCAAAAAATAAATAAATAAAATGAAAGTTCATTTTTATCTCAAGTGAATGCATATAAAATCATAATAATGAAATAATTAATCAATAATGTTTAAGAGACAGACAGACAGTGAGGAGGGAACAGGACTGAAAACACAAGCAGTAGAGAGTCAATGGTGAAAAATTAAACTACCTACTTACTACTTAACTTAATCTGGAACATAATGTTACTGTTGGACTCGATCCACCATTTCTAATCGAATTCCCATCAAATACCACAGTGCGCTTCACGTCTGATGAAATGATTGTGGTGTTGTAGCTCTACTCTGACCTGTACCCAGTAAATCCTCTCACCACTGGAGCTGAACACTCCGTTCTCTGTGTCTTCGAAGAACGGTGTAATACTGTAATTAAACCGCGTCCTCTAGAAAGTGATGTGTTCGTGATCTTTACTGTAAAGTTCCTGAGGAACCTCCACAGAGAAAGATCTGAGATGTAACACAGATCAGAAAGCTGAACCCTGAAGCCCAGAGCCAACAGGAGGCACATTAGGATTCATCCTGCAGCTGAGTAGCTCAGTCCTCTCAGTTTACACTCATCAGGATTTTAACTAGACAGGTGAAGACTGGAGAAAGACCAGGTGATTTTTTTTTTTTCAGTCTTCAACTACCCAGTGTGGGTGAGTCTGTGCCCATGATGGCCTCAGATTCCTGTTCTTGGCTGACAGGAGAGGAACGTGATGTGGTGATCTGCTGTTGTAGCTCATCCACCTCAAGGTTTGATATGTTGTGCAAGCTGAGATGCTTTTCTGCTCACCACGGTTGTAAAGAATGATTATATGAGTTGCTATATCCTTCCTGGCAGCTCGATCCAATCTGGCCGTTTTCCTCTGATCTCTCTCATCAACAAGGTGTGTCCACACACAGGACCGCCCCTTACTCAGTGTTTTTTTGTTTTTGTTTTTTTTTTTCACACCATTCTGTGTAAACTCTGGAGACTGTTGTGTGTGAAAATCCCAGGAGATCAGCAGTCTGCAACCCATCTGGTACCAACAACTATGCCACGGTTAAAGTCACAGAGATCACACTTTTTCTTCATTCTGATGTTTGATGTGAACATTACCTGCATCTGCATGATTTTATGCATTCTTCTGCTGCCACATGATTGGGTGGTCCGATAAGGGCATGAATGAGTTGGTGTACAGGTGTTCCTAATAAAGTGGGCGGTGAGTGTATAATTTTACTTATTTTTAGGGGTGTAACAAGCGTAATGCAAAAATTTGAGCTTCACATTGTGGGAAACAGTATTCTATTAATGCTGCATGTAATGCAGTTACACTGTTTGAACACCAGAGGTCCCAATCTGCACATCTCATAGAGTCAAACACACTCAACTGCAAGGTTATTTAAATCAGGCCCTGTATTGTCTCTTAAAGTTCCTGTTCTTCATGAGAGACATGGCTTCATCTACGGACACTCTTCATGTGAGTCCTTTATTTTTTATTTGTTGATAGTTTTCAGTTGATACCCTCGTAACACACTACGTTATGTAATATAGTAAGTGTAAATACAGGGTATCTTTACCAGTTGTTCGTAGACAGGAAGTGTTCTACCAGTTTGCATACTTGGGATGTTAATAGATAGCGATCCATCCAGCTGGTATCATCATATCCATAATCATTCATGTGGTAAAACTCTTCATAATTCATTATAAGCCCCAGATAATCAGTTGCTGTAATTCACTGCACATGGGGAAATTGATCTATTACAGAAACACACCCCGTTTTAATCAATAATCAATAAAAGTGTGTGAACACAGATTTAGAACAAACAGCGAACTCAGGAATCAGTGTTTCCTCTCAGACCAAAGTTTATCCTGCTGTTGCTGTAAATGTAGAACAATAAAAACAAATCCTATTTATTCCATAAATTCATAGACATACTAATTTATACGTGTTAAATGTTAATTATATTCAACATGACCATAATTATGTATTACATTTTGTGCTCATTTGTGCCAAAGATTTGGAATGTAACTGATATGTCTTTTCATCATTTCATCATTTCCTATAGGGCTTTTCACACTGCGCTTAACCCCTGGGTTATCGTCGTCGTTCTAAACCCCGCTTTTAGGGCTTTTTATTTACTTAACTGTTTTTACTTTGGCTTTACAGTGATATTATTTTACTACACACCCACCCACACACACACACACACACACACACACACACACACATATGCACCCACACAGTTCTGTGCTGCTCAGATATCTCTCTCTCTCTGGCTTGTCACGGGGCCCTGAAAGCACAGACAGACACCTACAGTAAGTAACCTCGGGCTAATAAGACACAGTTGAGAATTATCATGCGTTACCTGCCTCCTCTCCGTCCAAAGCTGGCGCTCAACCACGCCCCTGTACTTGGTGGCAAAACCCTTGTTGGCAATCACAGAGGTCAGATGTTTCTTGTAGTTGGCCACCAGGTTTGCACACATCTCAGGAGGGATTTTGTCCCACTCCTCTTTGCAGATCCTCTCCAAGTCATTAAGGTCTCGAGGCTCACGTTTGGCAACTCGAACCTTCAGCTCCCTCCACAGATTTTCTATGGGATTAAGGTCTGGAGACTGGCTAGGCTTCTTCTTGAGCCACTCCTTTGTTGCCTTGGCTGTGTGTTTTGCCATTTTCAATGCCCTGGCTGAGGGAAGGAGGTTTTCACCCAAGATTTGACGGTACATGGCCCCGTCCATGCGGTGCAGTTGTCCTGTCCCCTTAGCAGAAAAACACCCCCAAAACATAATGTTCCCACCTCCATGTTTGACGGTGGGGATGGTGTTCTTGGGGTCATAGGCAGCATTCCTCCTCCTCCAAACACGGCGAGTTGAGTTGATGCCAAAGAGCTCGATTTTGGTCTCATCTGACCACAACACTTTCAGATGTTCATTGGCAAACGTCAGACCGGCCTGTACATGTGCTTTCTTGAGCAGGGGGACCTTTTTTTTTGTTGTTATTCTGTCTCTCACTGTTAAAATACACCTACTATTAAAATTATAGACTGATCATTTCTTTGTCAGTGGGCAAACGTACAAAATCAGCAGGGGATCAAATACTTTTTCCCCCCACTGTATGTACAGTGTGAAACGTCAGATTATGAATACCCAGGATTAATTGTTCACCCTGGATAAAGTATGAGCAGTATGAAACGTGAAACAAGATAACCCAGGATTCGGTTTACCAGGGGATTAGAATGACCTGGGGTTAACTATTTCAAGTGGGAAAAGCCCTTATTTTTCTTCTTTTTTTTTTTCTTTCTCCTTAAAGAACAAACTTGAAAAAAATGGTTCTCAGTCAGTCTTAACAAAAGGGTAAGAGTACATAAAGAATATGATAGAAACACTTATTTAGCCAATTTTTTATTTTTATTTTTATTTTTTTTAAGAACCAATCAGTCAACCAGTCAATCAATCAATTAATAGATTGAACAAGCCATCACAAAAAAGTCAAAACATTTGAATAGTGATCTCTGGAATCAATAATCTATCATAAGACAGTTAATATTGTGTAGCTAAGCTCACCAATATTGCTTTACATTGCGTTTAGTTCACTGAGGAGCAAAATAAATAAATAAATAAAAATTCAGTATTAATATTAAATTGTGTACAGCATTCTGTTGTAACTAATACTAGATGTTTCACTTCCTGTAATAATAATAATAAAAAAAAGATTCTACCTGTAAAACCAGTTTGGTGAGTACACATCTAAGCAGAACAAGAACCTGTGAAGACTAGTTTAGTTAGAGCTCTGCGTTTGACACAATCCGCACAGGTTTAGTGGCAGTTTGGGGTTCAGTTTTTCCTCTTTATTTTGTTGAGAGTGATTTTATGTTTGTGAGAAGAGTATTTGTGGAATTTATTCTGCACTTTGGTCTGAAGTCATCACTGTGTCTTGTTCAGGTGAGTAACTGAACTGAGTAACTGAGTGTGTGTTTGTGTGTGTGTGTGTGTGTGTGAGTGTTGATTATTTTATATTATTTTATTTTAAAAAAAGCTGCACCATCAATGGAAATATACTGGTAGTGAAAGGGTTAAAGAGACAGTGTGACGCAGTATGACAACGCTTTCATTTACCTAGCAGTGTGTGTAGCAGGGAATGTCCTCCTATGTCAGGTACATCTGCCAGCTCAATAGACATCTCAGGAAGAACAGTCTGAACACACTCTGGCTCTTTTCTTCTCAATCCGCTTGAGTAAAGTGGATATTGCTTATTATAAGTGTTTGTTACATACCGAATACTACACAACAGCAGGGTTTCATTTACAGTATTTAACATCAACACTGAGTATTTTACTGGATTTAAATCTGAGGATTGAGTACAGGTCAGCTGACCAGTCAGTTCTGTTCTGTGGACTTTTAACTTTATTGGTTTATTTGTGGTCTAAACAAACAAACAAAAATAACAATAATTAAACAATATTTAACCTGCTGTTTCTGTTTTCATAAAATGCACTTGTTATAACAAACCCAGTATGATTGGGAAGACCAGAATATTCTGTTTTAAGTGTATAAGGACCCTCCCCCAAATACTCAATCCAGCCCATCTGGTACCAACAACCATATCACGGTTGAAGTCACAGAGATCAGACTTTTTCTTCATTCTGGCGCTTTCGGTGGTGGACAGGGGTCAGTATGGGCGATCTGAGCGGTCTGTGGTTACGCAGCCCCATACGCAGCACTGTGTGTTCTGACACCTTTCTATCAGAGCCAGCATGAACTTTATCAGCAGCTCTTCTGTGGGATCGGACCAGACGGACTAGCCTTCACTCCCCATGTGCATCAGTAAGCCTTCGGTGTCCATGATCCTGTCACAGGTTCACTGGTTGTCCTTCCTTGGACCACTTTTAGTAGGTACTAACCACTGCATACTGGGATCACCCCACAAGACCTGCTGTTTTGGAGATGCTCTGACCCAGTCGTCTAGCCAACACAATCTGGCCCTGGAAAAAGTCGCTCAGATCCTTACACTTGCCCATTTTTCCTGCTTCCAACACATCAACTTCAAGAGCTGACTGTTCACTTGCTGCCTAATATATCCCACCCCCTGACAGTTGACTGTAACGAGATAATCAACGTTATTTACTTCACCTGTCAGTGGTTTTAATGTTATGGCTGATTGGTGTATGTTCTGTGTTTCTGCAGATATGAGGAGATACACGCTTCTGTTTTGGCTGCCGATGTTCACCAGTAAGTTTTCTTTCCCTGTTAGTACACACTACACACAGACAGTTATATTCTCATGTAATATTCAACAGTTATCGTTTCCTTTTCCGTTTTCTCCAGTTGCTCCCACGGTGTCCGGTGAACGTTCTGTAACGGCCAAACTTCATCACCCCGTTACTCTCACCTGTGACTGGAAATGTTCTGGTTTGGTAAAATGGACCCTGTTTAATAAACCCGGTAATGTTCTGGCTCAGTGTGATCAGACCTCATGCGGGTCAGAGGAGGGATTTATCATCTCTCACGATCAGTACCTGAAGGGGAATCCACATCTCACCATCACCGCAGCTGATTACAGTTCGAGAGGTTTATACACGTGTCAGTGCGATGGCAAGGACGTCTGTGACGTGCGTCTCCTCATTGAGAGTAAGTGTCCTTTTCGTTTTCCACTTTTAAAATTGTAACATAGAGAATAATATTTTTTATTTGTAGTTGGGGAAAGTGTAATTAAAATTCTTGTGTGCAAAATTAATTTAAATACAAGTAATGTATTTTTTTTTTTAAAGTATTGTTCAAAAAAATTATTCAACTAAAAGTATGTCAGTTAATGTATTTAAGTAATTACTAAACATGCTAAAGCACAATTTAATTTCTAAAAGAGAAAACTGAGAACTGACTGTGTTTTGATCTGCTTTATATAGATACTGCATTATTATTATTATTATTTTTTTTTCCCTCAATATTTCACATTTTGGTTTAATCATCTACAAACTGTCATGCTAGGAGTTGGAGATGGATACAAATGATTAGAACTGTTGGTGCGTCTCAATCAGCTCCCTAGATCTTGAATCAGTATATGGTGTACACAAGTTTGGGCAATGCAAAGGACCCTTGCTCACTACACATTGGGACACTGATAACTCAGTTTACGGTGAACTTTCTAATTTCCTCATCAGTCACTGTAAAAACCCAAACAAATAAAATATTTAAGTTTTATATATCGTATAATTTTGTTAGCTTAATCACACGCATTTGTCATGGTGCATCAAGCAGGATCATAGGCAAGCTAGTGGATTCTTTTAAACTCATTAAACGTTTAAACATGAAGTTGTTAGACTCAAACAAACCGTATATAGAACATCAAATAAGGTTCAAAATCACGCTAACGTAAGTAATCATTTGAGAGTTACAACAACAATAACAAGCTGCTTACATTTGTAGATGGAAGTTAGCTGAGAGTTTGTTCCCCATTTTTTTGGAGCTCAGAGGCTTCAGAAAACATGATGCAATTTCCAGTAAGAGAACATAGTGAGCATCGATGCTCTCTGCATTTTTTTTTTTTTTAGGGAGCAAACGTTCCAGTGCACTGGAAGAATTTTGCAGTGGCTGACTCCCTGATCAGTGCCCTGACTACTGAACTAGGTATCTGATTGAGACACACCCTGTGAATGTGATGGTGGAGTGTTATGCTGGGCATTGTAGTCTGTAGCAGCCATGTTTGTGTGTTCTGCGGAGATTCTTGCTGATTCAGGCAATCAGTGTGGACAATATTGTGCTAGTTATCTGTGTGCATCATGTTGGGCTGCAAGCTAAATGTCAATATATATGCAAATTGTCAACATTAAAAAAAATTATTTTATTAAAACCTTGGACCTGTTTCTGTTGACTACAAATATGAGATTTGAATACAACATTATACAGTATGTCTAAAATCCCATCACCTTCAAAAACCAGAGATCTTTCAATACATAAGAGACAGAGGCACAGATCAAGTAATGGATTTAATAAGACATATGCAGGTAAAATTACTATCAGGGCCATAATAAAAACATTTTGAAAGGGAATTAGAGGCATGATGTAGGATGGTGTAAGAGGGAAATAATAGCCCAAAGATCACAGATTCAGCATTACACAGTTTAGTTGATTCATGTAGACGTCGTGTTTCCAACTATAAGATGTGACGTCTTTAACAAGCAAAATGAAAGAATTTAAAGCAGTAAAGAAGCTCTTCCTGAGAGAAACCTACAAAACTCCTGAAGCTCACCAAGTCTCACTGGAACTACGACTGGCATCATGTGTTTGTGGTCAGATGAGACCAAAATCGTATGTTCTGTTCATGTGTATGATTCATCATCAGTATGATTGGTGTAAAAAGGAGATCATACCCAAGGAAAAGCCCCTGATGACAAAGCATGGATGTCTCTAAATTTTCTTTGTCTTAACAGTGACAAAACTGGGGTCATGCTCATTGGTTCACCCCACCAGCTTTGTAAAGCAGGTCCATTAGCCTTTAACATTTGATCCTCATGTCAAGAAGTTAGTTAAAACATCATTCTTTCATCTCAGAAACATTGCAAGACTGCGCCCCATGTTATCTCTGTGGCTGAAAAACTGATCAATACTTTTGCATTTTCCAGAACTGATTATTGTAATGCTTTACTTGTTGGGGTCTCTAAACCAACATTAAATAAGTTGCAGTATGTGTAAAACTCTGCTGCTGCTAGAACCTTGACCAGGACCAGGACAGGTGATCACGTCACTCCTACTCTGGAGTCCTTGCACTGGCTCCCTGTCAAGTTTCGTATAGATTTTAAAATTCTCATGCTTACCTACAAGGCTTTACATGCTTTGGCCCCCATGTACTTGTCTGAACTTTTAACCCCTTACGTTCCAAAACGTGTCCTTCGCACCTCTGATTCTGGTTTGTTAACTGTTCCCACTTCTCGTCTACGCTCTATGGGTGACAGGCATACTGAACCTTTGAGTATTTTTAAATCTTCTCTGAAAATGCACTTTTTTAGAATTGCTTTTCTGTGGTACCAATAGAGAAAAGAAAACGAGAAAAGAGAATAGAGGCAGAGAGAAAAAGAACAATAACATACACATGGAATATGATTTATAATGGTAAATATGTTTATGTCCTCAGGTGATAACTTTACCAGAGAGTTTGATCCTGGAGATTCCCTCATTGTGGATTTGCCGATCTCCGAGAGAATGAAGATCACGTTTCACAGGAGCGGTGATGATGGAACTCAGAGCTCTGTAACACTCTGTACAGTCGAGGGATGCAAAGCTCACTGTAACCCCGAATATGAGAAGAGAACATCGTTCCGGTCCTCACTTACTCTGACTGATTTAAAACAGAATGACAGCGGTGTGTACACTGTGTGGGACACGGATAATGATGAGATCATATCTACACACACACTCAGTGTTAAAGGTAAGACTTTACACTCATCTGTGTTTGGGGTTTTCAGATCCTGATGTAAAGTTGAGTTCCTGGTTAATGGTGTTGGAACGTTGTGATGTTTGGTTGCTAATGTGTCTGGTTTCACCACTACAGGAAAGACCGGAACCCCACCTTTAGAAAAAGGTTAATATTTATTACAAGCTCTTTATCATTTAATTCTCCTTACGGTTGACAATCTGGTCTTTGGTGTCATCAGAAATGAATGAACAAATGAATACAGTTGATGGTTTATATTGTTTGTGAGAGATGCGTGTTGTTCTGTGTTCAGGTGAACAGGTATACAGCAGCCTGGTTGTTGTAATCACGTTCTGTCTGGGTTTGGCGCTTGGCATTTTCCTGCATCGCTGTGTCCTTCCATTGATACCAAAATGCTGGGATTGGGTCAAGAGAAAAAGGACAAAGAGTTCAGAGCGTGCTGGCAGCACGGCGGTACTCTACTAAAACCGTCCTGCTGAAGCCTGTACGTGTTGATAAAGTCTCTAACAGATAATCATCTTTTTTTCTTACGTTCATCATTTAAAGTGATGTATTAGTGTTCTGTGCAACCTTGTACTCCACGTAGCTTTACTGACTTCCACATTAACTCTGTAGAAGTGAGTTAATTAATTGTGTATAAGCGGGTCAGTAGAGACTGTATAAGAACGTCTGCTAAATGCTCTTAATGCAGCTAGATGAGTGTTAAAACGATTCTCTCCTCAGATTCAGTCTTCTCTGATACGATGCTCAGATTCACAGAAAAACCAGCAAAACGACACATGAGAGGAGGAGAATCAGGACATCATTTCAAACATTCATCCTTTAGTTTTTCATACTGTATCATTTCACTCTTACTTTACGCTTTAATTTATTTTGATCTCTCCAGCCCCTCCATCCTCCATCCTTCAGCATAAATATTTTCATCTTCACTGAGCTTGATGTGTTCACACCAGTTATTTACAATACAGCTAACATAAAATTGCACTAAAACACACACACACACACACACACACTCAGCGGGATTACAGTAGTGAACGATTATTTAAAACTGCTAACTGGCTAATAAACATGGAAATTAATGTGGTTAGTGCGTAATGATGTGTGTATGTGGTGTGTATTTAGCAGATGATGAAGGTGGAGGAGGTGATAAAGAGTTTACAGCAGCTCAGTGGTGATGGAGCAGGACACCAGTTTGTGTACCAGAGCATTAAAACAGTTCATTCTAAAATAACATCACTGAGATCCAAAAGGTTCCTTACAGGGCATGTAAGGAGTGTAACAGCTTCTTTCTCTAATCGGTTAAACTCATAAATACCTCCATGCTGCATCCCAGCATGAAAACGTAGCCAAGGCCGTAAGAGACCACAATTATATTGGGCTTGTTTTTGAAGCTGCGGTTACTTATTGAATAAATGATTATGAAATTGAGCTGGCGTTAGCTGCCTTGGTTGATGCTAATGTGTTGAACCATTAAAGGGGTCATAATCATGATTTGTAATGTTTTCCTTTTGTTCGGGTGTGTAATGTATCTGTTTGTGCACGTATAAGCTCTGCAAAGTCCCGAAGCTCATAGTCTCCCCCAAAGGGATTTATTTTATCTGACAGAGAGCACTGCTCCAGACCTGCCCGAAACTCCGTAATTTCTCTACGTCACAAAGTGCACCGTCAGCATAATCCCGCCCAAAGGCAGGCAGGCAGGAGGAAAGAAGGCGAGGCTTCAGTGAATTCAGGCGCCATGTCGTGGAGATGCAAAACCTCTTTGTTTAAAACGGACCAGATCAGTGCTTACTGTTTATTTATGACGCTGTTCCTGAGCAGTACGACCCGAACGTTGGTATCTGAAAGGTACAACCCAAACAATCGTATCTGAAAGATAAGAGAGTTACAAAATAAAAACTTACCGCTGTGAAATGTTCTGCTCAAGTCGTGCTTGCAAACTTGCTTCCGCTTGCTCACCTGCATTTTCAGACTCTGACTCGGGCTCGAACTGATACAGGAAAACCGACTACGTGTTACTTAGGAGCTTATAAGCTTTGGAGGCTAAAGCTAACCCAATGGGTGTTACATTTCTGACACACTTGTGAGGCTTTCGGCAAAAGGGTCAGCTGGCCGATCGGAGCAGTCTGGGCTTTTCGGAAGGAGGGGCGTTTCAGGGAGCCTGGGAATAGATGCACTGCAAGAATGTACATTATTTGACAAATAATGCGTTTTCTGAACATTAAAGCATGTTAACCTATTTTATTACACCCTATAAACAAAACAATTAACGTTTAAAAATCATATGACCCCTTTAAACTGCTCTCTGTATGAACATTTGTAAACCTTGATTTTATATATATTTTCTTTATACTGAGATTAACTATATATATAGATCAGTGATATGTATATATATATATTGGTTTTTGGCATCTAAAGGACATAGTCATACATACAATAACTTTTATAAACATTTATAAACACTCCCCTGCCCCACCCCACCATTGAACATTCAGGGAAAACATAAATACATAAAAAATAATATTATATATAATAATAAGAGGTATAGTATTTTTTAAAGGCATTTTGTTTATCAATTTCACTCATTAATTTCAGCTTAATCACTTTCCAAGAAGTTTGTATGAAAGTGGTCAGCTTTCTGCTGTCTTTCCCTCCCTGTAGGAGGTGGAATATATTATATAATAAAATGTTTTGCTGAATTAATTGTTTGCCTCTTTTATTTTGCACTACTGACCAAACTTCTTTCTTGGGTTAAACTGAGCAGTTTCTTGCATTCATTGCTATTCACTCGTTGTGCATGATTATGTGAGTGTCTTAACATGAGATAACATTAGGATGTGAGTAATCATGACCATAGAAGCAAGAGGAAAAATATGAATGCATACATGTATTTACAGTGTAAATGTATTCCGCGTTATGGGAGCCATCCCCTTTTCCTCCAAAAGTGAACACAGAGAAACTGATTAATGCTGTCTCTCCATCACTCCCCAGACAAAAACGCTACTATAAATGTAGTCAGAGTAGTAATCAAAGCACATTATGCGTTAATATATACAGAAAATTGCTGCAATTGTAGTCGCTGCTGCTGTCCGTCCCGCTTAAACCCATTCAAACAGGTTGACAGCGCGGATTTGTTTTGAGAGCTACATGAACCACGTGACTCTCCTTTTCAACGGCTCTGCTACTGACCAGACGCAACGCAAATCTGCCAATCAGAACGCAGCTAATAACCAGGAACTTCTCGTTAGCCACGCCCACTGCGCGATTCACTCTGCCTGGTGTTGCCAGATCCGCGGTTTCCAACGAACTTTTTCAACGTTTAAACTGGAGGATTTTTATTATTTTTTTCTTAAAAAAGGTTTGCTGGTTAGATTAATCATATTAATAAAGTTGAAAATGTAAGTTTTAAGTTTTTTTTTTATTGAAATCACTAAATGAATAAGATTATATTACATACAATGACATTAAATATAAACATACTGTGGCAATGATTAAATGACCACTACATTAAGGTAATGCATTATTAATCCCAGAAGGGAACTGTATTACATATTAACAATACAATAATCAATAAAATATTTCACATATAATATAATATAAAGAGAAAGAATGTATGTATATGTAAACACAGATACCTAAATACTGTAGTACTTTACTGTGTTCTTTAAGGAGACGTGTTATTTGTGGAAGGAGCCTCTAGTATCTTTCCATTGTAAAATAATAATAATAATAATAATAATAATAATAATAATAATAATAATAATAATAATAATAATAGTAACTGACTGTGGTGCTATTGGAAAATAATCAACTTCAGGGTGGTAACAGTGACCCGGCTTCTTCACACCACACCACATGGATTATTTTTCTAAAAAGTGTTTTATTCCTTATTAATAGCCCAGATATGAAATCTGCTTGTCCTGAACTCCCGGTCTAGTAGCTGTTTTGTCCACCCCGGATGTATTAGAGAAGATGTACTAAAGTCTTCCAAAAAATCTTAAACATTAGCTAAAAACTGCAAATTACATGAAAAGATGTGTGTGTGGAAATTACGGCAAATGCAAACAAAATAAAATCTACTTTTTTGTATGAAGGTCTCATGTTGTTAACTGGTTTGTTCATTTCTTTATTTTTCACAATACATGTAGGAATAAGAAACCATTTAATGACCCACTAAGAGAAGAAACTACATCGGGGAGAGCGGGGTCAGTTGTAACAATATTACTTGCTCTAATCTGCACCAAACTACACACTGCACATGCTCAGTAAAAATGTCTGGGATTTGCCGTTAGTTTCATTATGACGTGCTTATGGTCTAATACTGCATCATGTGTGCGCATTTTTGCATTGCTTTAACTCCTCTCTGTAATTCCCGCCTTCTCGCACACTGATTGGTCGATTATAAAAGGCTTGCAGCAACTATTGGCTGAATTCCTGCGTCTCAACCGTTAGCCTCCTCTCAGCGAACGCCCGAAAGGCGAAGCGCTGTTGTGTTCGGCGTCAAACAGTTGCTTGACAATAGCAGCAAATGACAGCTGTCCTGAGTCGAAACAATGCCCGTGGCCATATACGGTAATTTCTTATTTCATGTTATTACATTGCTTCGTATCACATGGTCATTCAAATGTGTAAATGATGGACGGTACACTTGTTGCATCTGATATTCTATTTTATTCCATGGACATTCAAAAGAATGTAGAAAAAACTAGAAGATCTAAAAAAAATGTAAAACGTGGGAAGAGTGATATATATATATATATATATATATATATGCAGTCATAGTAACACTGTATTAAATGCAATTACCCAACCAACCATTCATTTTTTTCAAGATTTACAAGATTGGCAAATGTTACAACCGACCCCACTCTCCCCTAGTGCATATTTAGTATGTTATACACTACATAATACAGTCTATTACTTTGTTAGTACAGTAACCCGTAAAGCTGAGTCTTGGTACGCAGACCTGGCAACCCTGCTCACATGTAGCCTTCATTAGCTGAACGTTAGAGCAGTTCGAGTCCCAAGTACTGCAGTCTAAAAGTTAGAAAACAATAACCATAATGCCCACGCAAAGTGTGCCGATCCGAGACCCGGCTTTCCTCACCAGATTACTGCAGCAGTATTTACACTTGTTAAAGAAATATCCGATCATCACCAAATCTGTTACAAGGTCAGTTGGCTTGTTTATTATCTAACTTCAGTCTAAGGTTTTAGAGTTGCTTTGGATATAAAACATAATCACTCACACCGCATGTATAATCTATTCAGATAGGTTTGGATTAAACATCCTATAAAAATATAACAATATCTATTAATATATAAACAGATCAGCCATAACCAGGGGGTTAAATTGGAATTTGGCAGGTAAGGGAACCCTTGACAGCTCCCAGAACTTTGGACAGAGTAACTTCTTTCTCTACATGTCAAATAATCAGCCGTCTTTTCAGAAGCCATTTTCTTACATACTTTGTTGGATCCCAGGCTTCAAGTGTTGGCCCCACCAAAGAAATAAAAACATTACATTACAAAACATTAGACCAGACACATTCTCAGTTTTGAGCTTTGTGTGTAAAGGTGTACTGACATTGTTTCTTTCAGAAAAATAAAAAAACCTTTCACAATCGGCACTACTGACTGAAAGTGTTTTAACTGTTTGTTGCAGCCTTAGTAGGCTCCTCTTAACCGGGTGTCTGGGTGCTCTTTGAAATCAGCTCTGACCCGCGGCACTGCTGCCGCTCTGACCCGCTGCCACTCTGACCCGCTGCTGCTCTGACCTGCGGCACTGCTGCCGCTCTGACCTGCTGCTGCTCTGACCCGCTGCACTGCTGCCGCTCTGACCCGCTGCCGCTCTGACCCGCTGCACTGCTGCCGCTCTGACCCGCTGCTGCTCTGACCCGCTGCTGCTCTGACCCGCTGCTGCTCTGACCCGCGGCACTGCTGCTGCTCTGACCCGTTGCCACTCTGACCCGCTGCTGCTCTGACCTGTGGCACTGCTGCCACTCTGACCCACTGCTGCTCTGACCCGCTGCACTGCTGCCACTCTGATCCGCTGCCGCTCTGACCCGCTGCCACGCTGACCCGCTGCTGCTCTGACCTGCGGCACTGCTACCACTCTGACCCACTGCTGCTCTGACCCGCTGCACTGCTGCCACTCTGACCCACTGCTGCTCTGACCCGCTGCACTGCTGCCACTCTGACCCGCTGCCGCTCTGACCCGCTGCTGCTCTGACCCACTGCACTGCTGCCGCTCTGACCCGCTGCCTCTCAGATCCGCTGCCGCTCTGACCCGCTGTACTGCCTTGACCCTTGCTTATCTTTGATTTTGGATATAACTGGGACGCCCTTTTAAAAAAAAGCTGAAACACGATTGGCTCCTGAATTGACAGCGACAGCAAATACGGTTCAGACTACAAGTAAAACGAAAAGATGGGGGTCAAATCACGTTTTATTTTTTTTATTATATAGGTTGTTTTTCCCATCCTCTGACTTAGAAAGTGAATTGTAGGATTGTGGAATGTCGTTCCGGTCCGTTCCGCCCCAATTTAACCCCTGGCCATAACGTTAAAGCCACTGGCAGGTGAAGTGAATAACACCGATTATCTCGTTACAGTAGCACCTGTCGAGGGGGTGGGACATATTAGGCAGCAAGTGAACAGTCAGTTCTTGAAGTTGATGTGTTGGACACAGGAAAAATGGGCAAGCGTAAGGATCTGAGCGACTTCGACAAATTGTGATGGCTAGACGACTGGGTCAGAGTATCTCCAAAACGACAGGTCTTGTTAGGTGTTCCCGGTATGCAGTGGTTAGTACCTACCAAAAGTGGTCCAATGGTGGGAAGCTATGGAGCTGCACAGCTGCAGACCAGTCAGAGTGCCCATGCTGACCCCTGTCCACCACCAAAAGCTCCTACAATGGGCAGGTGAGCATCAGAACTGGACCATGGAGCAATGGAAGAAGGTGGCCTGGCCTGATGAATCATGTTTTCTTTTACATCATGTGGTGTATGTGTGTTGCTTACCTGGGGAAGAGATGGCACCAGGATGCACTATGGGAAGAAGGCAAGCTGGTGGAGGAAGTGTAATGCTCTGGGCAATGTTCTACTGGGAAACCTTGGGTCCTGGCATTTATGTGGATGATACTTTGGCACGTACCACCTACCTAAACACACCAGAGCAAAATGCAACCTCACCAAAAACATGGTATTGCTTTTCAGAATGAAATGTGAAAAAGGCTCCTGTATTGTGTTTTTCAGTGCTGTTCTGTCTGCTTTGGGAAACCTGCTTTCTCAAGCTCTAGAGTCCAAGAAAAAGCTGAAAGAAGGTCAGTCCAGGAAAGAGGTGGACGTTCATGGACCCATCCGCTTTGCTGTATACGGGTATGATGATCAGGCAACCATATGTGCTCGGTTTCTATGGGTTTAGCCCTAACTTATTATTTCTTCAGATTAGTGCATTATTAATTAGCAAGCTGGCTAGTCGTCAACAATATATTGTGTTTTCTCAAATCAGAATGATCGGTATTATAGTGGGCTTAATTATTACCAAGGAAACTACTTCAGATCAGTTTCTGTGTCGGTATTTAATAGCGTGATTTGATGTTTTCAGGCTTGTCATCACAGGTCCGCTGAGTCATTACTTCTACCAGCTGCTGGAGCTGCTGTTTCCAGCCTCGGCTCCTTTCTCCACGTTGAAACGCCTCCTGCTGGAGCGACTCGTCTTCGCCCCGGCTTTCCTCCTCCTCTTCTTTGCGGTGATGAACACTTTGGAGGTAGACACACCTTGTCCCACTCGTTCACACCTGAGTCTGATTGGACAAAATTCAGTAATATCAGAAATGTAGTATCTGTGTTTCAGATCTCTTTTAGATCATCTAGTTTGATACATATTTGCATGTAATATTTGTATGTATACAGCTTACTTACACCAATCAGCCATCGCATTAAAACCACCGGCCTAATATTGTGTAGGTCCCCTTTGTGCCACCAAAACAGCTCTGACCCGTCGAAGCATGGACTGCACAAGACCTCTGAAGGTGTGCTGAGGTACCTGGCACCAAGACGTTCGCAGCAGATCCTTTAACTCGTGTAAGTTGTGAGGTGGATCAGACTCCATGGATCAGACTCGTTTGTAACATGTCCCACAGATACTCGATCGGATTGAGATCTGGGGAATTTGGAGGCCGAGGCAACACCTCGAACTCTTTGTCATGTCCCGGAAACCATCCCTGAACAATTTTTGCAGTGTGGCAGGGCATATTATCCTGCTGAAAGAGGCCACTGTTATTAGGGAATACCGTTGCCATGAAGGGGCGCACTTGGTCTGCAACAATGTTTAGGTAGGTTGTATGTGTCAAAGTAACATCCACATGAATGTCAGGAGCCAAGATTTCCCAGCAGAACATGAGCCTTAGGCACCCATGACCCTGTCGCCGGTTCACCTGTTGTCCTTCCTTGGACCACTTTTGATAGGTACAACCCTTACGCTTGCACATTTTTCCTGTGTCCAACACCTCAACTTCGAGAACTGACAGTTCACGTGCTGTCTAATATATCCCACCTCTGTCAGTGGTTTTAATGTTATGGCTGATCGGTGTATATACTTGATAAAAATGTTATCGCTGATCCTTAATGAGGTTACCGCAGAATACTACAGCATAGTAACACAGTATGGTGAAGTAGCACACAATTATGCCTCTAGTGTTATCCCTTTTGCTAAAACTTGCATTTTTCTTTCAGCAAATGATGCAAATTCTTTGTTATGCATTATAATAACGTTATATTGTGCTGCACCCTCATGCCTTTACAAAGCTACGAACATGCCTTAAGTAGACTGCTGCTGTTGTAAATGTGAAATCTGATGGATCAATGTAGGGGAAGACAAACGCAGACCTTCAGGATAAGCTGAAAGCGAGATACTGGTCTGCTCTCAAGATGAACTGGAAAGTCTGGACGCCGTTTCAGTTCATCAACATCAACTACGTGCCTGTGCAGGTGAGTCTGACCCCAAAAAATAGGAGCTATTCAGTATCTCCCGTTGGAATGAACAGGTTAGTAAAGATGCTGTTGCTGTATATACTGTGAGGAAAAGTCATTCTGCACTTTTTCATCAGTATAAAGACACTCCAGGAAGCGCTCCCTCTTCTCAATCATCTTCCTCCTTATTGGCCGAGTTTAAAACACAGAACAATAAAAATATGATCTGCTAATTTTATTGCTGTTGTTTATACTGTCACAGTGCATTCTGGGTACATGCTGCTCCCGACGTCTGCAGTAATGTTGACTCGATCCCTCAGATGTCCAAGATCTTGTCTAACAAATGTTTTGCTGTACCTGTTAAAGTCATCAAACAATCCATAAGATTGTTTTCCAAGCGATGAAGAGAAATAAAGTGAAGTAGACGTACGTGTGTTAAACATAGGATTGTGACGGATCCATTTCCTGTCCTTGTTTTTTTTCTGCAGTTTCGAGTGCTGTTTGCCAACCTGATCGCCTTGTTCTGGAACGCCTACCTCACATCTGTCAGGAAATAAAACCCCAGCGTTAATGTTAAGGCATGGTTACGTAGGTCCGTACTAATGAAACCGGTGTGTGCCTTTCAAAGACGCTGTTACTAGATCAGGTATGTTTGACGTGCCAAGATTTCTAAAAAGTCGGACAAAAAAAGCGTTAACTACTGTTGTGTTGGATATCATGAAGAGGAACTAGCAGATGGCTTCATCAAAAGATCGTCAGCGTAATCGCACAGAGTTAATGAGAGACTGTAACACACACACACTTTGCCAATATTCCAAAAAAAAAGAGAAGAAAATCTGGTTTCATCATTTTCACACCTCAGCCAATGGGCTTTTTATTATTTGCAAATGTGAAAATTTGTATTGAAGCAAGTGGATGAAATAGTGTTAATTCTTTTTAATACAGATTTCTGATGCGGTTTGCAGCAAACATTTGTGCAGTGAAACATTAATATGATAATAATAATAATAATAATAATAATAATAATAATAATAATAATAATAATAATAATTTTAATGCACTAATGCCATTGTGCCACTGTCTCGGTCAACACTGATTGTAGCATTGTGTTCATTGTAGTGCTGCACTTTGTAAGTTTGTACGGATGTTTAATAATAATAAAAAAATATAATAATTTGATTCATTAAATCCTGTTTTATTGATTACAACCACAAGTATCTTTGGAGCTTACAGTTACAGAAATCGAGGAAATGTGTTCAGCGCCGTTGAATTCTCAATTCTGATTGGTCAGAAGGTGTTGATTACATGACATGTCGTTCTTTAATGAATAAAACCTGTAATGTTGGTGATGTCACTGACTGTTGTTTTTGGGTTTTTCTTCGCAGCTCTCTCTCTCGCTCAATGCTTCTGTCATCAGCTGTTGTTGTTTTCCCATTCGGTGTCAGGACATTACATCATTACATCTAAAACCAAGAGTAGATTTTCAGCGTTATTTATTGTTTAAACAGTCGATCTAACATGACACACCCGGGTAAAAAGAAACACCTACCAGTCACGTGTTCCAATATTTTTGCCTGCCTACACATTGGGTGGTCTGATACAAAATGTGCTGTGTTATATGTCGTTTAACACGTCTACATATAAATACCAGGAAATAAAAGCTGAAATTCTAAACTCTCTTCTCATATTCATCTTTTGATCTCAAACCTAAATCTCCAAAGGTTAAGTCTACAGCAAATACAAAAGAATTGGTCTTGCTGTTCCAATAGTTTCGGAGGGGACTGTATGTGATTGATCTGTGCTACACAGTAAAGGAGGATGAAAGTCCATGATCATGGAGGAGCCACGGTAACTTCAGGATTCAGGATACCACCATAACCACCAACATTTTTAAAACTTTTTTTTTTTTTGCTAGATTATAAGATCAACAAAAGCAACGAGTTCACTGATTTTGTGATTGACACCACATCAGTTATTCCTTCATAGTCTGTTCAGGACTGAGGTGTTGTTCTCACTATGACCTGTAGAGGGCACACACTTCCCAGTGCAACCACTAAAGCCCAGTGCAGATTTAGTGGTTTTTCCTGCCTTCATTCACACACTGGTTGCATTGTACTATTGTACATGTGAAGTTATAACTACAAAGTCTGTAGTCCTCCAAATCTGAGCTTACAATCATTCTTATTGAAATGGAGAACCATTTATTTAAGATTTCCTTGTTGTTGTTTTTTTTTTTGTTGTTTTTTTACTTGGAACAGTTTTCGTTTGTCTTCTTCAGTCATATTAATGGGATCCCATAAAAACTGACCCTCACCAGAAGCACCTTTGGGACCATAAATACGTTTATGCAACAGGATGGAGGAATTAAAGCAGGAGAATAGGAGATCCTCACATAATGCTGAATATCAATCTCAGGAACGTTCCACTTTCTTTCCCACTTTCCATCAAACAAAATCTGTCATAGATCCTATTTCCCCCCAATACACCCCCCCCATTAATATTCCATAATTTTTGGGCCACACATATAAGAACCATAGACATTTAGTTATCTGGCTTACAGGTGCATCTCAAAAAATTAGAATATTCTGGAAAAGTGGAAAATGTTTCAGGCCTTTTTTTTGTTTTAATCTTGATGATTACGGCTTACAGCTCATGGAAATGAGAGACTGGAAAAATCCAGTATCTTAAAAATATTAGAATAAAGAAATTATAATACAGCAATGTGGACCTGAGAAGAGCTCTAATCAGCTAATTAACTCAAAACATCTTTTTACTCAAAACACCGTTGCTCAGTGGTCCAAAGTCCTCTTTTCAGATGAAAGTAAATTTTGCATTTCATTTGGAAATCAAGGCCCCAGAGTCTGGAGGAAGAGTGGAGAGGCACAGAATCCAAATTGCTTAAAGTCCAGTGTGAAGTTTCCACAGTCAGTGATGATTTGGGGTGCCAAGTCATCTGCTGGTGTTGGTCCACTGTGTTTTCTCAGGTCGAGAGTCAATGCAGTGTCTACCAGGAGATTTTAGAGCACTTCATGCTTCCATCTGCTGACAAGCTTTATGGAGATGCTGATTTCCTTTACCAGCAGGACTTGGTACCTGCCCACAGAGCCAAAACTACTAGTAACTGGTTTGCTGACCATGGTATTACTGTGCTTGATTGGCCAGCCGACTTGCCTGACCTGAATTTTGTCGAGAGGAAGATGAGAGACACCAGACCCAACGATACAGGCGAGCCGAAGGCCGCTATCAAAGCAACCTGGGCTTCCATAACACCTCAGCAGTGCCACAGGCTGATTGCCTCCATGCCACACCGCATTGATGCAGTAATTTGTGCAAAAGGAGCCCCGACCAAGTATTGAGTGCATAAATTAACATACTTTTAAGAAGGTCAACATTTCTGTATTATAAATTGTTTATTCTAATATTTTGAGATACTGGATTTTTGATTTCCATGAGCTATAAGTCGTAACCATCAAGATTAAAACAAAAAAAGGCTTGAAATATTTCACGTTATGTGCGTCTCACGTTATGAATCTAGAATATATGAAAGTTCCACTTTTTGAATTAAATTACCGAAAAAAACAAACTTTTCCACAATATTCAAATTTTTTGAGATGCATCTGTAAGTGTGCTATTAGCCAAAAACGAAAATGTACAGATCCACCATGTAGCCGGCCGCTTGAGCAATATGTGTGATGTTCCATTTTAGGTAACTAGACACAAATGCACACAAACTGACATGATATGAGAAAGCGCCATGTGTTGACCTGCTTTAACCGAGATAACGTACCAAAATGGCTTTCAGGGGAAAAAAACACTTCAGATATGTATGTTAAGAAGGTTCAAAATGGAAAACCGTCCACTGAAGATCATATACTGTGATACACTGCACATCATCGTTGAGACATCTAGCTGGTCCCTGTGAAGAAAAAAAAACTTTACAAAACTGCAGTTTTTATTTAAAAAAAAAAAAGTTTTGTGGATAGATGAGACCAAAATAGAATTTTTAGTTTAAACAAGACCCATTATGTTTGGAGAAAGGAAAACACTGCATTCCAGCATAAGAACCTTATCCCATCTGTGAACCATGGTGGTGGTAGTATCATGGTTTGCACCTGTTTTGCTGGATCTGGGCCGGGACGACTTGCCATCATTGATGGAAGAATGAATTCTGATTTATACCAGCGAATTCTAAAGGAAAATGTCAGGACATCTGTCCATGAACTCAATCTCAAGAGAAAGTGGGTCAACAACCCTAAGCACACAAGTTGTTCTACCAAAGAATGGTTAAAGAAGATTAATATTTTGGAATGGCCAAGTCAAAGTCCTGACCGTAATCCAATAGAAATGTTGTGGAAGGATCTGAAGTAAGCAGTTCATGTGAGGAAACCCACCAACATCCCAGAGTTGAAGCTGTTCTGTACTGAGGAATGGGCTAAAATTCCTCCAAGCCGATGTGCAGGACTGATCAACGGTTACCGGTGACGTTTAGCTGCAGGTTTTGCTGCACAAGGGGGTCATACCAGATACTGAACGCAAAGGTTCACATACTTTTGCCACTCACAGATATGTAATATTGGATCATTTTCCTCAATAAATAAATGACCAAGTATAATATTTTTGTGAGAGTGAAGAGTGAAGGCCATGAGAATTCATTTCTGGAAACCAGCTGCACAAAACATGACACGGCCTCACACTCCTAAACTAATTATATCCTTTCATCCAATGGGTGATCGACAAATTCGTACTTTTTTTATAAACGGGGTGTAGCTTTACTGCGAGAGGAAGGATTTATAATTTGACTCGACGTGTAAGTGTCAGCAGAATCAAGTCGACATGCTCCCATTCGTTTTGGCATCGGTGTTCATTGCTGGCGGTAAGCAACCTCAACATCTGGGCAGGCGTTCGCACAACTAGTATTAAGAGCTGCATCATGACGCTTTTGCTATCATTCACAATTCTTTGCTAATTTTAAAAAATGCAAACACATAAATGATGCGAGACAATCCAACACCACCCCTTTGTGTCATTTTAATCTTACACATTAGTGATAGGGAGAAACTTTTGGGACACACCATGACATTATTAATGAACTGACTGATTATTGTGTTGATGCTTTAGCTCTGGGGTGCGGTGTCCCCCCCATTGAGCCCCTCACCACCCGTGTGGTCAATGGAGTGGACGCCATTCCTCACAGCTGGCCCTGGCAGGTAATCCTTCTTTCTTTCTCTCTGTATTTCTCTGTCTTTCCTTTGTTCTTTTTGTCTGGATCTGCAAAAAACATAAAAAATTTCTCCACAGATCTCTCTGCAGTACCTGCGAAATGATGAGTGGAGACACACTTGCGGAGGATCACTGATCGCCAGCAACTGGGTGATGACCGCTGCTCATTGTATCAAGTACGACAGTCTACACAAGCGAGCTTATGTATAGTATGATTCTGTAAGACAGCACAGCTACCAGCTACCGGACTATGTTAAATGTTTTGCCTTCCTCCCTCGCAGCCAACAGAACACCTACCGTGTGTATGTGGGAAAATACAACCTGGTGGAACAGGAGGCTGGATCCAAAGCCATGACTCCTGAGAAGATCATCGTTCACGAGAAGTGGAACCCCATCTTTGTAGCTCTTGGGTGAGAAGAAGCGTTTTGTAGTCTCATATCATGTCTCATGCTAGTCATTAGGTCACGGACTAAGAGTGCCATCAGACTAAAAACCAGTGTGAACAATTTAAACGATGTACACAAAGATGTGACTCTCGTGCTCATCTATGTGATTGTGAATTCAGGTTTGACATTGCTCTGATTAAACTCACTGAACACGTGACCCTGAGCAACACTGTGCAGTTGACCTGCTTGCCTTCTGCTGGTACCATCCTCCCCAACAACTACCCCTGCTACATCACCGGCTGGGGCAGGACCTCCAGTAAGTAGTTGCGATTATGAGCTTGAGAAGGATGTGTTTTCTATCTACAGTACATTTTGGACCACTTTAATACCCCGATGGGTAATTCTTTGCCGACTGTTTATGTCTAGAAAGCCATGAGAATCGTAAAGCATTGTGAATTCGATTGTTCAGACTGAGTTGTGGTGTGTTCCAGCTGGAGGCCCCATCGCTGATAGGCTGCAGCAGGCTCTGATGCCCGTCGTTGACCACGCCACCTGCTCCAAACCCGACTGGTGGGGTCCTGTGCTGAGAGACACTCTGCTGTGCTCTGGCGGTGATGGCATCGTCGCTGGCTGCAACGTGAGTGACAGCATTCGATATTTTTGGTTACTGTGCTGTCGGTAATGATTAACGTCAATGTCAGACAGGGTGTGTGCGTAAATTTCCATGTAAACCTTCCATATGAAGCCAGTATCCGTTACTACTGCATCCACACAGGGCTATTTTACTAACACTGAAAGTTTCATCATAGATACGAGTAGGTCTCAATTGGTCTCTTTTGGAAGGACACCAGTGATCATCTAATTATGTTGACACAGTTTCAGCAGTGTTTAAAAGCCAAAGAAGTGCCGCTCTATCTGATACTAGTGATACCAGTCTGATCTGCCTAGTGGTGGTCCCATTAACAACATAACCATAAATGAGGTGGCGTTAATAAATACTTGGTATATGGCCTGCTGATTCTCTACCACGCTTCTAATTCATCTGATGCATTAATATCTGCTGTTTAATGAGGATTTGTTTTTTGCCATTTAGCAGATATCTACATTTAATATTTACATATCCTGACTGTTCAGTCATGTAATGGCCTGCTTCACTGGAGTTTCAGCACATAACGCGAGTTAGCGGCAGTAGATCCTAGATGCAAACTGTCACATCTAGAATCGACGTTCTTGATCAACTAATGATGCAACGACTGAGAAACAACTCAGCAGACACTTGTCCCATTAACTGAAGCTTACACTGTTTGTGTGTGAGAGTCTGAAACTTTATCGTAAGCTGATATTGAGGTGCTCTGTGCTGCAGGGTGACTCTGGTGGTCCTCTCAACTGTAAGAACGCACTGGGTGTGTGGGAAGTGCACGGCATCGCCAGCTTCGTCTCAGGCCTCGGCTGCAACTACGAGAAGAAACCCACCGTCTTCACCCGCGTGTCCGCCTACAACAACTGGATCGACCAGGTGACCGAGCAAACTGCAATCTCATAACCTATACTATTACTACCACTACTAATGCTACTATTACTGCTATGAATACAACTACTATTACTAGTAATACTGCCACTACTACTACTAATACCACTATTTATGCTACTACTTCTAATATTACTACTACTTCTAATAACTGATGCTTCTACTGCTTCTATTACTACTACTACTACTGCTGCTGCTCTTCTGATACTACTATTACTACAATTACCACTACTGCTGCTACTACTACTATGACTGCAACTATTATTACTTTTACTACTACCACTGCTACAACTATTACCACTACTACTACTACTACTACTATTACCACTACTTCTGCTAGTACTACTATGACTACAACTATTATTAATTTTACTACCACTACTGCTACAATAATTTCTACTACTTGAGCTTCTAATTCCACCACTACGGTCACTACTAATACTACTACCACTATTACTACTACTGCTACTGCTAAGAGGTCCTTAAATACAAAGATTCAGCTATTTGTTGGAATACGTTTTAAATGTTTAAAAGTTTTGAATTGCCAGTGGAGCCCGAACTGTAATAAAACAACAACAACAACAAAAAAAAAACCCTCCACGTTCAAAAACTTTTGACTGGAATTGTATATAGACAATATACTGTATATACTTCTCATATATTTTACTACGGTATTCTAATGCTGTTATAGAATTGTACATAATACTCATTTTTTTCTCAAATCTTTTGTAATATATTTTTATATAGTGTTTATTTGTATAAGTGTATAATCTAGCTACAATTGAAACATTCATTCTATATGATTTTTTTTTTTTTCTTCTTCTTCTCCACGTAATGGTGTTATTAATGTTAATACTAATATAACACTGGTAACTATGATAATACTGTAGCTGACAATACTGAAATATATTTACATATAAAATGGTGATACTTATGTATGTTCTTAAATAATTCTGCTATTGTTAGCAATTTAATCTATTTTTTTTTCTCTCTCTTTGCTTTCAGGTTATGATTGATAACTAAGGCGATGAACTCATTCCAATAAATCATCTAGTGCTAATCCATAAGTGTCTCTCGTCCATTTCACACACACACACACACACACACACACACAACACACATCATACTGTATTTATATACATGTCATGCTGAATTTCTTCAGATCACTTGATGATAGTAAATATAGATAATGGAGTTTTCACCATTCTAATATCAGAACCCTGACGGATGAGACATATAGGACATGTTTTCCACCCAGTTCACGTTAAGATTGATTTCTGATCAGCCATGAGAGAATGAACAGCTTGTCCAAACACCTGCGTTTCGGACGGAGACGCTTCCCACCATGAGCCGTTAGCGCTGGTGCCAAACTGAGTAGGAACCAGTCCAAGTCAGATTATAAATCTTTAATCTCCGCAAGGTCACGAACGTGTTTTCCATCCCGATGAGCAGGTTGGATTCGTTCTTGGTCAGGTGGTACTGTGTTTTAACGCATAGCAGGAGGCCTAAGATAAGACGTGAACCTGCTGCATCAGAAAGAAACATGGAGAGTGGAAATGTATTTCAAATACACATTCCACACAGCGCTCACGTCTGGAGTAACAGAACGGTTTTATATTGACTGTGTGTGTGTGTACACAATCATAAAGTGTAGATTATAAACAGCCGGTGAAAAACTGCAGTGAAAGCATATTTTCAAAGCTCTTGTTCATGAGCCATGGGAAACATGGATTTGATATGAGCAACTGCGAAACTTCATCAGGACATATTAAAGGAAGGGTTTCGCTGGAAGAAAATTTACACAGGTTATAACAAGCGTAGCTGATCAGCCGAAAGAAGTTATATCTATATCTATATAGCTTCTAGATAGCTTCTTTATTTTTTGCATTAGAGTCTGGCATAACTATTCTTCTATTTTACGATATTATGTACAAATGGCATTACTGAACTGTAGTCTTGGCCCATGTGGTTTTGAGGCATACTAGTGATTACTTTGAAGCATTCAGTTTGCAAAACCATGACTAGGCATGCTTTGAGGTGAGCGTGGGTGATGATTTAGACTTCCCTAATGTCTTGGCTGCATTAGCTTCATAGCTCTAGTGCAAACTAAATAAGCCGACTTCAGATATCAAATGTCTGGGCTGATCGGCCACAGTTGTGAAAGGAGGTGTTAAGTTGTTGTCCGATACCCGTCACAGAACCAGAATTTGGACCCTGCTCTGGCTGATTTCCTCTCGTCTGAATTCAGAGTTCAGTGCAAAAGCTTCTTAGTTTAATGATAGAGAAAGCATAGTGTATATATATATATATATATATCTCAGGTCACAGCTAGAGTCAGGACATCTGTTACATAGGTTCAAGTGATATAAGACCTAAAGATGTCTATTCTACCAGATAAGAAGAAGAAGAACCAAGAGAGTGAGTGAGGACAGGCGGGGGATTAGGAATGCTCAAAACACATTGCAGGAACATTTTTTTTTAAATGTGTCTGATGACTGGAAAGATTTGACGTTTTGCAGTTGTTCGTATCAAAACTCTTCTTTCCTGAGGCTCATCAACACTATCCTTGAAGCGAACATGCTTCCACTACTTACACTTCTTTTCACCTTTTAGATTATATCGATATTGGGTGTATTTGGGTCTTTTTTTTATTTCAAACCATCACGTTGTTATAAAATAATCCTTGGTGCCAGATAGAATCAAACGCTTTTTTTTTTTTTTTTTTTTTAAAGTTGATAAAACAGGCAAAAATGTTCCTTTTGTTTTGGACAACGTATTTTTCAAGAATATGTAACGTGTAGACGCGGTCAGATGTGTGATAGTTGGTAAGAATCTATCCAATTCGACAATGTCTACTCAGGACATTGTGTGTTGTAAGGAATTCCAAAAAGTCTACAATTTATTATACTACAAATTAACTTTCCCAGGTTGCTGCTCACACGAATTCCCCTGTAGTTATAAATGTCCCCATTTTTAAAGATTGGTGTTATCAGCCCTTGTTTCCAGATGTCCTACACTCAGAACAATATTGAAAACTTTTAGGATGGCCAACTGGAATTTAGACCTGGACATCTGGACCTGATGATTAAGGTCCAGATGCTTTTTTGGGTTTTGTGGTTTTAAATGTGTCTATGAGTTTCTTTTCGGTAATGGGTGAGTCGAATGGGTTTTAATTGTCTTTGACTATTAATTCTAGTTCTTCCAGTCGTTTATTTAATTGATTTTGTTTACAATTTGTGCCAGTTTCAACTTTTTCAAATAGTCCCAGAATTGGTTTGTATTGATTGATTTCTCAATTATTGCTAATTGCTTTTGGGTGCATTGTGCTTTTTTTTGGTTCTAAGTGACCCAAAGGCCAAAGGCTGATGAGTTTAAACCTTGGATATTCCACACGCTGATAGACAAGGTCATTTTCATGGCTGAGATATTGAGATTTTGGTTTTAAAAGACAGATAAACCACTTTCTAAAACACTGTTATGTACAAATATATAATGTCTAGAATATACGTTATAATAGAGAAGTTTGGTTGGCTATAAAATCATTTTTATTTATGCTCTTATGTACTTGTGCCTCAATGCAGCCGTGTATTGCTATAGTCCAGAAATTGTATGATCTAACCCATTTCCGGCGTTCTCTATGGTTTCTTGGTGGTGGTTCTTTTGACGTTTTTTTTTTTTTCTGTTCAGGAGACTGTTATTGTTTTTGGAGTAATTAATTAATACCTAATAACTGTGTGTGTGTCGCTCTGTCTGTGTGTATAATCTCTCTCTCTCTCTCTGCATTTGTAATGTGGGAATCTCTCGGCTGCGCGCGCTCCAGCAGATGCGCATTGTCTCGAGCTTCCTCGCGGACGTTTAAGAGAGAGAGAGAGAGAGAGAGAGAGAGATAAAGCGAGCTTTGTTTTCGCTCGAAGTTGAAGCCACGCCCCCTGTGGGACCATACTGTTTAGTGTGCTAGTGCGCGCTTTGGACTTTGAACCGAAACACTTGATACCGTTACTCAACGCGACCCATTCATTCTCGCGGGGAAATAACGGAGAGGGTGTTTACAGCATCAGCACACACACACACACACACACACACACACACAGCGCTGTGTCTTCCTGTTTGTAAATGAATAAACTCATTTACTAATCTTCGGAGAAGCTGAGGATCCGGACTGCTGTCTAATAAACACCGAGAGAAGTTCACGAGGAAGCGGGTCAGTCCATATAATACTTTTTTTTCTAAATTAAAATAATTAAAACACTTTGTTAAAACAGTTTTTTTGTGTGTGTGTGTGTGTGAGAGAGAGAGTTATATGCACGCGCCAGGCTACATGTGTGTGCGCGCGCGAATGAGAAGCCCCCGGTTTTAACTGCGCGCGACAGACATTTCTGTTTGTTTTTAAGCTGAAAATATAATTTCAGTTTTAATGCGCTAGAACTCCAACACAGCAATTTTAAACTCTTCAAGACGCATTCGTGATATATTGAGCTGTCAAAGAGCTCTTACCGTTTCATCTTAAAGACTAGCACCTGTTATTGGCTCAGTTATATTTTAGATTTCTAAAAAAAATATATAGAAATAAATAAATAAATAAATAAAATCCAGATGTAGATTCAGATCCTTAATGAGCAAGCCAGAGGTGACAGTGTTAAGGAAAAACTCCCTGAGATGACACGGGGAAGAAGCGTATTGGTTTTAATGGAGACTGTAATGGTCCCTGTGGGTCTCTACTGGTCATTTGTTGCGTTCTACTGGTGGCATGTAATGTCTAGTGGATACCATTAAGGACCGGTAATGGTAATGGTTTTAATGATTAGCTGATGGTTTGTAATGGTATTTGTAGTGGAAACCATTAGACCTTTTCTTTGTCCTCAGGACTGGGTTTCAAACGTTGAAGGTCTCTCTCAGAATTTGACAAAAGAGAATTATATCCAATAGAGCGCAAGTAGTTACAATATTTATCACAGCTCTGTTGAGCTCTCGATTCTGATTGGTTAGAAGGTGTTGATCAATTTTCTATAACAGCATAATTGGTATAACTGTTGATATGGTGCACAAGATTTCTAAGGAGTTTAGGAAGAAGATTTCCAGTGTCAGTGTAAATGTCTTTTGATTAGAGGAGGTTGTTGTGTTCCCGGTTTCTCAGTAGCATGGCGTAACAATTCCAAGGCACTACTCAAGAAAGCAACAACAACCACAACAACAGGAAAGAAGAACAATAAGACCTTGGTAGCTTTTCAGCTCACTCTGTGCTCTCCACTTCTTTTTGTCTTATGAGCGCACACTCCTTCTTCTCACTGCTCAAGAGGCAGAGAGAAAGTGAGCGAAAAACACAAACCGCTCAGATAGGTGTCAGGTGTGCCATGTTAATTAGCTCACCCACGTACCGAACCCTCCCTCTGTAGAGTCTTGCTAAACCCCACCCCCACCTGCGTTTTCTGCGTTTGAGGGTTGGTGAGGGAAGGACTGTTTATAGCTGTTATAGCATAAGTGATAAAAGGAACTTGTTTGACAGACGTTCCACAACATCACATGTAACTATTAATGGATAAAAAGTATTACGTGTCATTATTTAATTAATAAACAATTGTAATTGTTGGCAAATTTCTATGGTTATAAAAGGAATAAAAACCTTTCTGTACATGCTGTTATAGGAAATATGAAAATTTTGGGTGGCAAAAATAAATCCGTTTTGCATTTGTCCTCATCGTACCAAAAAGTCGTTGATTATTTTCCTATAACAGCACACCCGAAAGTGAATTATTAGTAAGCTTTCAACTGAGTAGCACTGATTAATACCAGACTGTATCATTTTCATTATGTTTTTTTTTTTTTACTTGTCAGTTCCCTAGAAGTTTTATTGACTTGGGGTTACTGGACCCCTACTAATCGCTCTTGAGTTTATTTGGAAGATTTTACTGTTATTGCACAGAATGCAAACAGATGTCTTTGTCTCTATTTTCCACGAAACCTCTCTCTCTGTCGTGCACTGAAGCATTTAGACAGCTTGCAAATCAAACATGACCCTAGTTCATGGTGATGTCATGGCGCGTGACTGAAGCCTGACATGAACCCATGTTGGTGAAAGCACATTTTGTGACTTAAATACAAAAATCTAGTTTCAGATCATATTTTTGTTACATTTTTTCCAGTCATTTTCACCAGTTCTCTTTAAAACAGCCAAATACTAAGCAGACTGCCATTTGGGACAAAGCCTGGATGAGTCCATTCAGCACTTCTGAATGTGTTTACTGTATGTTGGTTGATCCTGTTTATTATTCAGATCCACAGTCACGACCAGCTGCAAGCAGCACAAAGCCCCCAGTGAGGGATACACACAAGTCTTAAATTGTCACAAATGTGGACAAAACAAGTACAATATAATAGATCTCAGTGTAATTTTGGGTTTTGCTTTCAGTATTAATAGTGTTCTATTATAATATCTGCTACAACATTAAATGTAATCTGATGCTGCAGCAGCATTGCAACTAATACATTATTTAGTTACTGCCAGATGTTCTTTATAGCACGTTTGTTAAGCTTACCTATAGACAATATAAAAATACAGATTTTCTCAGACTTTTTTAGGTTTAGAAATTTATGCTACTTTGTTTTAAAATATGTATATATGATTTGATGGTCATACCACCTAATATTTTTTTTATTCTGGGAGGCAAAATTGGCTAAAATTAATTTTATTTTGATGCACAAAAAATTAGAGGTCGACCGATCGATAGGTTTTGCCGATTAATCGGCACCGATAACCGATTGCTGGAACTATCGTTTATTGGCAAAAATCCACACCGATAGTTTTTCCCAGTTGCGTCCACTGCGGGAGCGACTGAGAAGGGTCCGCTGTCATTATACAGTACGAGAGTGGCCTCTAGAAGTGAAATAAAAAATCACTGACCTGACAAATTTTGTTGTGTTATTTGAAGTGTTTTTTGATTCATTTTTGATGTCTATTGTGTATTACTTTTTGGTTCAGCTTGGATCTTTTATTTACTAAATAAACATTTACTTAATATTTATTAAAAGTTAATACATATTAATATTTATATATTTATTTCATTTAAAAAAGTACAGTACATTTTCATGGTACAGTCAGTACTGTTTATTTTTGTAATAAAGTTCAGCAGTATTTTACTTTGAGTGTTATGTTTTCATTCAGTATCAATTTTAAAAACTATCGGTTGATTAATGGTTATCAGCAGGTGCTGCCCAACTTAGTTATCGGTATCGGTAAAATCCACTATCGGTCGACCTTTACTAAAAATATCTTCACATACAGTAAGTACTGTAGATTAAGGTGATATACATGTGAGGCGGTCTGGGAAACCCATTGGATGCCATTGTAGTAGAATTCTGGAAAACCGTCCAAAAATCATCATCAATAATGTAAAAAGATATAAATGACCAAAAATTTAGTCAAGAGAACAGAAGCGAGTGAATGAATCAGCGATTTCCCAACCGATGTTAGCATGGACAGAGATCAGTCACGTGAATGAGTGACTTCCAGCTCAGGTGATGAGACAGAGACTGATGTGAATGATGCTGATAATCAAAGTGAGAACTCATTTCCCGTTGTAGATGTGGGCGGTACTTGAAGGCATTTTCATGATATATGATATGTGAAAAAGAATTTCTCATTCAGCAAAGCCATGCCTAATAACTCACTGCACTTACACCATCAACATCATGGAGCAGAAACAAGAACATTAAGAAAATGTCAGAGTTGCAGGTCAGGACACTCCACCATGGCTGCGTAGGCTATTTCAATCCATAACCGACAAAAGGTCTGTTAGATCACCTTCATCCTCCCATCGTTCTTTTCCTTTTTCTTTCAATTCTAATGTGTGTAAGCTAACCTTTCACACTCATTACATCCACTCATAAATAAAACAGTGAATGCCAACGAAGGTGGGATGATTTACATAAAACACAATATGCTGTATACTAAAAAAACAAAGTTGTTTATCCTGTAAAGTCTCTGTAGATATTAATGTCACCCGAGTCATTCGTGGAGGACTTTGGACTGAGCCACACTTATCTGAACAATTTTGCCCCTCGTTCCAGAATTGCAAATCGCAAAATTGAATCATAAGGAAGAAAAACAATCATCAACTAGATGGTGTGATGTGGCCTGAGGAAAAGCCAAGTTATTGTTGCCACTCCAAAATTATTTTTCCTTTAGCGGCATGTCCCGAAGAGTTTTATTCCTCTTATACCACAGCAATTCTATCTGTTTATAGTAACATTTAATGTTAGTGGAACGTCCATGAAACAAGTTACTTCCTGTTATCACTCACACTATAGTAGCCATAAATAGGCGTAGCTATAAACAGCCTCTGACACCTTCTGACCAATCCGAATCGAGCATTTTTTCGAACATGCTTTCCACCGATGAAGGTTACTGAGCAACTGAAATATTAAATTTGCATGTGAAAATTCACTTGACTCACATCAGAATGCCCAACCCACAACCACTGTCTGAAAGAGCTTTCCTTTTTGACTGAATGTGTTTTGGTTTTGTAAATGCCATATTTTATTCAGAACGCCAGCCTCCCTGGAATTACATTTCATGACTCATACTTTAATATTTGTAGCAATTATAACGACTACAATAAAATCAATAAAGACTCTTCACTGAGTAAACACAAAGTAGATACACGCTGATGACGCACTGTTTTTTCCAATCTGGTTCCGTTTTGCCCCGATTGTCATCACACTGAAATCACACAATTGTTATACAGCCGACTTCACTTCTGTCATTTTCATGTCTGAGCCTGAACTCATTGGTGTGTGTGTGTGTGACCGTCCTCAATCTTCCTCCTGCCTCGTCTCATTCCAGACTCTGTAATAACAGTGCAGGGTGTGAAATTGGCGCGGGGGCGAGAGGGGAATTGCCCCGAGACCTGGCATGATGCCTGTGATTGAATCTTATTCAGCCTCGTAAGCATGAAAAATTCTTGATGCAAACATTAACCTGCAGTGAAAATGGATTCAGTGTATCAAAAGTCCATCCTTCTTCATTCAGCCTGTCGCTGAGCCACAGTTTTGTTTACTTTGCAAAGGAAAGTTTAGCGTCCAGCTGCATAACGAGTGTTTAATGGCGATTTGAGTGTTTCTGCATTCCCAGTCGCCCACTGAATTATCATCAGCGGAGGCTTTTTTGAGAGTTGGTTTTGAACAGCACAACAACCGGCTTCAGTTACTGTAATGTGTTTCTCTTCTGCGCCAGACATTAAAAACTCATCAAGAAATTTGTCACATCGGAGCCCAATCATTACAGCTGAAATAGATGACACAGCTTTTTAATAGTGATGTAGTGAAAACGATTTCTGCTTTCAGTGTCACATGCATATTCACAAGACATATAATTCACAAGTGCAATAATTTATACAACATAGGTTACAACATAGACAATATGTTTAACATGTGCCACTTTACTATTGTGGAATTTTACAATATCCCAGTAAAGGAGGAGTGGACTCTGGGACTGTTCCGTTGAAATAGGCATGGCCTCTGTGTCTGTTCGTCATTATGAAGGAAATGTCTGTTAGTACATGTGATGGAGGCGTGGCCTCTGTGACATTCAATCCCAGTGTAGGAGGCATGACCTCTGTGTGTGTTAGTCCCTGTGAAGGAGCCTTGGCCTTTGCACCTGTCAGTCTCAATAAAGGAGGCATGGCTTCTATGCCCACCAGTCCTAGTGAAGGAGGCGTAGCCTCTGCACCTGTCAATCCCAGTGAGGGAGGCATGGCCTCTGCACCTGTCAGTCCCAGTGAGGGAGGCATGGCCTCTGTACCTGTCAGTCTCAATAAAGGAGGTGTGGCCTCTGTGTCTGTCAGTATTAGTATAAATGAGGCGTGGCCCCTGCACTTTTCAGTCTCAATAAAAGAGAAGTGTCCCCTGCGTCTGTTACTCCCTGTGAAGGAGGTGTGGCTTCCTATCCCTCAAACCTAACAATTTTCATTAAATTCAAAATGTTTGCACAACACAGAATCTCAAAGTGTTGTATCATATTGGATCATTGGTCGTTTCTGGTTTATCTTTCCTATGTTTCATGTTCATATGTATCAAGACGCACATCTTACTGTCTCAAAGGACAGATGCACTTGCATTTAGTCATAGAGTTGTGTTGTTTGGCAACATTTTCAATCTTTTTTTTTCAGTCAGCATCAGATGCACAGATGCACTGTGATTGGTGTAACTGTTGACTGTATGTAACAATCAACAGTATGTATGAGATACTCAACAAACAATGTATGAGACGGCACATGAATGTTTTACTAAACTGTTATTTTGCTTTTCAGGTGTGAACCAAAGCTCAGATTGCATCTTCCAGAAAGAACCTGAAACCAGGAAAAGGGTTGACTCTTCATTGTCAATGAATCCTCTACACCTTCAATAGATGATGTGCTTCTTTAAATAAATCACCACCAAGATGGGAGTGTATTTGTTTGTTTTTTGAGAAGCTGAGCTCTGCTGGGAAAACCGTAATGGAGATGGAAGTGAGAACCGGCCTTTCTTCAGCAGCTGTGGTGGCCATCGTGTGCAACACAATACTTGCCGTTCTCATCCTCCTCCTCTTCATCATCATTTACAAGGCCTGTAAGGTGCCCTCCAGTCCAGAGAGGGCACCAGTGCTAGCACAGACTCAAGAGAAGAAAAAGAGCGAACAAAAATATTTACTGACTACAGCCTGAGATTTCAGATATGCTTCCACTTGCTTTGGAATTGGAATAGCTGTCCTATAATGGTGCAAGCTAATCCTCATAAATTGTATCTAGTGCACTAGTTAGTGCTATAGTCAGTGAGCCACTTTGGAATGATTTAAAATGGTTTTAAACTGTAATAAGGTTCAATCCTAGAGAGTGATGAAGAAAAAAACACCACAATTTAGTTATTGTATTGGTTTCTAATAACATTATGTTTTACACTCGGGACCAGGTGAAGTACATTCCTGACTTCACATTGATCTGAATGGTGATGAGTTGAAAATTCCAGATGGATGAAACACAATCTATTACATCTGTGCACTGTAATAATTTAAGTGCTGCTTGAGAATGCATTACAAAGGATTTTGGTCAGTGCCTGTAAAGAGTTCTTTGGTTTGTCCCCTGGGAGAACCCTTAAAGATTCATTCACAAGTGTGGACCACACCTTTACATTTGCTCATTTGGCTTGACTGTTTATCCAAGGCACCTCACAACTGAGACAAGATGCAACTGATCCATTAAAAGTCTTGCTGAAGGACCCAAAAGTGGCAGTTTGGGATTTTAACTCAACTTTTCAGTCAGTTAACCATTGAGCCAGCACTTCAGCTGAAATGGAGGCACTGTATGGTGTGGTTGTGTATGGAAGAGGACTCGGGGAATTTGGGCTGGAGCTGTTGATGGCTTCTGCTTCAACCAGGTCCCCCCACATTGAAGAGTCTTCAGTAGGAGTCGTTGAATAGGAGACTGTGGAAATGTATAGGAAGAGAACTAATCAAAAGTTGAAGCTTCAGGTGTGGCCTTTTCTCTCAAACTTCATATGTATTACCCTACAACAATGTGTTTCTCTATCTAAGTAGAACCCTATTAGCAAGCTATGAACCCTTATATATCCAAATAACTATTGAGAATCCTTTTTCTAAGTCTGCATACAGTCCATGTCCTTCATTGTTATAGTTATAGAACATGAAATAACAATTACTGTTGTATTGGGTTGTTATACTTTTTTTTAACAAAAATGTTTCATCTAGCACAAAGTTCTTTGGTTTGCCCCTTTACGAGAATCCTATATAGAATTATAGCCCTATTAAAAAGCTAGCACAGTGAACCATCTGAAGAACTCTTGAGGAACTTATTTCAGAGAGCACAGAATGGAAAAAAACAAAAAAGAACAAAGCTTGATCATACACGTATACACACTTAGAGAAAATGTTAACATTAGAGCCCTTAAGGGTTCTTTGGCTTGCCCAACCGTGGTAACCCTTGAAGATCCTATGTTGAGGGTTTCCAAGTGGAACCCATTTAGGAAGCAATAAAACCATTAACTCTCCCAAGAACCACTGAGGTACCAGTGCAATTCTATGTTAGTGTGATTGATGCAGGCAAATAATCTATTTTCTACATGTTTAACTGGTCTTTTTCTACATCATATCAGTTTGCTTTATAATCCCAATGTTTCATATGAGAGATAGTTATGAAAATCTAAGCATCATAATTCTCTAACCTAATAAAAAGTATAATTTGAGACTTATGGTCCAAGTCCAAAAAGTCTAACACACCTATGTTAAGAGTAGTTAGTTTAACATAAGTACTGTAAAAGGTTTTGGTTGCACAATTAAGTTAAGTGTATCAAAGTAAGGTGTCTCTTAAGTTGTAGTGTGTAAATAAGTCATAGATGAAAATTTGTTACATAGTGACATGTTTCACCATAACATAATCTGACATCAACAGGACAAAAGTATATCCATAATCTTGACAACAGTTAGGTAGTTGGTGTAAGAAATTACAGCATCTGCCAGAAAAGTAGGTTCTGATCTGCATATGTTCTGGAAGGTCTACACCTCTGTCAGTTTCATGAAGCTGTATTGACCAAAGCATCATAACTACAAATAAAGTTCCGCACCTCTGGCATCATATTTACACTATGCAATCATAGAATGGGAATCGAAAAAGGACAAAAGGGGACAAAAGGTAAAAGTGTGGTAAATGTTGCTCAAGATTGCTTATACTGTAATGGTTTTGTACGTTTGGGGTTCAGTCTGACCTCACTGAATCTGAAGAGCTTTTCCATGTGTGTATCATTATGGCATTCACTGGAATAAATGCCTCTGATTTTTCACCAAGCTCAGAGAAAGTCCTTTTCTTCATTACACTAGCATTTCTCTTTCAGTGATACATGTTTTCAGTTAGGTATGATTGTCAAATTATTTATATATTTCAGTGAAAAATATGTGGAACTGCCATGACTCGGTCTAGAGGAGGCTGTCCACTAGAAGTCAGTGACCGAGTATGAGTGACCATCAGAGAAGGAGCTGGAGAGATCGGCATGATGATGAACAGTCATCACCCAGACAAAAATAATTGAACTTGGCACACATTTGCTGGAAACCCAACACTGCGCATCACCCTAAAAACAACATCCCCACAGTGAAGCATGGGAGTGGTAGCATGTGATCTTGTGACACTTTAATTGCACACAGATGGAATTCAAAGGTAACTTCTGATGGCAACCAGTTACACCAGATCTAATTTTGGGAATTCACATCAACGGTAGTTAGTACTAATGCAGTCACAACTGTAATTTGCAAACTATATTGATTTTTGTTTCTACCCCTACGTTAATATTATCGGATATTTTGTGACATATTACTTAATGACATAATACCAAAGGAGTCAATTTTTGGTCCAGGTGGTAACACTACTTATGAAACTGTATATAAATGGCCTAATACAAACGCAAATTAAAGTGTGAAACCATTTGAAAAACAATATAAACCAGTCCCTCCACATTTTTGCGATTTTGCGATCAGAAATTAACGCAAAATCAAGGAAACTCCACAATATTTGGAAGGGCTTGCAATTTTTTCAAAATTACCAAGGATTTTCTGCAGATTTGGGCCAATATGCGTCATGTGATGTCATCACAATATACATACAGCCAAAGCCCTCTTTGATTCACGTGCGTCGAACATGAGTACAGCTAAAAGGTCTCATTTACCAACAAAGATCACTCCGAAACACACAAAGACCATGCAAAACAATTTTGTGCCAATTCAAGTAGTTTTTCACATAAAAGCACAAAAAACTTGCATCACAAGTTGCATCACAAATTTTGAAAAAAGCCACAGCAAAATCAAGCACTTTTGGCCGCAACAGTAACAACAACAACAAAAAAAAAACTCAGAGAGATCCTGTATGGACAGATAAACCCCTTGTTTTCTGGACTCATCTTGTCTCTGCAAGCACTAGGATGAAGGATGATCATTACGTAAATCAAATAAAGCCTCTTATCTGCTCCTCTTTTCTTGAACTCTGTCCAGCTGCCAACCTATTTACTGCAGCTTGTTATTCAGGATAAGGTCTGATCCAGGATAAGATTGCAGTAACTTAATCTTCACCACAGTTATTGACCAGCAGTCGATAACTGTGAACACTGACCTTGGATACACAGTTAAAGCCCAGTGTAGTGGGAATTTTCAAATGGTAGTCCTACCAAGAAGACTTGGGGCACCTAATCTTATCCAGACATCATGAGCACTGGCAGCTTCAGCTCCTTACAGCCGAAAGACAGGAAATGGACCAATGCAGCCCTGAGGCAAGGTGGGATGATGAGAGATGGAATAAGACAGGGTATCTGGGTAGGAAACTGCAATAGTTACAAAGGCCCAAGTCTTGAATTAAAGTAAATGTATTATGTATAATGTATTTGAGGTGGTAACTGTAACCTGCTTCGGGCTGCATCACACCACCCTGTCACTGATTACTATCCTATAACAGCACACACCCAAATGACATTCCTTCCTTAATAATTGCCACAGGTACAGTATATTTAATTCAATGTATGTGTGTATTACATACACAACAACCTATATTTGACCTATAATTGTGTCAGTGGACTAAAGACTATGGCTAAATCCGAACTGTAATTGATGTGTTATGCATGGGTGTACATGGCTAGATAAGGACAATCTGAATGATTGATTATGCCTGTCCTAGGTGTGATTGTGTGCTTAGCCGAATCCTGATGATGCGATTGCAATTGCATATGAAATTGATATGATGTATCACTGAGGAAGTGTCTATATTAGGTATGTAACTGAATACAAATACAGCTATACATATGAGACAGAAAGGCTCTCGTTGGGCAGAAACAAAGAAGTTGCACAAGCACGATGATTTTACTTTCATGTGGAGCGTAAAGGGCGCAAAGTGTAAAGTTGGAGGACAGGGTTGCCAGGTCTCAGCCAAAAAATTCCCACCCCAACTACATCTCAGAATCCACACAGAAAGCCTTGACCTATTTCTGATTTGCAGTATCTGTAACACGTAGATTTTATCCACTCAATTGAGCCATTTCCCCCTCTCCCAATCTTTGCAATATATCTTAAAACAGAAATGATTGTATACATCATAGATACACTGTCTGCACTTACTTACACTTTCCCTTTGTTTGCCATAGTGGATGCTTATGCACGTTTTGTCAGTGAGTCGTTCCAGTATCCCGACCTAAACGCTGAGCTCCAAAACAAACCCACATTACTCTCTATTTATGGAACCAAATGTAAATGTCTTCTAAGAACTCTTCCCAGTTTCTCACAGTTCTTTGTTGTGCACAGTCTGAACCACAAACTGCAGACTGAAGCATGGCTTGAGGTATTACACTATAATGAACTTCAATCTCAAATGATTTTGTGCTTTAATACCTAGAGTGCTGAAGATGCACTTCTCTTTATTACATCGTTTCAGTAATATCCTCCATTTTACACATGGGAGCACACAGGGCTTAGTTTGCCAGGTACCATCCTGGCTCCACTTCCATATTTTGACAATAATAAACAGTGTAGCTGAGGGTTGCTGTATACAAGAAGAAACAAATACAATCCTGTCTTCTACCCTGGTATAGAAATTTCACCATATTTGGCTGAAACAAACACTGCAGAGGATGATTAAATCATCCCGGTGGATCATTGCATCATCCAGTCACCGCTCACACTTGTCTCCAATATCTAGAGATGTCACGCACATATATCTAACACACACACAAACACACACACCCCTTCCATAAGCAGGATCCCCAAACACAGGAAGGTCTATTCCTTGCTATATTGCAAATTATTTTAATTAAAATTAAAATATAATAGATTAAATATTTTGAATTAGGTGTCTCCAGAGAAGGCCTGGACCAACGTGAGAAACATTACTATATGCTGAGCATGAAGGTAATTACAACATCCCTTATTTTATCATCACCTAAATCTAGTTTTGTCTATATAATATTTTCATCGCATATATGGATCCTCTGTATATCGCTTAACTATACTTGAGTATTGATTTCCCCATGCCAGTGTGAGAGTAGCTCTGAACTTCATGCTTTCATTCTTTCCTTGCGTTAACACTATTCAATATATGGAAATGATAAAGCACTTGGGGGAATTTTTTTACGAATGCTAACATTTTTTTTATTTATTAAAGAATGGTGTCTTACTTTTTATCCATTTATATTTACATTTATTGTTGGAGAACCTTCTCAGAAGAAGTGAGTTCCTGTTATCACTTACAGTCCCCTCCGAAACCATTGGAACAGCAAGGCCAATTCATTGTTTGTGCTATACACCCAAGACATTTGGGTTTGAGATCAAAAGATGGATATGAGACGAGAATTTAGGATTTCAGTTTTTATTTCCTGGTATTTACATCTAGAACATAAAACATGAATAAAACATAGAACCTTTTGTATCAGACCATCCGATTTTTAGGTGAGCAAAAGTATAGTAACAAATAAGGCTTGAAGTAAAATAAAGTAAATAACACTTATTATTTGGTTGCATATCCCTTGCTTGCAATAACTGCATCAAGCCTGCGACTCACTGACATCACCAAACTGTTGGTTTCTTCTTTTGTGATGGGGGGGGGGGGGGGGTTGCTCCCTTCAGTCTCCTCTTCAGGAGGTGAAATGCTGCTCAATTGGGTTAAAGTCTGGTGATTGACTTGGCCAGTCTAAAATCTTCCACTTTTTCCCCCTGATAAAGTTGAGCTCGCAGTGTGTTTTGGATCATTGTCTTTTGCTCAGTATACCAGTGGTTTCTTTCTTTTTCAGGTTTCAAAAATGGTTTGCTTTTCTCCCATATACAGCTCTCTGATCTTCATGTTGGCTTATCCTTTATAACAACTAATGCAGTCTTCACAGGTGAAACTGAAGGCTAAAACCAAGAGTAGATGTTCAGAGCTATTTATTGTTTAAACAGTCAATCTAACAGGACACACCTGGGTAACAAGAAACACCTGTCAGTCACATAGTCCAATATTTTTGTTGCCTACAAATTGTGTGGTCTGATACAAAATGTGTAAAAGCTGAAATTCTAAACTCTCTTCTCATATTCATCTTTTGATTTCAAATCCAAATGTCTTCAGTCTACAGCAAAAACAAACAAATTGGCCTTGCCGTTCAAATAGTTTCAGAGGGTACTGTATGTTATAGCGGCTCACCAGCTTCACTTTTTTTTCCCTCTCTTGAAGTTAATAAGACAAAAAAAACAAAAAAAAAAAACAAGTTACAGCTTTACCTCTGACACTGGAGACTCCTTCAATAAACGTTAAATAAACATCGCCTTACAGAAAACCTCACCATATCAACATTTACACATAGGTTTCAAATCTATAGTGCATTAATATAAACCTGTGATTTGCCTACAGTCAGAGCTGCTGTTATGGAAAATTAATGAACACCTTCTGACCAATCAGAATCGAGAATGTAATAGCGCTGCGGTATTAAACAAAAAAGGAGGAACACCTGTTTCTCCATCTGAGGAATACATTTACAGTGTAAGGTAACTTACATCCTTTCACACTGCAGTTGGGGCGATACCATGCTCATTTTACTCGTACTCGTATATAAAAAAAAAAAGAAGCCAACATCTGATATCACGTGATACTCTGTGATGTAAGCCTTGTGAACGTTATCACGTTAATGAACAGACAGCACAAAATGATTGAACCATTCAACGATGATTCAGCCTTGTAGAAACGTGACATGATAGCAGTAGCACATGTGCATAGTTTCAGTTCATTTCTAAGCACTTCAGCATCTCGGTCCTATTAGTATGCATTACGGCCGGCGGATTACGGTATCACTACTTCTCACAGCTCCACTGCAATTTGTTTGATAAAGCAACCCAAACAAACATCAAATGCTTGGTGGTAGGGATCTTGACCCGACTTCCAATTTCCAAAAGGAGGAATGCGTGCAGAAGGCCACACTAATGAGTTCAGATCAAACACACAGTTGCCCAAGCCCCTTACCACACCGGAACGTTACAGAGGAAATATTAATTGAGATTACTCTATTTTTTATATGTGGCTTGCAGCATTGAAGCAGACAGATGGAGATTTGCTGGTGGACCAGCTCTTCCCTGGGGAACTTTGGTGTCCTGAAAACACACACACACATACACACACAATATAGGATTACACAATAACAAAATCTCCCATCTGTGAGGCTGCAGGATTCAGATGAGTGTATATAAGCTAGATATCCAAAATGAACCATAGTAACTCTTTTCTTCTTTGTGTCTGTCTCTGTCTGCCGCTCTCTCTCTCAAAGACACGATGGCATTATCGCTTTATAGCCCGAGTCTGGGCTAATTTATGCGCCTTATTAAAATCTACCTCAACATGACTCATCAGATACAAAGTCAGTTCACCTGGCTGTGGGGGCTCTCAGAGTCCTGAGTCCTGGCAGAGATCAGGAAACTCAAACAGACATGCAGTGTTTGATCGCAAGGACATTCGTACTACCACTGTTATACTTGTCTTTTCTTGGCCAAGTCAGGCTTTTATCTGATTTTCATTCAACTTCATTATACGTGTACAATAGCAGTTCTACAGAAGGGCAGATATAATTTTGAACACCAAGTATGTAAGGAATAAAACAATTGGGGGCATAGTATTATAGGGAAAATAATAAATGACCACTCTGCTAAGACATAACTGCACACACCAAAAAGTATTTTATTCCTTTTATTCCACAGCAATTTGCCAATGCTATGCAAGAACAGCCAATGGCAGTAGGCTTCCTCACTTATAGGGGTTAACCTAGCTCAGTAGTTCACATCCAGTTTACTTCCTGATAATGGACTATATAAGTGCATCTTCATCAGTGTATCTTGGCGAAGTCTTGCCAATCATTCCCGTTGCGATGAGTCATGAGCCATGATTACTCTGATTGCCTTGCCCGTGTTTTGATTCTTTGCTATTCCCTGGTACTACTAAAGAGCTACTACTCTTTTGGATTGTCATTGTTGGTTTGATATTTGATGCTTACTGTGTTTGACCATTGACATCGCAAGCAGAGACAAATCTATATCCATATCTAATAAAAAAGGAAGGCAAAGGAAAGAGATTAGGACTAGAGTTAGGACTTATACTGAGGAACTGGATGTTCTGCTTTTTAAAAAATTCACCAGTAGTCTCAGGTAGACTTTGTGCAGTTTTGTAAGAAAACTGTCTGGTAAGTTTTTCTGAGCATCTGGAGAATCTGCCACAGTTCATCTGGAAACTCTGACTATTACGTTGATCTGTTTTTACAGGTAAAACTTTGCAGACTTCGTTATTGTTTGGCATCTGCAAATAATGATGCCTTACGTAATATGTTACTTTCTTTACTGACGTGCAAACATTTTTCTATAACATTACATTTTTTTGGTTTTTAATGCAAACACAGGCTTTTCTTTCTTAAATAAAATACAAACAAAACAAACACACAAAGTCACAGCAAGATTAATAAACTGAACAAATCAATAACCAGCTACCAAAACAAGAACATGCCAAGAAGCCAAAAAACGAACAAACCAAAAACAACAGACACTAAGCACCTAAAGGGAGAAAACGCTTCTATAGAACTTATATAGAAGGACTAATCAAGGGAGAAACTGAAAAGGTGTGCACAAACACAGGAAATGAGTGGGATCCATGAAGAAGAAGTTCAAAATACATGGGAGGTTGCCCTCTGGTGGCTTGTTGGTGAATTGCCAATGGTAGATGTGACTTAAAGGGGTCATGTAATGCTTTTTAATGCTTTCCTTTTCCTTTAGTGTGTAATGTATCTGTTCGTGCATGTATAAGATCTGCAAAGTTACAAAGCTTATAGTCTCCCACATAGGGATTTATTCTATCTAACAGAGAACACTTGTCCAGACCTGCCTAAAACGCCTCAAATCGAAGTCCAGACATAATACCGCCATAATTTTTTTATGTTGTCACTTCAGGACATAAAGTTGTTACAGTGAAGAAGACAAATTATACCGTTATAATGTCGTATCTGAAAGGTAAGAGAGTTACAAAATAAAAACTTACCGCTGTGAAACGTTCTGCTGCTCAAGTCGTACTCGCAAATTTGGTTTCCGATTGATCTGCTCGATCATCCGCATTTTCAGAATCTGACTCGGACTCGAACTGATACCGATACCGATACTCGAACCGACGGCATTATTGACTGTGTTTATAATTGCTTTAGAAGCCTTGGAAGCTGAAGCTCGCAATTTTGGTAAGGGGCGTTACGTTTCCGACATGCACTTGAGGTTTTTGGCCAATCACAACGCAATGGGTCAGCTGGCCAATCAGAGCACTCGGGGCTTTTCGGAAGGAGGGGCTTTGGAGAAACCAGAACTCAATCAGAGAGTTTCAGACAGACTGGGAATAGAGGTACTGCAATAATGTACAGTATGTGAAAAATAATGTGTTTTTGAACATTAATGATCATTAACCTATTCTATTACACCCAATAAACAAAATAATGAACTTTTAAAAGCATCATATTGCCCCTTTAAGTCATAAAAGAATACAAATCTATACCGTATGTGTAGCTGCGTAGCGGCAGTGTTTTTCTTTTGCATGTATCTCAAGCAGAAGTAAAGTTCTAGTGTTGTACAGTCTGCTTACACACCAAAGTTAAAAGATAGAAAATTGCATTTGAAAATTTCATTCCAACTGCGGTGCAGGTGCATAATGGACATTTCATTTATCTTGAGTCAGACTGCAGGTGGATAACCCTAGACAGAGTTTAAAAAGTAAATAAACACCTTTATGGATCATTTTGGTGAATTACATTTATGTGTGTTTGAGGCAGAATTATTATTATTTTTTGGGCCAAACCTGATTTTTTTCAGCTGTAGCGACATCAGATGTGTTTTCCCAGACTGCTACACATATTTGTTCACTCTCATCTTCCAAAATGCCTAAACAATAAAGATTTCTCAATATCTGGTTCATGTACGTGTGTATGGGTACTAAAGAAGAAAACAAGAATAGACTGTCATATGAAGATTGATTTGGGACACACACTGGAATATAGGGACATCATAAGTGAATGTGTTTTCTGGCCCTGTGAGATGGAATCGTATTTCTCGGCCATCCTGAGTAAATATCAGAATAACGGCTTTCCAGGGTGTCATTATGGATCTACCACCACATTGAACTTACGGGATGAAGGCATCATTTGGCATCGTCCAAGTGTAAAGACGTGGAGATGCAGAAGAGGTGAAAACGACACTCCGAGCATAGACATAAAGGGTTTACCAACAGTGAATACCAGTGCTGACCACACACACATTCACACAGTGAGACCAAAGGCTAAAGGCTAAAGGTCTGGATAAATGCTAGTGCTCAGGAATGGTACACATCCTAGTCAGCAGTAGAGAGCTAACGTTTTTAGTAACATTTATCTATTGCTTAGCATGACAGGTTATTTCTGCTCTGTATACTGTACAGAGCATTTTGTAAAATGTTGAAGTTGAAATTCAAGTACAAATGAATTAATTAATCAAATGAATACAGGTGCATCGTTTTCCAAGTATTTCAGTGCTATGAATTCAATGGTGTCGTTTTTCTGCTTTACCTTTCACGATATAAAGTTGCTTAGACCGGGTCGCATATGTGCTCGTTTAGTTCTATAATGCCTCATGGTGTACTGATAACCTCTTTATACCTGACACAACTAATCCCATAATCCTTTCATCCAGTGTCACCGAGAAGACCATGAGTTCCCTCTTGCATGTGGTTTCTCTTTGTGTCATCTGAGGGTTTTTACATTTTTTAAAAATTAATTAATCATTTTTCACATTTCCATTGTCACCTCTGGTTTGCTCATTAATGATCTAAATCTACATCCGGATTTCTTTAAAGCTGCTTTGTGACGATGTCAGTTGTTAAACGAGCCATAAAAAATAAATTCGAATGGAATGACCGAATGACTGATCCTGAATAAACCGTTGTGACATGTTCATCCATTCGTCCACTTTTAAACACTTAAACAAGATCCTCAACCTTCATCTGCTTGCTTCAGTGGTTATATTAAATTCAGCTTCACTTCTAATTCATCTTCTAAATGAATACTATGTAATTACTGCAATAAATAACAACATGGATGAGACAAAAAAAAAAAAAGTTAAATGAGTTTCACTGCGGTCTTGGAAGAGTGGAAAAACCAGAAACTTGAGACTGAAACTTTTTTTTAACCCATTATAATGTTCACTCACTAACACTTCGTCAAAATCATTAAACCGAGAGACATATTTTTAATTAATCGCATGCCTTTGGAACTGCCTGAAAAATATATGCTTTTGGGTGTTTTGACAGCTTGTGGGTTTTGATAGATTATAATTCTTTCGTGGGAAGGTTTTCCATTAAAATTGGTGCATCCAAAGTCCTCAGTGTTTAATTAATACCAGCAGTATTAAAAATGTTGAAGTTCTTATAGTGTTTAATTCATTACAGCTTAGAATATACACCTACACTGTTTCTATAAATCCAGTCAAACTGTAGACCCAGTAGATGTAACATCAGGATTTTGACTGTTAATTTACCAAAAACCAACACTGTTTTGTGTGAGGACTCTTCAGAATGATTTGTATCCAAAGTCCACTGAGAATATTACGTAGACTTGAGACCTGAGACGTATCATTTGTAAGACACAGTCAATGGGAAGGCCTTTAGCTCCATCTGCTGAGTGATTTGAAAAAGAATGATGTTACTGATGGTGATGTATGGACAAGAGGTGTCATCTCATGCTGGGATGCTTTTCTCCAAGGACCAAACAATATGAGAACATCATTATTATTATTTTATTATTATTATTATTATTTATTATTTTATTTTATTTTTTTACAGAAATCCAAGTCTAGACCCCTAATATGCAAGGTACCAGTGGTGAAGAGAAATGTGAGGAGAAAACTTTCAGAGAAACATTCTATTGTGGTTCACACCTAATAGTGGATTTACAGCATTGGGAGCAAAATTAAATGGTATAAGTATACAAATCCAATTGAATTTTTTTTTTTATCTGTACAGCGCTTTTACTAATAGATTTGTCCCAAAGCAGCTTTTCAGGAATCAATGTGTAGCTTTAGATTCCTAATGTGAGAGTGGCAAGGATAAGGACCCCGAGCTGACATGAGCAAGGAACCTCAAGAGGACCCAGACTCACCAGATAGTGGGATTATAAGTCATTATTCATTATGCTTTCCAAGACTCTGAATCATTCTGTTGTGCAGGTGTGTGTCCCAGCAGGTTTGCTTCTTTAGTATTGTAGTGGGGCTACAAAACTACATAACCAGAAATCTGTCAACTATTAATGATTAATCATCCTAAAATCCAAACAACTAATCTGTATCATTTAAAACGGTAAAAATATATAACTCAAACCACCACCAGTTTACCAGCTACTGTAAGATCGGACCAGACGGGCTAGCCTTCGCTCCCCACGTGCATCAGTGAGCCTTGGGTGTCCATGACCCCGTCGCTGGTTCACCGGTTGTCCTTCCTTGGACCACTTTTGGTAGGTACTAACCACTGCATACCAGGAACACCCCACAAGACCTGCCGTTTTTGGAGATCATCATAATTTGGCTGCACAAGACCTTACGCTTGCCCATTTTTCCTGCTTCCAACACATCAATTTTGAGAACTGACTGTACACTTGCTGCCTAATATATCCAACCTATCTAACATGGATATAGTATAGATATGTTAAGGTAAAGCTACACGCATACTAAAATACAAAAGGTGTAATGGTATCACAACAGTGACAAAGAAAACTGACAGTTTAAATGCCCTTTTTTTTTTATCTGAAATTAGCATAAAAAATGTGGACTATTTTAGGGGTGTAACAATCAGACGATTTGGAGGTCACTAAACCAAGCTGAATCATATCATATTGTACCATAGCAGGTTCAGCCATGCTGTCAAATATCGAATGGTTGCCTTAAGAATTGAAATCTTATCGCACTGAGTTTTACACAACTAGGACTTCTTTTAAAAAAAACATTTTTCCTACCTCAAACTATTTGGGGTCAGCTTCCTGTTTGATGCTGACCACATCCCCCTTATGTGACCAAGGGCTTAGCAACATAAATTTTTGCCTTTGATTTATTACAAAAGAAAAAAAAAGTTTAATGGTCCCAGTTTATCTGTCACAATATACACTATATGGCCAAAGGTATGTGGACACATGACCATCACACCCATATGCAGGCCTTCCCCAAACTGTTGCCACAAAGTTGGAAGCACAGAACTGTATGTCTTTGTGTGCTGTAGCTTTACGAGTTCCCTTCACTGGAACTAAGAGGCCCGACCCTGTTCCATCATGACCATTGTCAGTGCACAAGGCGAGCTCCATGAAGACATGGTGTGTTAAGGTTGGAGTGGAAGAACTCGAGTGTCCTGCACAGAGCCCTGACCTCAACCCCACTGAACACCTTTGGGATTTACGGCACCCCAGGCCTCCTCACCCATCATCAGTGCCTGACTTCAATAATGCTGTGATGCTACAGCCACGCTCCAAAATCTAGTGGAAAGCCTTCCCAGAAAAGTGGAGCTCATTATAACAAACATTTGGCTGTGATGATCAGGTGTCCACATACTTTTATTCATACTGTTGTAGGATTTGGGCGTGTGAACACACGATTCACAATATACACTATGCACTCACTATACAGAATAGCAGGGCAGCATTCAGTTAAACGAAACATATGATACATATATGATGCTGTCAAATGAAGCATAAATAGGCGATGTGAGTGCGTACTGTGTTCATCTGCAGAACCACATTTTGGGGGAAACACCGCTGTAGGGAAACGTGGTGGGTGAACCGGAAGTGGGCGGGCCGAATCTTAAATGCCTTCCTCTGCACTGCGCACTGTGTTGAATCAGGGTATCTCACTCCCTATGTAGGGAGCGAGGAGACATTCGGGACGCAGCCGCAGCTTTATCAACCGACCGCTGGGATGAAGGAGAGACGGGGGCATCCTTGGGTCTGATCTCATATTTATAGAAAAGAACAACGCGATTGGAACTTCGCTTCACTCTCTCTGTTTGTGTGTGTGTGCGTGCGTGCGTGTGTGTGTGTGTGTGTGTGTGTTTTGTTTTGTTTGTTTGGATTGTTGAGCAAGAAGAGCAGCTGAGTCAAGATGATGGAGGAGATCGACCGATTCCAAGTGCCGACCGAGGCAGAGATGCAGGCCTTGGTGAGTGAAACATCAGTGTCACAAATGATAACAGATGAAATATTACTCCTGTGATGTGTGCAGATTGTAACGGCGTAGGGATCAAATCGGATTGTTATCCGATTATTCTCCGATCGCAGAATAAAATCACAGCTGTCGGTGTTTGGAAATGGATCGCATGGGGCGTAGATGTCAATGATTACTCTGATGATGATGATGATGGTGATGATCTGATCATTAATTACCATTAATAATTATTTTTTATACGTCTGATCGAAATGACGTATTGATAAATCCGATATCTGATCAGGAGATCTGTGGTACTGGATGCGCTGATGCGGTGATGCGACAGCCATAAAATATGATGCTTCCGTCTCCTCAAAGCTTCAGCATCCAGCTTCTCATTCAGGCCAGACTGGGAGTGTATCACCACTGTCTGCAACCCACACACACACACACACACACACACACACACACACACAGCCTGCGGTGTAGCCATACTGCTTCATCATGTGGCTCTCCAGGGTGGGATGATTGTCTTCAATCTTCCTGACTTCATCTTGTCACTTTACTGCTGTGTTCTCTCTGCTGGCTTCTTCTAGCTGCCGGCATTTGAGCAGATTTAAAACGCAGGCCCGATGCTTTCCTGCAAAAAACCCAAAGTAAAATAATGCACCGTTCAAGCCATAAGTAAGCCTCAAGAGTCGAGACTCAAGGAAACGTCAGGACTCTTCTGTGTCCTGGAATAAACTTACTCATACCCCAGCTCTTTAATTGTCTCTGGAGGACAGCGTCTGCTGGAGATACTATTAATGTTAATATTAATGTGTCATGTAAACTCTTACAGTGCTGAATTAGCATGTCCATTCTTACAAAGCCTACTGTGTTGATTTGTGGGAAGATGGAAGCTCAGTGGCTGTGAGCTAGTGATCGCAAGGCCATTAAACCTGAGCTGCTTGGTCAGTATCGTCTGTATCCTGCCTCCATCTCAAGTTGGATAAAAATCATCTGCTAAACGAAGAAATATACGCTATATGGCAAAAGTATGTGGACACCTGACCACTGAACATTCCAATCCAAAACAATGGGCATCAAAATGGAGTTGGTTCCCCATCTGCTTCACTCTTCTGGGAAGGCGTTCCAACAGATTTTGGAATGTGGCTGTGGGGAAGTGCAAGAGGTCGAGCGCTGATGTTGGGTGAGGAGGCCTGGGGGGCAGTCAACATTCCAGTTCATCTCAAAGGTGTTTTCAGTGGGGTTGAGGTCAGGGCTCTGTGCAGGACACTCAAGTGCTTCTACTCCAACCTTGGCAAACCATGTCTTCATGGAGCTTGCTTTGTGCACAGGGGTATTGTCATAGTGGAACATGTTCGTGCCTCTTAGTTCCAGTGAAGGGAAATCATAATGGTACAGACATTTTATACAATTGTTTTGCTTTGTGGTAACAGTTTGCGTAAGGTCCACATACTGTATGATGGTTATGGTCGGGTCACATACTTTAGGACATATAGTGAAACTGTATAGTTACTAGTGTACTAGAGTAACTGTTTCCATAGTTACAGCAAAAATTCAGGACATCACTATTTTTAGGCTGTATTATCATTGCATTTAAAAGCTGATTATTTAAGGACGCACAGTTCCAGTCCAATGTGGACCAGCCACAGGGGAGATACAGCTGAGCAGAAATCGACGGTTCTGAAACTGAAAGCACGCAGCATGGAAGCTTGTGGCCATTAACACAGCCCTCATTATAGCTCGGTGAGCAGCTTTCCTTGGATGGAGGATGTTATGTCTACAGAAGCTTCTGGAAAGTTTTCCCAGAAGCTTATGACTTGGGAATCGAACATGTCTCAGTAGCCTCTGAAAATGAGTCTGGATCGGCTTGCGTAAATCGCATTAAATTAGCAACCCATGGCTCTGAATGCACATAATGCTGGGAACAACAGACTTCACTATACAACCACAGTGCAAGGAATTTAGTTCCATTTAATGTCGCTTTAAGGAACAGCAAAAATAACTGTAGGATGAGTTTCTTCAAAAGAGAGCGTGGGAGTGGGATTAACGAAAACTGCTTTGTGCTTTCCGTCTGGCTCGCTGTTTTTTTCCACCACCCTGACTAGTCGAAATCTAGTGAATGTATTGGTAGACTATTTTATAAATGAATGATTCATTAATTCATTTATTGATCACCGTTAATTCATCGATAATTTATTGCCTAACATTTGACTTCTTTTAATTACACTGAAATGAATAATCTCTGTATACAACACTCTTCTTGTGCCTTTTCTCAGTGGCTCAGCAAAACAAAAGAAAACGTAATGGATTTCCAAAGTAATTTTATTAATATCCATTTTATGGTATTCCCATTAGTGTTTGTGATTACAAAACCTTAGATTTATGAACATTAAGAACAAAAATGAAGAGTGCTTTGAAAGATATCAGTGACAGAGAACAAAATGCTGAGCATTATTATCTGAAATAGACTAATTGTTGATTGCTGCCTTTAGTTTTAACGTTTTTTGTATCTTTGTAGTAATTGGGTTTTGTTTTTCTTGGCTAAAGGTGTGTAGGATTTGTGTTAGAGGCCCTGCGCCACTACGCAGAGGGCCTCCATAAAATATTTTCATGGAGGGAAAGTTCAGTGTTCCAATCTGCTGGCTCTTTTAATATACGTTTATTTATGGCTCTAATCACCAAGAAACATAAAACTGGAGGTCAAAAACGAATAGGTTTTGAGGGCCCTTCCCCTATAAATCACCTGTCTGATTAACTAAACATGGATTTACGAGTTGAGAAATAAGGCTGATCTGAGGATGTGACCATCAGGATGTTTTACACGAGATGTGAAAACACTCACTATTGAAATGAATAAATCAGTCATTAATCAGATACAGTTACTGACCAGCAGTCTCTGATGAAATGGCCATAGTGTTATTTAAATTCAGTAAACTTATATATGTTTTTTTTAAGAATATCAGTGAGAAAATTCCCCAACAGCAGAACAACAAAAAAAATGTCTTTGTTTCCAAGAGAATGGAGTATGGTGTACTAGGGGTCTTTGTTTTTTATATGGGGTCATGTCCTCATCCCCACTATATAGAAACAACCCTTGACAAGGTTTGTATGGTGTACACTACACATAAATGGATTAATGATTAATGACTAACACAAATTCATTTTTGTTAGTGTCAATGTAACTACCGGTTTTTCCCAACACACATAAAGAATACACTTTTTTGGAACAGTTCTTGATAATGGATGATTTAAAACTTTGTAAAAAAAAAAAGTTTTGTATGATTGTTAGATTAATCATTAATTCTCTTGCTCCATCACTTCAGGATCCCGCATCCTCCACTGCCTCTGAAGGAGACTCGGACACGAGAGAGAGTGAGCCGGCCACCCTCAACTACAAACCATCACCACTACAGAGGAAAATAGGTACGCACTCTTGGAAATTGGAAAAACAACTTTGGCGCTTTGTCACATTTGAAGAGCCATTGCAAACCCAAGACATAAAATTCAGTTTCAGTCAGTTGTAAATTGAGTGACATTAGTGATTATTAGTGATTTTATTCTTGATAACAAAGCCCCAAAGCATACTTTAACTTTTAACATTTTATACCACAGCAGATTTATGAAAGGAGTCTCCACTATCAGCACTTTGTAACAATCAATATGCAGTCTGCAGGATGGATGGCGTTGTGGTTTCTAAATATACACTGATCAGCCATAGCATTACAACCACCTGCTTAATATTGCGTAGGTCCCCCTTGTGCCGCCAAAGCAGCTCTGACCCGTCAAGACACGGACTCCACAAGACCTCTAAAGGTATGCTGTGGTATCTGGCACGAAGACGTTAGCAGCAGATCCTTTAATTCCTCTAAGTTGCGAGGTGGAGCCTCCGTGGATCGGACTTGTTTGTCCAGCACATCCCACAGATGCTCGGTCGAATTGAGATCTGGGGAATTTGGAGGCCAAGTCAACACCTTGAACTCTTTGTCGTGTCCCTCAAACCATTCCTGAACAATTTTTGCAGTGGAGCAGGGCACATTATCCTGCTGAAAGAGGCCACTGTTAATAGGGAAGACCGTTGCCATGAAGTGGTGTACTTGGTCTGCAACAATGTTCAGTTAGGTGGTATGTGTCAAAGTAACACCCACAGGAATGTCACGACTGCAGCTACGCAGCCCTGTATGCAGCAAGCTGCGATGCACTGTGTGTTCTGACACCTTTCACCTTGCTCTTCTGTGAGATCGTACCAGACGGGGCTAGATTCAAATCCCCACGCACATCAATGAGCCTTGGGCACCCATAACACTGTCGCCAGTTCTACTTCCTTGGACCACTTTTGGTAGGTACTAACCACTGCATACCGGGAACACCCCACAAGACCTGCTGTTTTGGAGATGCTCAGACCCAGGCGTCTAGCCATCACAATTTGGACCTGGTCAAAGTCGCTCAGACCCTTACACTTGCCCATTTTTCCTGCTTCCAACACATCAACTTTAAGAACTGATTGTTCACTTGCTGCCTAATATATCCCACCCCATGACAGGTGCCACTGTAAGGAGATTTAATGTTATATAAAATGGTTATTGGGACTATATTCACAGTGTGATGATATATACAGGAAAAAACAATATTTGTACATATTTCTTGTTTTGAAAAGTTAAGTAAAGTAAAAGGTAAGACTGAGACCCTTGAATCCATTTTAGCAATTGTTCTAGCAGCTTCCCTAACCAAAGAGCTTACTATTTCTAATGAAGTGGAACTGGCATCCTCACAAGCCATTTAACATGTAAATAGGCCAGATTCTGTTTCAACAAGCCTGTTTTAAATAGCAATTAGCTGGAATTGGTGAAGTGCTTGACAGAACCATGTGGGTTTTTTTTTTTTTTTTGGTAGAAAAACAGCGAGAGCTGGCCAGGAAGGGTTCTCTGAAGAACGGCACGGCGGGGAGTCCTGTCAACCAGCAGCCCAAGAAGAACAACGTCATGGCCAGAACACGGTGAGAGCAGGAACTTATTTGCCTCTTGATGTAGAGATGAACCGTGATGCCATTTACAACATCATAGCCTATTACATAATGGTGCAGTAGAATTAAAAGCATGAAATGATTCAGTGTAGTAGGAAGTAGATGCAGGACAGCTTTAGGGAAAACAGATTCCGGAATACAGACCAAAGGTCAAAATCATGTAAAAACAGGCCAGGATACACTGAGTTCAGGAAACAATAAAAACCATCAGCGGTTGATATGTAGGCTAACAGGTTATTATAGGATAGGCTAAAATCAAGAAGTCTTCTAAGCAGATCAGATTACAATGGAATAAACTACAGATAGATACCTACACAAACAGGGAATGGAGTAACATGAGATGTCCTGATCTTCCTACATCTGTTCCTGGTTTCAGAAATGATCCAGATTTTACACTTGCTAACTCTCTTTCCAGGCTGGTGGTTCCCAACAAAGGCTACTCCTCCTTAGACCAAAGCCCAGATGAGAAACCGTTAGTCGCTTTAGACACAGACAGGTAGGTCACTCGCATATCTTCCCTCACAGCCACCTGTTAAGTGCTCCCTAGTCATTTTAGCTGATTCTCTCTCTCTCTCTCTCTCTCTCCCCAGTGATGATGACTTTGACGTGTCCAGATACTCCTCATCGGGATACTCCTCGGCTGAGGTCAGATCTCTAAGTACCTAGGCTGCATGTACATTTCTAGGATTAATCATTAATATCTCACAGGACACCCCAGTTGTTCCACAAACACACAGCGAAGCCTCCAAAGAAAATTGAACTGTGTCATGTCTTCTAATGCTAAAGGACAGCTATAAACTTTTTTGATTTGAGCATAAATTTCAAATATCTCAAAATCTTCTAAAACCTTTCCACCCTTCAGAAAGGGTAAAGTGAACATTACAACAAAATCTGTACACTTTGATAACCAACGTAAGCAATGAACAATATCTAAGTTAAGTTTAACTCTTTCCTTCCTGTGAAAGGCCACGTTCAGGGCATTTTCCCCTAATGAAGTCCTTTGTTGAGTTGGCAGTGTGTTTTGGGTCATTGTCTTGCTGCATGATAAAGTTCCTCCCGAATCATTTGGATGCATTTCTCTGTCAATTGGCAGATAAAATGTTTCTGTAGACTTCAGTTGTGTAGAATTCATTCTGCTGCTACCATCATGAGTTCCATCATCATTAAAGATTAGTGAGCCTATTCCAGAAGCAGCCATGCAAGCCCAAGCCATGAGACTACCACCACCATGTTTCACAAGCGAGCTTGTATGTTTTAGATCATGAGCAGATCCTTTCGTTCTCCACACTTTGGCCTTTCCATCACTTTGGTAGAGGTTAATATTGGTTCTAGAACTTTTGTGGCTCATCTCTGTATTTCTTTGCTAATTCCAATCTGGCCTTCTGATTCTTACTGCTGATGAGTGGTTTGCATCTTGTGGTATGGCCTCTATATTTCTGCTTTCAAAGTCTTCTTCGAATGATGGATCATGATACCTTCGGTATCTGTAAATTAGTTTGTACAAGTGGTTACACGAGACTGATATAGATAATACAGAATACAGAACGAGTGTTCTGTGCCTCTTATACCACAGCAATTTGCCAACTGTAGTAATTTTACGACATGTTACACATTTTGTCCATTTATAGTTACATTTAATGTAGTTGAACAGCCGCAAAACAAGTTAAGAAGAATGAGAAAGTAAGAAATAGCATTTAGCAGTCTCTGCTTTCCTTCACAGCAAATAAACCAGGACCTGAACATCCAGCTGCTGAAGGATGGATACAGGCTGGATGAGATCCCCGATGACGAAGATCTGGACCTCATCCCTCCAAAATCGGTCAACCCAACCTGCATGTGCTGCCAAGCCACGTCTTCATCCGCCTGCCAGATCCAGTAAAATTTCTGTCTTTCTTTTCCTCTCCCCCCCCCTCTCTCCTTGTACCCTTATAAAGACATTTAATCCACATTATGGCACGAAATGTACAGGTAATGTTATGATTAAAATGGTGTACAGGAAATCCTGAAGAAAAACACACATACACATACATACACTCTCGCACACACATATACATACACTTGCGATAATTATTAATGTTATGACTATTATTACTATTGGTAGCGTCCTCCTATGGTAGGGCGCTCTGTATGCTAGTTAGCTGGGAGGAGATTATGTGTAAAACCTCCTAGTGGACGTTGTGTAATGACTGTAAAATTGGAGGTTAAAAAATTATTTAACTGTGCATAAAACACTTGGTGATGTTAGCGCCAATTTATCAACTGTAGTACCTGCTTCCATGTTGTACTCATCATGTTATGTTTGTCGTCTTTGTTTTTTTTTCTCCGTTTTTTGTTAACCTTTTAAATGGACAGCTGTATTATATGTGCTTGAGGATGTTGCCGAGACACTGTTGATTTTCATTTCTTGTGCTAGTTGCTCCTTCGCGGCACTAAACGCAGCATTGTGTAGCATGTACGGAAAACGTTGCACTTTGTTTTTTGTCTACAGTTTTGTTTACACTTATTCAGAGAACCACCACAAATGATCGTTCAATGATTTGGAGACGAATGTATCGATTATTTAAAAAAAAAAACCCAAAAAAACGCATATCAAACTGGCTTATAAATATATATATATATAGCCTATATTATATAAAAAGGCCACTTAGTTAGCATCATTTGGTCGACCTTTATTTGATGTTAACTTACACACATAATATCAGTGTGCTGTAAAATGCTACCTAAAGTGCGTACAAACACTTTGGTGTGAATGACTGTTTCTTATTTTCAGTTTAAGTACAGTGTTCTGGCTTGTTGACTAAAGTGGCGTCACACAGGAAGTAAACTTTCATGACTATGGTAATAAAAATGGCTGTTTACGTGTGTTTCCTGGATCATGTACAATGTGATATTGCTTTGAACGCATCCATGTCGACTTTTGTATCTCCGACACCATCTTAATGGTGAAATTTGGTTGATGATCCTTTGGACCCAGAGTCAACATGGCTTCCGTTTTGAAACAGTGACAAAATGGTGGACAAACCTGTTCATGTGAATGTAAAATATACACAGGATCAGTATATTACATAATATTTCAAATATATAACTTCTGATTTGTTTCAATTGGGTTTCATGTCACCAACTACTCTAATTATTCATAAATATAATGTGAGCTAGTAAATGTTTTTCTTTACTCTTGTAGATAAGCAAGGTTATGAAACGCTGCACATAGTTTGAAGGACAAGCTTATACAGTTTTCTCCTTAAAAACAGTGACAAAATGGTGGACAGATCTTTTTATACATCTAAACATGACCATCGAGGTACATACTACTTCAAAAATATAACATTTGATTTGTTTCGACTGGGTTTTATGTCACCAACCCCTCTATAGCCCTGCACATAGTTTGTAAACATGAAAACAGTGACAAAATGGCGGGAGGTGTTTACAAATGTAAGAAGAACGAATAAAATACATTCCAGATGTCAGCCTCGGTATAACATGCTCAATTTATGTGTTAACAATACAGCATGTAGGTTCTTTGCTAACTGTGAAGACACACTCTGAACACACCTGCATATGATCCTACATGGCAAGGTGTGGAGATGTAATAAATCACCACCAACAGGGGGTGGTGTTTTACAACACGAATTGCTTTAAATCACAATTTATACTCAAGGATGGCAACAATGTGCAGACTTCTTCCCAATTAGCCAATGAGCTGCGTGTAGTTTGCACATGTTTTGCTGACATTTTGGGATAATAATGTACAAATATAACATTTGGTTTGTCAGCTTTGGTTTTATGTCACCAATAACTCCACTGATACATGACAGCTAAAGAAACTTAAGAAAATTATTTGATTTTATAACATCTTATACTGTTGTTGACTTCTCAGTTCTGATTGGTCAGAAGCTCCGAGAGTGCGTTTATTTAACATTTATTGAAGGAGTCTCCAGTGTCAGTGCTTTGTAACACTCAGTAGGTTCTCCACCACAGGAAAGTCTTCGCTTTGTGGTTTCTTGGTAACGTGACAAGCTGCATTTTTTTTTTCTTTTTTCAGAAAGGCTGGTGAGGTAACAACTGTTTATAGCTGCTATAATGTAAGTGATAACAGGAACAGGAATTTGTTTTGTGGACCTTCCGCAACACTAAATGTAACTATAAACAGATCAAAAATAAAATGTGTCATTCTTTAATAAATAAATTATGGTTAGCGTTGGCATATTTCTGGTCTATAAAAGTAATAAAACATGGTGTATGTAGGTGGTAAAAGTTTTGCATTTCATTTTGCATCGGGCCATGTCACACCATGCTGTTGATTATTTTCCCATAACAGCACACCCTCAAATGTTTTATTTCTTACTTAACTCACAGTCCTTTCATCGTTTAACATTCACATTATACAGTTGCTTGTTGAGTTTGCTATTAGAGTTAATTATGCCTTGAGGAAATAGTCACATGATTTTTGTTTATCGTGCAGGTCTAGATATTTAAATGAGCACTTAAAACATTTTTTTAACGATTTCTGACTTCAGTCATATGACTGTAATGATTTAATGTTGTTTCCCATTGTTGTGTATGAAATCATTTACATTTATGGCATTTGGCAGACGCCCTTATCCAGAGCGACTGACATTTTATTTCATTTGTACATCTGAGCAGTTGAGGGTTAATGGCCTTGCTCAAGGGTCCAAAAGTGGCAGTGCTGGGGTTTGAACTCACAACCTTCCAATCAGTAGCCCAACATCTTAACCTCTGAGCTTTCCAGTGCACCCATGTTGGCCAAACTATTGTCTTAATCGGGGAAAAAAAGCTTCACGCGCTCATTCTATTACAATTAGGAATAGTAATTTTTAGCAAAAGTACAATCAGAAGGTATCATGTTTGGAAATGTGACTTTGAAATATTACTCTGCATTCAATGATCAAGCAAACTCATTTTGAGTTAAACGCCAACCTATGAAAGTTTGGCTACACAGTACTTTCCACTGGTCATGTTTTAATATATGTTTTACTTTTACATTTTCAAAAAAAAAAAAAAAAAAAAAGTATAAGCAATTCTGAATGAAGGCATGAACTGAAAATTCAGGTGGACATCACGTTCTGTTGAAAATAATACAGCAAAGTTGTTTCATATTATTGTCATATGTACAGATGTGGTTAAGTGTCCAAGAACAAAAGAATTTAACACAAAGCATCTGTCAGTGGTTAGTTCAGTCCATTCTACATTCATTACAAGGACGAAGTTGATATGATGTCAGAGAGATGGCAGTGTATCGTTACATTCTTTACAGGTCAAAAAAACATAAACAGAACCTGAAAATTCTGACATAGAAAAATACATCCATATCTTTAAAAAGTGCATGTGAACTGAGAGCCTCAGTACAGAACAGGGGTACTGTACTGATGCAACCGTTTCTCGTGTGATTGACAGCTGAATTAGTTTACTCACACCATCTGAACACACTGTATTAGTCATTACTATTGTTGTCATTCACTTGGTGGCTGCTCGTATATCAAAGACTAAGTCACAGCGTTGAATATTTCAAGTAAATTATGTAAATTAAGATGTTTTGCCTCTGTGCAACATGAGTCTGTTACTGAAATCCAAAAAAGAAAGAAAAAAACCCCATGCATAATTTCCTTACCGCTCAATAAACCAAAAGATTTAGTTAATACATGTGATAGAGTAATTGGAAAGTCCAGGACTAGCGATCATACTGTCCTTGCTCTTCTATACTATTTTAAACAAGCCCTTGTCTACTTCCAAAATTTGCAAGTACTGACATTGAAAAAGTGCACTTGCTTTTAGGGATTTCTACATTCTCTTTTCTTTATACCTTGTCCACTGTTTGCAGGATCATATCGACTTGCTAGCTAGCTTGTCTCCAAGATATGCTGTTATCTAGCTAGGTTATAAACTAGACAGCAGGATAACATGAAGTCATGTCAGTTCTTGTTAAACACATTTCCTTTCAGATTCTCAATTTCCTTTAAACACGTCCAACTTGTGTTTAAAGGAACTGCCAAACTGCCCAGCTAGCCAACTAGCTAACAGAAACAGCTAGCTTGCTAATTAGCTAGAAGCAGTTGTTAAGCTGGAGAACTGCTATAAGAATCCAATCAACGTAGCATGTTAAATGTTGTATATTATTCAGAAATTATGAAGCATTGTAGTGCTTATAGTTAATGGTTGCATCCACCATTTCCATGCTACTTTCTCTGTAAATTCTGCTACTGCGAGTTAATATAGTCATGCTTACTTTGATACATTTGACCCCCAAAATCTCATTGGAAAAACCATTTGGGCTGATAAAGTATCAAAACTTAAACTGGCCATGGGGATTCGTTAAAAACAAGTCAACAAGGGCACTTTAAAGACAGTACTAAATTACAGTCCAATATATTAAGTATTAGTAAAAACAAGATAGAAATGGTCTAAAAAAAAAAAAGAAGAAAAACAAACAAGATCCCACAAATTCCCTCGTAGAAGCAACATGCTCATCACTGAAAAGAGACAGGGGAATTCAAATGGGAAATTAGCACATAAATACACATTATTTTACAGCCTTAAACTCTGAAAATCATACGGATGAACAATGTATAGTCTGAATGTACCTGAACAACCAGGACGCCTGTAATAAAATGGCACAATTATTGGATCTACAGTACGTAGTCCGCTACACAAATCGTTTTTCTAATTATAATGACACTGAATCCCAGCTAATGCGATACAGTTTTGTGACTTTTTCCACGTGTAAGTAGTCTTCAGCCTTGGCTAGCATCAGCCATCTTATACTATTCACAGAGAACCTTGATGATGTTTTATTTATTTATTTATTTATTTATATTTTTATTAATGTACTCTCGTAATTGGTTATAGATCTGACTATTCATTGTAAATCTCTATTAAAGAAAATAAATAACCACACAATTTCCCCTAAACACAAATGTATTCAGTCAGCCAAGACGTTTGGTTTGGTGTGCCTGACCTGTAAGGCTAATACAGCTAACAAGCAATAGAAATGTGTCTCATACTTACTTTAAACAACGATGTATCTTTAAAGTTTAGGAGGCAAGGTCAAGAGGAACCACACACACACACACACACACACACACACACACACACACACACAAAAAAAAACAAACAAAAAAAAAACAATAAAAAAGTGATTCTGGATTTCCAAAATGGCCGCCTCCTTGATAATACAATGTTTTTGTTAATGTTTATAGATTACAGTAAGCCCCACAGTGTTCTAAATCACATCAGCCAGTAAAAAAACTGGATGTGGTTCGAGGAAGACTACCGAATATGTATTAGCTGATTAAGTACAAGTGGTCTAAGGGGGGAAATTGTGTACTTTTGACATTTTGCCAGACGATTCCTGTGATATTTTCCTTAAACAACAACAAAAAAAAAGGAAACAACATGTAAACCCCACAGCAACTGATTCATTGCATCTGACACGGGAGCAGTCATGTGCTGATAATCAGTCCGTTCTGTAATATATTGGGTGGCACTCAACGTGGGTTCGTTCTTGAATTTACAAGAATTGGTCCGATGTGGTTTTATATGATTTAGACGGCTAGAGTTTATATATTGCGCTTGTCAACCATCCCTTCTACAATAAGTATACATATGCCTACTTGTGCTGTCAGTTTAGCGGATTATGTGTGCGAAAGGGTTTATGCTTTTATTCGCATGTCGCATATGGACGACGTGAAAGCTCAGACTAGAGACGGTCACAAAAGAAGGTCCGGCAGTGTACACATCAGAAGTGTGTGCAGATCCTATACTTAGCAGTAAATTGTTTAAAAAAAACAAAACAAAAAAAAACAAAAACAGAGTTCTGAGCATCACTCAGCATCTACGGAGCCAGAGGAGGACGTGGAGGCCGAGGAGCGGCGCCTCCGGCCGTTGGACTTGCGGAGCATGCTGGGATGGAAGCCGTCGTGGCGGCGCGCATGCTTGGTCAGGTGGTCGCTGCGCATGAAGCACTTGGTGCAGAGGGGACAGGCGAAGCGCTTTTCGCCTGTGTGTGTACGAAAGTGGCGCGTCAGCTCATCTGATCGGGAGAAACGCTTGGTGCAGCTGGGCCATGTGCACTGGAATGGTCTCTCACCTAAAGAGAGAGGGAGAGAGAGAGAGAGAGGGAGAGAAAGAGGGAGAGAGAGAGATTCAGCACACTGTGTTCAGAACACGGCTGTCTGGGGATTTCTTTTTTCTGGCCACAGTGATTCACACATCAGTGATTCATGTATCTGGTTTATACAGATAAATTTGTTCTGCCATAAACACAATTGGTCATGGCTATAGTTTAATTTCAGGGATTTTAAGGAACAAGTGCATTGCTATCCTCAAGTCTTTACTTAGAGGAACCTAATTATAAAATGAACAGCATTAAGATTGACGTAATTGGACGACTGATGTACTTTTACAATATTTGTAACCAACAAACGAACTAACTGACTAACTAACTAAATAAATATCTTAATAGATAGATGGATAGACAGACTAAAGTCCCTTATCTGCTGTTCAGGCAAAGAAGATAAATATAATCACTGTTTAATCTCTGGTTTATGAGCACCATATAACCCATAAAGCACAGATTGTTATTGGAAACTCAGTAAAGAAGCCACGTGCACTGGGTGTGTACAACAGGTCATAAAGAGAGAGAGAGAGAGAGTGTGTGTGTGTATGTGAATGTGTGTCAAAGAGAGTGATGTCACCTTTTCAGATTACCATAATGCACTGTTTATATGGTTATGTTATATAATAATAATAATAATAATAATAATCATCATCATCATCATCATCATCATCAATTATTACACAAAGCTGCCAAAACAAATCAAACAAACACTGAATAATCTGCTCCATTCAATCACAGACCCTCAGATCAGGATTTGTTTTGTCACTATTTATAAAGATACCGTGACGCAACCCTGGATTACTTCATTCCGCTGTCCTGCCAAAAACACACCGCTTATTAAACTGTTGTGCTCTCGGAGTAACATTTTGTCCCGTCACAACCACACGTGCGCTCTGCCTGCGGTTACGCCCCCTTCCGCATGCGCATAGCCCACGCCCCCTTCCTCACAGTTACGCCCTTTCCTCCTGCCTTCACGCCTCTTTTCTTTACCACAAGCGCTACCTTTAGAGAAAACCACGAGTCCCAAAACGTCAGAGAAGCAATCCGAGTAAAAAAAAAAAAAAAAAGAAAAGAAAAAACAAAATATAAAGTATTTGTTTGACGTGTCCACAAACAAATATAACCTTTTCTTTGGTCATCCAGCGACTGTCAATATATAATCGGGCTGTTCTTATTCGTGTTCAACACTCACATAATGTCTGTCTGTGTGGAAAAACAAACCTGTATGTGGATTTTATTTTTAGAGACGGTTCAGACGCATTCCTGCACCTGTAGCAAACCAAAGTCCACGCTTTCAGCACGTGGCACGTGCGCGCTATATGCCGCGTTGCCAGATTGTATTATTCTACCCCTAATAGGATTGTTTTTAATTAGGTTCTGGTACCTAGTCCATATTGAATACACGTTAGCCTTATCCATAAATACGCCGTATATAGTTGTTTTGTAGTGTTATCTATTACAAGGGGTTGTTTACGGATCCAGGTTTGGGATGGGAACATTGTGTTCTGGCAACCCAAAAACACCAAACCAACAACACCAGCAGGACTTTATACTATGGAATCATGAAATCCCGTATACGTACCGGTGTGTACACGGCAGTGCGCTTTCAGATGAGATGACTTTCCGTAGATCTTGCCACATCCCGCGTAGGGGCAGCGGTGCTTCTTCTCGGCGCTTTGCCGGCTGCGCCCCAGCCGCTCGCTCCCGGCCGCTCGGCACTTCTCCCTCACGCCGGATTGACCGTTTGCGGCGTTCTCTACAGAGCTCTTAGGACAGACTCCACCGCACCGGTTCAAGTCCAGCAGGATCATCGCGACCATCAGCAGCGTGCGGCTCTCCTGGCTCTCCATCTCCGCCTCCACATCCGCTCCGTCCGTGGAGGACAGCGCGCGCGTCGCGGCAACATCCACATCCAAGTCCGTCATGATCGTCTGGAGGTTTCTTACAAGACGCCGAGATGTTACAAGGTGTCCGGGAGAAACGAAAAACCAAAACACAAATGTTCCTTTTCTTCTTTCGGGCTCTTGTGCAACTCGTTTATCAGAAGGTACGAGTCAGCTCCAGGAAACGTGGTGTCCACCCCACGCGTGTCCGTGATTATCTGTGTAATCTGGAAGTCTTTCCGTGTACGTCAAAAAGAACGGTTTTGTACAGCTGCTGTACAATTTCTAGCCGTGTGTCGGACGAATCCCGAAGTCGTGCCGTTGCCTTGCTAGTCTGCTTCATAACTGCGTCAAAACTTGTGAGCGCGCGCGCCTCCGCCAACCGCAGTGTTTTCGCTGTTCTCTTTCTCAAAAGAAACAATTTCGCGGAATCCCAGGGCGTCATCGCGACACCGCGCTCTGATTGGTCACTTCCGGAACGCTGTCTCACGCGCTACCAGGAATCCCCAAGCAAACGGCGGAAATGTGGCTCGTGCTGTCCAATCGCGTCCCTTCCGGGCGGGGCGAGTGGCCTTGGACTAGCGCGCACCCGGAAACCATAACATAGATGCTGTGTCCTAAACCGCGCTCGAGCGTGCTTAAGTAGCACGCGAAAGCAAACCGCCGCAACGTATAGTTTGTGTGCTAAGTTTTGCACGGTGTTCAGGGCAGTAGTGTGCGTTTGGGGGGTAACGACCTCACTGAACTGCCACTGGCACTGAATCCGCCTTGTGCATATAGCAACACACTTAATATTCGGTGTTATCTAATGGTCTAATTATGTTGCAGCATTGTATATAAGGTGATATTATACTGTAACAACTACTATAGGGATGAACTGGTGCTACGCCATAAAGAAAAAAGAAAGCTACAAAGAAAGATGTGGATTATAATGGAGGCCAGACGTGCACATTTGTGGCGTTGGATTTCTTACTTACACGTGCACTTTAGTAGGTCAGTAGCAGGCATGTATGAGAGGAAACACCGAGGGGAACGAGTGTAACCTGACCCTTTTCACAGTAATCCTCTGGACACTGTTCTTGGAAAGTGAAATTATTTACACCCAAGAAGTGAGATAGGACATACTGTATGCAAACAACAGACAAGGCACACACACTGGAATTTGGATTTGTTTTTCCTTAATTTTTGCCAGGCAGTAGTAATAATAATAATAATAATAATAATAATAATAATAATAATAATAATAATAATCAGATTAATGTTGTTCACCCTGCATAGGCCAGTAAACATGTTTACTTTGTTAACGTGTTATTTGAGTTTCAACTCCCCCAGATTCTTCGCCTGATAGCATTTTACTAAATTATTTTACTAGGTTATTTTCTAACTAATCATAATCTATTCATCTCTGCAATTAAATTAATAAAGCAGCCTAAGGACCACCTATACGTGGCAGTCTGTGTACACACACACACCCACACACACACTCTCTCTGTCTCTCTTTCACCGCCACGCCTCTGTCGTCCTTACTTGCACGCAGCATAAAAACAACAATAGGCTACAATCGCAGCCACTGAAATCTGATCTTTTATTTAGCAAATACCTATCGTTACTATAGAAACAACTTCCGTAGCATCCGAAACCCGCAAGCCGCCGGAATGCACAGAGCACATGCGGGTCACGCGCGTGTCCGCGTCCCCGGCGCAGGTCTGTGGAACAGAATGTTCCCCGAGTAAAGAGAAGGTGAGCTCGAGCGGCGCCCAGCGGCGGACTCGCGCTACTGCAGGGTGAACTCGGGCAATGTGGGTGGGTCACCGATGTGTTGGTGGTCAGCGTTTGCCTGGACTGTATGCATGAATGTATCGCTGTAGACCAAGCTGTTCAAACCGGTAGGCCACCTTTCCCAGCTGATAAATTATTTCCCAGCTTTCTTATCCAACCATCCATTTTCCATAACGCAGTCCTACACAGACTGGAGACTGGAACCTATCCCAGGGAACTCAGGGCAAGGAGGGGGCACCCTGGACGGGGTGCCAACCCATCGCAGGGCAGAATTGCACACATATTCACACACTACAGACAATTTGGAAATGCCAATCAGCCTAAAATGCATGTCTTTGGACTGGGGGAAGGAAACCAGAGTACCTGGAGGAACCCCCGAAGCACAGGGAGAACATGCAAACTCCGCACACACAGGGCGGAGGTACGAGGCAAACATGCTAGCCATTAAGCCACCATGCCTCCAGCTTCCTTATTACTCCATTAAACAAACCTACAAATGTTTGGGCTTTCGTAGTTGTTTTACTGTTGCGATATTTTCCTGAAAAAAATAAAATAAAAATGTAACATGTAGCATGTAGCATGTAGCATAAGTAGTAGTTACCTGCTGGCAAAGGTGAGACAGTTTGACCAGCTTGGCCTGTGTTTTCGTAGCTTTTCTTTCTACTGTGAATGTAGTGGTGCATTTTACTTTTTGGGCACCAAATGTCACTAAATGTATTTAGATTAATTTGAATTAAATTTGATTAAATTCAGATATTATCCTCAGATAAAGTGTACTGCATTAGTTGATAAAGGAGGGCACAACGAAATACGTTATTTTGCATTTTGCTGAACGCAAAACACAATTTTGAATAATGAAACTGTTTGCTTAAATCTAAAAAAAAAAAAAACCCTCTATTGCAACAAAACATGAATAAAATACAATCTAGACATTTAATACTCTAGATGAAAAATTCTCTCTAAATTCACAGACAGCCCTTTTTTGTTTTTCATGCATTATGTTCTTCTCTCAAAAGCCTAAGCCTGTCTTCTCTCTGTCCTTTTGATATAAACTCCACTTTCTCTACTGCCTTAAACATGGAGTCAAAGGATTATATTAAGTATTGAAGTGTGAGATTAATATTAAAGTTGATTGAACACTACAGTTTGAATCATTTTAAGCCTAATAGCTGGACCATTTGTGTCAAACATTACATAAAATTATAGGAAAAAAATAGTCTAATTCTTTAAAAAAACAAAAAAACAAAACAAAAACACAATACCATTCTTTAATATAATACACCAGCAATTAATTTGGTTTGAAAGTGATTCAATAGTGCCACCTACAGGGAGGATTACGCCACTGCAGCATCATTTAAATGCAAGGTAAACCATTTGAATGTATTTTACATTTCAAATTAAATAATTAAAAGTTGAAAAATCTTGAAGACAACCTCAGCATCGTTGGTGCTGGATCAATGTAATCGTCTACAGCTCTCAGTGCTGTTAATAATATCCGTGTCAGTGAGGTTTGGAATAATGCTTTGGAAAATATTTCACTTTTAGTTGGCAGGCTGTGGGTTGCAGTGCATCATCTCCATCTCCTGTCCTAACTGGGAGTCTAACAGAAGGAATAATAATAATAATAATAATAATAATAATAATAATAATAATAATAATAATAATGATACAAAGAGTGCTGGCATTGCTAGTATAATACCAAGGTATACAAACAATGCATCACTTTACATTTGCGTAGGCAATGTCATGATATAGTGATGTACTACAATAGTGTACTTTATATAACTTCATATTTTCACAAGTCTGTGATCATATTACAGGTGCATAACCACTATTGCCATTTAGGTGACATATTCAAGCATCAAAGTAGAAAAAAAAAGTTAAACTTAGTGGGGGTTAGTGTCACGCAAGGACAATAAACAAAATTCAATTTAGATTGAATCAGCCAATCAAATCGAAGGAGGCGGGATATACTTTGACTTTGACATAAGTGATTGGTCACTTTGATCTTTCGACGTGGCGGCAAGCGGTTTTTTTTATTTTTTATTTTTTTTATTTTATTTGTGGTATTTTGCAGACCAGCGGTACTGTGTTGAAGAAAATGTAAGGATTTTTCCTTATTTAGCTAACACAATATGTGAAAATAAGCCAATATCATGGTTACTGAAGTCTGTTCGAAAGATGAAAGATGTTTGTTAGTTGTATTTTTATTTTAACCGCCTGCCTAGCTAGCTGAGCACTTATATAGAACTTACCTCAGGCGGGTAGGTAGCCGCTATGCTAGCAAACGCCTACCCTTAATCTGAGGTAATATTTAAAATGAATGAAGTAGTGAAATGAAATAGTGCCTTGAACATATTAAACATATATTAAACATTCACTAATGACTTACATAATGATATGCTTGTTATAACAGATATAGCTAGTGTGCTAACTTTAGTTAATTAAATGTGTTATATGGCAGTATTTCAGTTGTGTAAAGGACACCAGGCAGACCTTCATCAGTGACTCGGTATGGTATAGAGGTGAGTTCATACCGGTCCTGTAAAGCACACAGGATCGTGACCGCCTGCTGGAGAGCTGGAGAGGAATTGGTAGGACACGAATGCTACATTCATATTACAAGTATATCTGCAGATTTTTTTGCTCATGTCGGATCTGTCTATCTTGACAGTTCACGTTCACAACCACCTGTATGGTGACCTGTATCCATCGTTAATGTGACCTGAATTGATTCCCCAACCATCAAGCAACTTGCTCTCAGTCGGAATAAATCAATTTCCACACAATAAAGTCATTGGTTTTGCAGTTCTCTATTGTTATTTTGCCACAACTGGCAATGCTGCACATTTATGGGATTAGATTTGTGCCAAAAGTATTGAACGTAACTTTTCAAGAAACGAACAAAAATATACAATGAGAAAGGAAAAAAAAAACAGTCTGAACCTGAAAACAGTGACCTCAGTGGCAAAAATGTAACATTGTCTTCAAATAAACATCATTCTTTGTTTTTAACAGTTTTCTAAGCTTCCTTTTCGCTAATCGATTTGGCTCGACAGCTCCCTGACCAGGAAGTAGAGACTTCAGTGGTGTGAATTTTGGAGAGCGTTCTGGATGCAGTTAGTCAGTATATTAGTTCATAATTAATATTTGAGGTTTGGGGAGTCTCATACCACTATATTTTTTTCGAGATGAGCTCTCAGGAGCGGCATGGAGCGGCGCCGTTGTCGTCGTCATCAACGTCATCCTCCTCCTCCTCAGCTGGACACTCGAGCTGTCAGGCCAAATCTCAATAGCCAATGAGAGTAAAGCGCTGTTAAGTACCGCCCACACGTGAGGTTTGTGCCAGAATGGCGAATGTAAACTCGCAGAGCGTAAACGAAAAGTTTGAAAGCATAAATGAAAACTCTGGCAGCGCGTTCATAAACTGTGATTAGCGAAAAGGAAAACTGTCAACAAAGAATGATATTTATTTGAAGACAGTGTTACATTTTAGCCACTGAGGTCACTGTTTTCAGTTTCAGGGTGTTTTTTTTTTTTTTTTCCTTTCTCATTGTATATTTTTGTTCGTTTCTTGAAAAGTTACGTTGAATACTTTTGGAACAAATCTAATCCCATACACATTGGGAAAAAGCTACATGAATTCCGATCTCCTTCATGGCCACATATTGGAAATGTATTTGATCTAGAACCACACGCAAAAGCTCTGATTTGAAAAGATCAGAGTTTGTGTCCATGCATTTCAACATTTCAACGCTAAAATGTGGCAAAGAGAAAGAACAGCCAGTGTGGCCCACCTGGAGCTTCTGGAGAGGTGAAAACAGGTGTTGTTTTGCCGTGCCATGGTGGACCGTGACCAGGTAATACTTCTACTACTCACACACACACACACACACACACACACACACACACACACACCTGGTTCTTATACATGTCCGAAACTAAACAATGAATAAAGATTGATTAAGTTAAGTAGCTATTGAGAGATATGATACAAGACGATACAATAAAAAAGGAAGTAGTAACATTTCAATACACTTCAATTCACTTTATATATACTGTATATACATTATCTGTATATTAAGTCTTCAGGATGGAGTAGGTTGTATTTTCCAGCTTCTTGCGAACATGGTAAATTGTGTTTTCTGATCTTCAGTAGAGAGACAAAGAGAGAGACTGTTTTATGCTGTTTGTAAGAATGTAAATTGGACACGGCAGTTTCTCTGAGCGGCTCCACCTGCCATAAATTGTGTGAGCACTGCTGTTTGTGCTTCACTCTGTCTCGATTAAGCAAACTGAGCAACCAGACAAAATCCTGATGGTTCTTGCAAGAACTGGCAGCAACTGCCAAAAAGCTGTAGAGACACACTGGTAAAGAAAGGAATGCTGTTAAGACCTGTAACCACTTTAGGGGACACTCCATCTTTTCCTTTCGGCTATTCCATTCAGGGGTCGCCACAGTGAATCATCTGCCTCCATCTAGCCCTATCCCCTGCATCTTCTTCTCTCAGACCGACTACCTTCATGTCCTCCTTCACTACATCCATAAACGTCCTCTTTGGTCTTCCTCTCGGCCTCCTGCCTGGCAGCTCTAACCTCAGCATCCTTTTACCGATATATTCACTCTCCCTCCTCTGAACATGTCCAAACCATCTCAACCTGGCCTCTCTAACTTTGTCTCCAAAACATCTCACATGTGCTGTCCCCCTGATGTACTCGTTCCTGATCCTATCCATCCTCGTCACTCCCAAAGAGAACCTCAACATCTTTAGCTCTGCTACCTCTAACTCTTCCTCCTGTCTTTTCCTCAGTGCAACTGTCTCCAAACCATACAACATCGCTGGTCTCACTACTGTAATGTACACCTTTCCTTTCATTCTTGCTGGTACTCTTTTATCACACAACAGACCTGACACTTTTCTCCACCCATTCCAACCTGACTGCACACGCTTCTTCACCTCTTTTCCACACTCCCCGTTGCTCTGGACTGTTGACCCTAAGTACTTAAAATCCTGCACCTTCTTTATCTCTTCTCCCTGTAACCTCACTGTTCCACTTGGATCCCTCTCATTCACACACATGTATTCTGTCTTGCTGCGACTAACCTTCATTCCTCTTCTCTCCAGAGCAAACCTCCACCTCTCTAGACTTTCCTCCACCTGCTCCCTGCTCTCACTACAGATAACAATGTCATCCGCAAACATCATAGTCCATGGAGATTCCTGTCTGGCCTCATCTGTCAGCCTGTCCATCACCACCGCAAACAAGAAGGGGCTCAGAGCCGATCCTTGATGCAGTCCCACCTTCACCGTGAACTCCTCTGTCACACCTTACCGCACACCTTACCATTGTCCTACTGCTCTCATACATATCCTGCACCACTCTAACATACTTCTCTGCCACTCCAGACCTCCTCATACAATACCACAGCTCCACTTTTGGCACCCTGTCATACGCTTTCTCTAAATCTACAAAGACACAATGCAGCTCTTTCTGACCCTCTCTGTACTTCTCCATCAACATTCTCAAAGCAAATATTGCATCTGTAGTGCTCTTTCTTGGCATAAAACCATACTGCTGCTTACAAATGCTCACTTCTCCCCTTAGCCTTGCTTCCACTACTCTTTCCCACAACTTCATTGTATGGCTCATCAGCTTAATACCTCTGTAGTTTCCACAACTCTGCACATCTCCCTTGTTCTTAAAAATCGGCACCAAAACACTTCTCCTCCATTCCTCAGGCATCCTCTCACTCTCTAAGACCTTGTTGAACAACCTAGTTAAAAACTCTACTGCCATCTCTCCTAGACACTTCCATACCTCCACTGGTATGTCATCAGGACCAACTGCCTTTCCTCTCTTCATCCTCTTCAAAGCTCTCCTAACTTCACCCTTGCTAATCCTTTCTACTTCCTGCTCAACAATATTTGCCTCTACTACTCTTCTCTCTCTGTCATTTTCCTCATTCATCAGTTCCTCAAAGTACTCCTTCCATCTTTCCCTCACCCTCCTGTCACCTGTCAACACATTTCCATCTCTGTCTTTAATCACTCTAACCTGCTGCACATCCTTACCATCTCTATCCTTCTGCCTCGCCAACCGATACAAATCCCTCTCACCTTCCTTACTATCTAACCTTGCATACATGTCCTCATAAGCTTTCTGTTTGGCCTTTGCCACCTTTATCTTAACCTCACGCTGCATCTCCCTATATTCCTGTCTACTTTTCTCCATCCTCTCACTGTCCCACTTCTTCCTAGCTAACCTCTTCCTCTGGATACTCTCCTGAACTTCCTCATTCCACCACCAAGTCTCCTTGTCTTCTTTCCTCCTTCCAGATGACACACCTAACACCTTCCTACCTGTCTCCCTGATCACTTTGGCTGTAGTAGTCCAGTCATCTGGAAGCATCTCCTGACCACCTAAAGCCTGTCTCAACTCCTCCCTGAAAACCACACAGCACTCTTCCTTTTCCAACTTCCACCAATTTGTCTTCTGCTCTGCCTTTGCTCTCTTCATCTTCCTCACCACCAGGGTCATCTTACACACCACCATCCTATGCTGTCTAGCTACACTCTCTCCTACCACTACTTTGCAATCGCTAATCTCCATCAGATTACAGTGTCTATATAAGATATAGTCCACCTGTGTGCTCCTGCCACCACTCTTATATGTCACCCTGTGTTCCTGCCTCTTCTGAAAGTACGTGTTCACCACAGCCATCTCCATACTTTTAGCAAAGTCTACCAACCTCTGTCCTTCTGGGTTCCTTACCTGAAGACCAAACCTGCCCATCACTTCCTCATCCCCACTATTCCCTTCACCAACATGTCCATTAAAGTCTGCCCCTATCACCACTCTCTCACCTCTGGGAACACTCTGCATCACTTCCTCAAGCTCGCTCCAGAATCTGTCTTTCTCCTCTTGCTCACAACCTACTTGTGGAGCGTAAGCACTAACAACATTCAACATCACACCTTCAATTTCCAGCTTCAGACTCATCAACCTATCTGACACTCTCTTTACTTCCAGAACATTCTTCACAAACTCCTCCTTCAGGATCACTCCTACTCCATTTCTCTTCCTGTCCACCCCATGATAAAACAGTTTAAACCCTGCTCCAATGCTTCTAGCCTTGCTCCCTTTCCACCTGGTCTCCTGGACACACAGAATGTCGACTTTCCTCCTCTGCATCATATCTACCAGCTCTCTGCCTTTACCTGTCATCGTACCAACATTCAAAGTCCCTACTTTCAGTCCCAAACTCCTGCCTTTCCTCTTCTCTCTCTGCCTATGGACACGCCTTCCTCCTCTAACACACTTTCCTCCTCTCCTTCTTCGACCAACAGTAGCCCCAATTTCCACCAGTGCCCTGTAGGTCGACGGCACCGATGGCGGTCGTTGTTAACCCGGGCCCCGACCGATTCGGTATGGAAGTCATGTTAGTGATTCGCATATTGAATTTGGCAAAAGTTTTACGTCGGATGCCCTTCCTGACACAACCCTCTCTATTTATCCGGGCTTGGGACCGGCACAGAAAGTACACTGGCTTGTGACCTCCTGTGGCTAGATTTTAGGGGACACTCCATAATATAGTATAATTAAGGTTTCTAGTTTTAGTTTTTAAAAAAAATTGGAAATGCTTGAGTAATACTTCATTACTATAATTAAATATTATTTTGGTGTATCTACACATTACTTGAGTATTATTGAAATTGAAAATGTGTACCAAACTTACTTTTTATTCTTAGATCCTTATTTAGAGCTCTTATTTAGATTACTCGTTACAAATCTCGAAGGTCTATTTGTCTCTCGTTTAGCCAGTGACTATGCCGTATGTCAGTTGAATGGACTTAAGCATCCAATATTTTCAGTTTAAAGCATCCAATCATCAGAATTGTGCCATTTCTTTCACATCACAATGTAGTAAGCACTATAACTATCCATTATATCATTTGAAGAAGGATGAGTGCTCATGGCCCTACCTCAAAATATTTCAATATGCTGAAGTGAGCAGAGACTTGTATAAAACGAGGCATCTCCTTTGCTCGCCAAGAAGGCATGAACTCCATCTAATTAAGCTAAGTTTCACTAATTTGCTAATTTTAACTGCCTGCATTTAACTAAGGTGTCCTGTATGCTTTGCTAAGGCCTGCTTAGACATGTTCATTTCTAGCTAATGGTAAATATTGGTTACATTGTATTTTATTTCTTATTAATTCACTAGCAAACTGCATAGTGTAATGACCATGACCAACAAAATTAAAGAGATTGAATGATGTTTCTAGGCAAAGCAGTGTAGTTGCTTTAAAATGAACAATTTATTTCATTTAGGTAAGTATAATAAAGGTTACTTTTTACATGAAAACATGACATTACTTAATTTCATCACTTAAAAACGTGTACTTTTTTCTTTTTAATACTTGAGTACATTTAAAAACAGCAAGTTGTTTTTTTGTTTTTTTTTTAACTTTAGCACACTTTTTGGCTGGATACTTGCACTTTTAATTGGTTAAGGTTTTGTCTATAATAAAGATATAATCTATTTTATCTATATCTATTATCTATCTATTGTCTATATCTATATTATCTAAAATTTCAATTAAGTATAATTTTTTATTTTTCATTTAATTTGTTTAACTTAATGTTGCACACTAGTTCCATTTTGACATTACCTTAACCCTTTAGTGAGGTATTCATCCTAAAGTATATTATTTACTAATCAGTAACTAATCAGGAATGCAGATACGGACCCTCCAACACGCCCTAAAAGGGGTTACAGCTGAGTCTTCTATAATTAAGTGTGTCATATGTTACAATAAAGAAGAGCAAGAAAATCCAGGCCTAATTCACTTAAATATTCATTTATTTAATAATACATGCCAAACATCCTATTCACATTGAGGAATATTACAGAATACATGTTCGCGTTTGCATCCAAATACTTAGCCTACTACAGTGGGAGGACGGGACTCATCTCATCCTCACCAGTTTTTCTCTCATTTCCCAGAATTCATTTCAGATCCTCGTGGAAGAACTACATGCAGTTATTATTTTTAGGACACTAAATTAACTATGACCCCTTCGGATAAAATTACAATATTATTGCGGAAAAAAACATGTGCTTGGATTCATTAGCATACAAATGTTCACAAATAAAAGTAAAAAGAAGAGGAAGGGGGCTGGGAGATGTGGAATATAACTCACAAACCAGTATGCTACAGTGTAGGAAAAAAAGATTATGAAAATACATCAAGTTTTCTCATTGATTTGGCACGATGCATGTCTTTTGCCCTGTTTGGCTCCTTTCTGCTAAATGTAGTGACCTTTTAACAACCACAGCAACATTTATGGAACGCACACAGAACTTTTACATGTGACAACCAGGTGCTTAAGTGATGCTCACTTATATATCAGGACATTAAACAACTATGTTTAGCTGAAATGTCTATACCCAGTAAAAAGGCCTTTCTGTGCCAATCTCAGTCCGTACAGGATTTCGCTGAGTTTTGTGTAGAGATGCACCGATTGCAATTTTTTTTGCCGATTCCGATTTTTTTGTAAGTGTGACCTGCCAATTTTTGCCGATTCCAGTTTTCTTTCTAAGAACTATAACTGACAGCATATACAAACAAAATCTACTTTTCTTCAATGCAAAATTTTATTTTCATAATAAAAGAATTATTAAACATTACAATTTCCCCCAAACTGCACTAAGTTACAGGATCTTCTCTCACTTAAACAACTCTCAAAATAAAGTGCTCTGTGATTGGAAAGAGGTAGAAATAACAATTAACTGAAAATGAGTTGCTTTATATAACAAAACAGATATCATTTTCCATTATGTTTATAAATGGACCTTTTTCTCTTTTTTACTCATCTCACAAAAGTCCAAAGTTTACAAGCCTATGAACAAAACTGAAGTGTACAATACTCTTCCAAATATGAATAGGTGCAGTGGCTAATAATTAAATAACAAGTGTAACAAGTAGAATTAGTTACTGCTCCTTTAAGGTGGAACGCTCTCTCTTACTCCCTCACTGATGAGTGGGCAGTCTGTAGACGGAGCGCGAGCTGTGATCATCTCATGTATGCATGTAAAGCCTGGTTATATTTCTGTTGCTCTTTGCCCTGTTTTATTTATGTTCAGTAACGCAGTTGTTAGTGGAGTGTTTTGCAAACTGCCCCATGTGTGCGGGGGATCGACAACACTGATAATAAACCACTGTGAAATATCAGATACGTGAGTTTTGCTTACACCTGGTTACAACCATTCAGGCTATTCGGCCTCTCTGTGTAAAGCGTTACACAAGGCACCTTTTCTGTGTTGCCAACATATGCATACTTGAGCATTAATGGCAAGTTTTTCTTCACAAACAGAAGCATCTCTGCCTCGTCACCTGATAATCGGTTTCTCCTTTCATCTATCACATGTCCAGCCAAGCTAAACGAGCGATCACTTTCAACGCTTGTACATGGAGCAGAGAGGTATAGACTCGGGCAAGTGGACCGAGCGCAGGGAAACGATCTTTGTTGATCCTCCATTAGGTCAATGGGTTTTCGCGTTTTTGCCTACGACATGTTTACATGCGGCTGTGAGCGTGGCTGTGACGTTATTGCCTGTGCCGCTGGCAACAACACGGACCGGCTCGGAATCGGAAAGACGTGAGACTGACCGGCCGGTCACCGGTCCGGGCCGAGCATACGGAAAATCGGCTGATTCCCGTCCCTGGCCGGTCGATCGGTGCATCTCTAGTTTTGTGATTGTTGCGGCCAAAAATGCTTGATTTTGCTGTGGCTTTTTTTTTTCCTTCAAAATTTGCGATGCAATTCGCAGAGTTTTTTGTGCTTTCTTTGCGGAAAGCTACTTGAATTGGCGAAATTGTTTTGCACGGTCATTTGCAGGACTGTTTGTTTGTTGGTAAATGAGACCTTTTAGCTGTACTCATGTTCGACACACGTGCATCGAAGAGGACTTTGACTGATTGTGCGTTGTAATGACGTCACATGACACGTCTTGGCCCAAATCTGCAGAAAACCTCCGCTAATTTTGCAAAATTGCAAGTTCCTCCAAATATTTTTGAGTTTGCTCGATTTTGCATTCATTACTGCGATCGCGAAATCCTGGAGGAACTGTAATCTGGCCATGCATATACCACCACACCACGTGCTGGAGTGAATCACACTTAACACCGGGTTTAAGAATGGAGGATTCAGTTGTGTTATGCCCATGATACACTGCCAACAGGGCCAGCAACTACTGCCAGAAATTGCTTCTCTAATATTTTCATTAGGAAAAGTCCAAAAAGACATTGTAAGCGTTGACTAAAAGGCAATTTTCTATATTTGACTCATAAGAGAAAATAATGCCATGTTTTCCAACCTTCTTGGACTGAAAATTTTTGATATCTTCAACCTGGTAATGAGAATGTAGCCTAAAAAGGCTTCTTTTGGTGCCTGGTTTCCTGTTGATTGTACAAGGTATATGGTAGTCGATGTAGCTTAGTCCATTTTTCGCCACACATGCCGTCTTGGATAATTTTTGTCATTCATACATTTAAGCTGAGTTTATTTAAAAGTTGACTGCTGCCAGCAGTTGTTGCTTCAGGATGTTGCGACTGTATCATGTCTTCTAGAGTTAGAAAACGGTGGAGTGGCATGGTGCTTCAGGATCACATTAAAGTAAAATGGACTTTGCCTTTGGTGGAAAGGGCTGTGGTAAAAGTATATACATATACAGGTTTTCACATTTCATTTAAAGCTCTAGTACTGTAATTGCTGCCTTTTCTTTGTTTGGTATGTAGAGGTTTTGATGGAGGGATGCCACGTGATGTGATGTGATGCATGATTTGTAAGTCAATAATATGAGTGTTTATATGATTTTATGAAAACCACAGTGATCTGAATATGCACAAAATGTTTGCATTTTGTATTTTCAGACTGTAGTAATTATTTCCTTTACACTTTTGGTTAGCACAGATCTTCCATGACTACTTTTTTAACCCTGCAGTAGAGAGTGTATGTTAGAATCTCTTGGTGCTATTGCACATGAGTAAGGCAAAAGAACAAGGTTGATGGTAGAGGTGGATGTGACATTGATGAATCCCTTATTATCTTTATTTCAGCTGACTAATAAATCTCATACCAGATTCCTTTTATTTTGTATTGCTTCAAAATCTTAGTTCTCACACTACTTTCTCTCTAGTTGTTACTGTTTTGGGGGCGTTAATGTTTCTTATTTGGACCATGAAATAATGTTCATTGTGAATTAAACTGATTCATAACATAATGTCTCCCGTTAAAGGAAAACACATTAATAACTCTGAAATTCAGATCCAGTTAATTAAAACCCATTTCAATTACTCAAAACCATTATGTGTAATCACACAAATAATCATTATGTAGAATAATTCGTGAAAGTTTGTATATACATGTAGTAATACAGTGTAATTACTCTAATACTTGTACAGTATAATGATTTGGAATATATTATTAAAATCTCTCAGCCGACCTGAAATACAGTGCTCACAGATGTGCATACCTGAAATCAACACATGTTCTAAAGTGCATAAGAACCACTCCCTGCCCCCTGCTGCCCTGGCCTCTTGCATAGCAAGTCTACATCAATAATCTTGGTAGTGACAAAAACAACAACGACCAACTGATCAGGTCCTTTCATTCTGACAAAATGTCTTAAACAAGCCGCTGAAGTGTGATTACTTGTGATTACTTGGTTCTCTAATGATTGAAATGATAATGTTCTCATGAGCTCACTTTCAAAATCAGCGTTGAGAAAATCACAATTTGAGTCACTTGATTATTACTTTGTTTTCTGAATGATTCGAGATGTAAAATAGCACTGAGTGAAGGCCAACCCAATTTTATTATAATGACCACATGTACCATGTGCTAGATTGTGTTTGAATGGACCATGTGCTAGACATGTGACATTGGACCAACTAGTGTCCGCACATGTGACCAAGAGATATTGTGAACAACATGAAATGAAGTAGGGGTGGGTCCTTCAAGTCCTACGAATGTACATCGGGAAAGCACTGGTTGCACTTGCACCATATGGGTATCTAAGAGCAAGTGTCTCAAAGGTTCAATAAAATGTATATTTTCATGATAAAAGCTTTTTTTAGTCTACAACAGACATCTGAGAAAATATATGTGCAATTTTTTTTTTATATAATAAGCATGTCTATGCATGTGTGTCCAAGATAAAAGATGAAGCTAATTATATACAACAAATGTTGAATGTCATCTCACATCTGTCTGGCTCTTAAAAAGATTTCCCTTTGTGTTTTTATTTGATTTGAATTTAAACTCACGACTCCTACATTGGTAACGTGACTACAATATGGATAGTCAAACTCAAAAGATTAAGACAAGTGGTTTGGGGTGATTAAAGTAGAGAGAGGGGAACTTAATATGTTTAAAACATGGCTTGCTAACCTACTTATTATTGGGAATACCCTCTCTATATATATTTCAAGTCTGTTCATTGGATACATATTCCCCTATTCTATTTCCACCTGAACTCACAGAAAAGAATGAACATTAGGCATTACCAGTTCAAAAAGAGCTGCAAACTATTTTTGCCAAATGGCAATGTTGTAATCCAGATTTGTACTATGGTGCTAAAGGTGTCATAGTGTGCTAGTTTGCTATCCAGGACAGATCATTACAATGTAGAGCACATAATTCACCCAGACAGTGCTAGCTGCTTAATGGACGGGCCTTTGGACATCAGATAAGTTTTAAATTTCCTTTTCCATTCTATGCATACTACAGGAGATCCACAATGTCTTCTGCCCTTGCTCCTTAATCTCCTCCACCATCACGTATAGTTGTGCCTGCCATCAAAGCTTTGGAAGGCTGACGGCTTGGCTAGTCTCCTCAAGGAGAGTGTGTCTGTCTTGCTGTCAGGCCTTATACCAGACTTGCTCCTCTGGAATGGATTCCGGGCACGTCCCTTGTCCATGCGTTCACTGATGGAGAAGCTCTTTCGGGCATAGACATTAGAATGGGAGTCCTCTGATGAAGAGCAACTATTGGCTCGTTCCAGTCTGGAGCCTGGAGAACAGAAGGGGCCCAGGGCTATGCCCAGGGCCAAATCAACTCCCGTACCACCACCTCTGCTGGAACAGGGCTTGCTGGTCTCAGCTGAGCCCTCGGCGGGCTCTTCAGGGTCAGACTCAGCATGGCTCAGCTCAGCATCACGCTCTGGGTGTGAGGCACACAATTCCTGGGGCTTCTCAAAGGTGAATGAGCCCCCAGGTGAATCTGAACGCTCGGGCACTGGGTATGATGTCGAGACACAGCGTGTGTCGATGCAGTCTGTGATGCTGGTGTACTCAGCTGCCTTTACTTGCATGCCTATGCCACCATAGTAGGTGCGTGGCATGAACATCAGGCTGTGGGACTTCACCATTGGGGCCTCGTCCAAGAACAAGGGTCCAGCCGCTGATAAAAAGCGGCTGCTCTTGGAGCGCTCAAGGATGCCTGCCGAGGGTGGAGGGGATGGCTCTATGTCCCACGGGGGCAGGGCATCTGGTGGTATGTGGGTGGTGCACAGTGACAGGTCGGCGGCCGCGCTGTCCTCGAATAAGACAGTGCCATCTGGCTGTCTTTCACTAACCCCTGCCCTACCACGGTAGTCCCGTTCCCCAGACAACACTGCCTCCATGATCTCCGAATGGAGGGATGGGTCTCGAGCAAGAGTCTGAGCCATTCGAACTGGCTCCAGGAAGCTCTCTTGGGGCTCTGCCTCCTCTGTTGTGGACACATATATATCGATGCAAGATGAGGGTCGGTGCTGTTGTTGTACAGACAGTGTATTCAGAGGGGCAGGTTTGCACTCTTTTGGGGCAGCTCCTGACGCAACTGACTGTGAGCTATTGGCACGGTGTAAGCTCAAAGAGCGCTCCTTGAAGAATCCATCAACTCTGTCTGTCCCACACCTGTCTCGGGATGAATGGCCTATGTAGAAGGAGTGGCTCCTCACCCTTGGTGCCAGTGTGGTGGGTGAGGTTGGAGAAATGGACTCCTCCCCACCCTGTTCCATAGAATCTTGCAGCCGGTAGGCGTTTCCCTCCTGGCTGTTGAAACTGCTCTGACGGAGGATATAGTTAGTGTCAGTGCAGTCTGACGATGTTCTTGAACGTGCCTTGTTCACATCAGTCCGCTCCACACCTGTAACTCGCTCCAGAGCCGCGGCCATGCGGCCAATCATTTCCTCCATCTGTGCCAGCCGAATGTCCACTGTCTGCAATGAGGCCTTCATGAAGTGCTCCCGCTCGTTTACCTCCTCCAGCCTCATTGCCATGTTTTCCACCCTGATGAGGACAAGCATTTAGAGTTTAAAGAACCCTGAAACTTAGTTAAAAAAGGTTTGAACAAAATTTAACAGAGCTTTGAAATTTATTTTAAAACATCCATATCAGCACAGTAGGAACCCAAGCCACATCTACCCCATGATTATTCATTATTTTTCAAAACTGTTCTTTGAGTTGAAGCAACTTATTTGCAATGGTAATATTTTTACTGCCACAATTGACTGAATATGATTATCTGAATTTTTTGCAAGTTCTGTGAACCTTTCAGATGTTACTCGGATCCTCTCATCGTTGGAAGAGTTGAAGCGATCATCCTTTTCTCGGAAGTATTCTTCGATGCACTGCTCTTCAAAATCATGGACTTTTTTCAGCTCGTCTTCTGTGATGAAGAGCTCTGGTAGTATGAATTAAAAAGTTTTACCTCTGCATTATTATTCAGCAGTTTATTTTGATCATTTTATGTTTGTATGCAGTATGTCTTATATAATTTAAATCCCCAAGCCTGCATGCAATCTAGCAGGACAATCACCATATATAATTCTATTCACCTTACAAAGACCTTGATAAGTAGCTCTACATCAGCAGTTGAGCAATGCTTGTTTTAAAATTGTCATTATGGCTGTAATGAAATGTTATGATATTGGTCACTTACTTAATCCAAAGTCCCGTTCATCATCATCATGCTTCCTCCAGCGACAGCACAGATGCTTGAGGACCATGGTCATGTGACTGAAGATGATGAGGGGAGGAGGAAGAACAGGGCGCTCATGAAATGTCATAATTAGCTGATAGCGCTGAAATTTCCACACCTGATTGGAGATGGACTTCACCTCGAAGAACGTATTGCTGAAAAGACAACACACAACCATCTTAGTAGTCAACATTTCATTAGTAAGGCCAAACACAGAAATGAGATTTACACTCAGATTGAGTACAGTCTTGGTTTATAACATCTAAATCCAACTGGATCTCACGCAAAATTTGTGAGAGTACTGTGAGATATTTTTACAGTATAAGAAAAACTAAGACCCCACTCCTCACTATAATTTTAAGCCTTTCATATGAGTTTCTTTAGTGTAATTAATAGATTCTATTTGTGAAGTCTGTTTTTGGATGCCGTGATTGTACTTGGTTCTACTTCAAGTTTATCAGGACTACTTAGAAATACCTTGTTCTCTTATACTCACATCTTTAAACAGAACTCAAATGTCATATATTGACATCAATATATAGGCACAGTCATATAATAGTTATAAGATAGGTCATAATAGGCCATACTTGAAGACAGCAATGAGGAGATTGACCAGAAGAATGTTGGCAACTAGCAAGTAGCAGGCCATGATGGCAGGCACAATCCATGCGCCGGTCTTACACGGGGGCTGGGACACAATAGTACCGTCGTCTGCGGTGATGTTCTGCCCACATGGTGCTATGGAGAGATTGCATTAGTTGTCATCAACAAGATCTTTATGTGTTCATGGGATTGACAGAATTAATGAAAAGCGAAATGAAAAAAAAAAAACAGCAGAAACCACATCCGAAAGTCCTTATTGCTCTAATCTTGACTAGCACACAACTAAAAAATGATGAGGAGCAATAAGGAGTGAGAAGCCAAATGGCAAGCCTATATGCACTGAGATGTGGCGCTAAAGTATCTTTCAAAGCATATTCATTCATGTTCAATTGCATTCCCCAATATATTTAAACATGTCCTCAATGTTTAAAATATATTGATATGTAAGTGTAGCATTCTCATACAAGATGATGCAGAATGTATCGAAAATACATTGTTCGTTTTTTCCAGAAGGGATGGTTCAGTTGCTATGGATTTCGACAAGAAGACAGTCATCACTCTTGGAGCTGTTTGTGTTTGTGGATATCCTTTGTTTGCTGCGGTCAATCACACGCGGAAGCCCAAAGATAGAGAACTGAAGTAACACCAATTTGTATTCAGACCATAATTTTTTTAATCTGTCAAAAAAACTCTGACAACTGAACCACATGAAAAAACATTTGGTGATGACAATAGGTGGCAGGTGTATGGAGGATTCTGAGGAAAGAGAACCTATATTATTTGTATCAATTTTTACATATTATACACACAATGTATTTGCCTACCAAACTTTTCACATGAGGAATACTTCAACTTTTTTTTTTCCAAGGAAAACTATTTATGGATCTAAAGTTCTTGTATAAATGTATATATATATATAATATATATATTTGCAGCCTATACACAGACAGTAAAAATTAGTATCTATGATTATTTCCAATCCAGTGCTTGCTGTTTTGGTGGATGTTTAGCCATCTTAAAATGCATGTTAGTATGAATGGCAGTAGCATTGCATATGCCGGTGTGGTTGGTGTACCATGCAATGCCACAGAAGTTAGCATGGATGGGCGGTGGAGCACACATTCAGCATAATCAAGTTTCCATGACAGAGATTAGAAATAAAAAGCTGACCTTTCATCTCAACCCGAGTTCCAATTCCACAATGACTTATTTTCATGATTCATGCCTTAAACCCTTCCACCCCATGGGGAGAAGCAGATAGGTCAGCAGAAACACATTTCATTTTGGCAGCAAGAACATTATAGTTAAAGTGATTTGCATGGCCAATCTTCAAATTGTATAGGCTATTGGCTATGCAATATACAGTTAGCTACAAGCTAGCTAACTGTCTGGCTTGCTAGCAGAGCAGAGTAATAGTAGTTGGCTATGTAAAACGCAGTTTGAACACACAAACTCAAATTTTATACTTTTGAAGTTTTTTATTGTTCCTGTTTGCCCATTAAAAATATAGTTATTTGCTGTTTTGAAATGTCATCATGTCTTAAGACCTCCTGGCTACATTTAGCTCATGAAGTCTACACCGACTGGCTCCAACAGGCCTCCAAGGGCATATTTAGAAAACTTTATGGTTCTTAAAATACCAACAAGATTCTCCTATGGAGAAATGTTGAAAGAAAAAAAAAAGATGTTAAAAACTATATTGCAACGTGAGTACAATTAGATAAATTTTTACTATAAGACCAGTACTAACTACAACCCCTGGCATGGAAACATTTGAGTGTCAATTTGAGTGTCATAATTGTCTTGGCTACTAAAGGAAATATGGTGAAGTAGATGGCATGGTAGTGAAACTGGAATGGCACTGGCAAGGGAACTCTTGTTAAATAGTTAAGTATTTCATATTTAAATATGTAGATATATAGATAGATAGATATCTGGATTTGCCTATATGGGATGGACCACTGCTACGCCCAGTTCCATGAGTTCGAACGTAATTTTCGACCGGCCAGAGTTTTTCATTCAGCCTGTTCTGTAGCTTCCTACTATTCACATCTGCAACAAGAAATGACAGTGTTATTTCAGCTCTCTTGTCTTTGGGCTATCCACCTACAGTATGAGCGCGCACACACACACACACACACACACACACACACACACACACACACACACGTATGCGCAAACACAACTCCCAAATGATATAAATGTATACACATAAGCATACTATATAGTGCCTTGCATACGCCCCCATTGAACCTTTCCGCATTTTGTAGTGTTATAACAACCTGGAACTGAAATGCTGAAATGGACTTAATTGGGTGTATATGTCATGAATCTACACAAAATAGCCCATAACATGTGGGGGTGGGGGGATCAATACAATTTGCAAAATTATTTACAAATAAAAACATAATTTTGCATAAGTATTCACCCAATATGCTATGAAATCCCTAAATTTGTTCTGGTGCAGCCAGTTGCAATTATAAGCAACATAATTAGTAGTGTGCGATTAAAGTGATCTCAATCACGTGATCGCAATATAAAAACAACTGTTCCTGGAAGGCCCCAGAGTTTGTTAGAAAACATACCTAAACAAACAAAGGACAAAGAACAAGGCTGGGACAAAGTTCTGTAAAAGTATCAGGACCTGGTTAAAAAAAAAAAAAAATAAATAAATATATATATATATATATATATATATATATATATATATATATATATATATATATATATATATATAATAAAAAAAAAAATTAAATAGAGAAGGCCGTCCACCAAAAATCAGTGACTGGGTAAAGAGGCCATTAGGAAGGAACTGGAGAGATCCATAGCACAAAAGGGAGAAGTTGTTCACAGGACAACCATAGCCAAGACACTCCACATGCTGGTGGTAGCATCATGTTATGGAGATGCCTTTCATCAGCAGGAACTGGGAAACTGATCAGGGTTGAGGGAAAGATTAATGGAGTCAAATACAGGGCAGTCTTAGAAGAAAATGTGTTCTAGCTTGCAAGAGACTTGATACTTGGTCAGAGGTTAACCTTCCAACAGGACAGTGACCCTAAGTATGCTGGCAAATCTACACTGGAGTAGTTCAAAACCAAGAATGTGTTAGAATGGCCCAGTCAAAGCCCATACCTCAATCTGATTCTTAGACAAAAACTGATCACCAATGGTCTTCATTCAATCTGACAGATTGGGCAAAGAAGAATGGGCAAAAATATCAGTATCCAGATGTGCAGAGTTGATAGAGACATATCCTCTAAAACTAGCAGCCAAAGGGGGTTCTACCAAATATTTACCCAGGGGGAACTCTGGGTCTCTCTGCAGTAGATACAGCCAGTTGGACAGTGCGTCTGCTTCTTGCCCGCCCAACCAATTTATAGCACTACATCTGCACATATTATATGTTGACTTTATGTAGTCTGTTACCATTGTATATTATATTAGCAAACCTTGGGACCGTGTTATGGCAATTAATAGCTGGGGCTTCAAGTATTCAAGCACTTTATCTTTTTAATTTTACTTTAATGTCCAAGTCTACAGTTCTCCAAGCCTCCATGTCTTGGCAAGGAATGCCCATTTGATTTGTTAATAGTTTCCAAAGGCCTCTAAATATCCTGAATAAAATACAGCTGATTGTTTTGTCATTCTAGATCAGCATTAAGCAATACTGACAAATGTACTGTATATGCTTATGGCAAGCCAAAAACAGCAAACTTCCTCCCCCCAGGCTGACTGCTTTATTATACAGTTCTAGCCATATTATATTTAAAAGATGTCTTTGTTTCAATTTCAGTGGTGCAACCAAAGACTGTATACAGTATATGGGTGGACAACATGGTTCCACTGAGTCCCATTGTGTGGTTTTGAAGCTTAAATTCAGTCAAATTGAATGTCGCTATCTTGATTGAGTTTGCACAGTAGGTGAAAACTGGAGCCAGAGTCTGTGCAGTAGAGACCATTGGAGCCAGAGTCTCTGCATTAAATACAGCCAGTAGGACAGTGTATCTGCCACAGTGACATATGAAAGCTTGTGTGCAACAACGTAAGACGACACATCGAACAACACTAGCTCAAAGTAAGTACAGCGTTACTGATTAATATGTAAAACGTTGCTAATTTGTAGTCATACAACTTGCGCAAGTAAATTGATATTACCAATGTCAGGAAAAGACTTTAGAGTTTTCTAGCTTGCTGATGTTAGCTAATACATCTTAATCAAAGTAATGTACCCACGTCCAAGTAGCTAATATAATGTACCAACTGAAAATATACTGGTAAACAGCAAGTTAAAAAAAAATATCGTAAAAACTGATGTTTGAGGTTTTACACAAAAAGGTGTAGTATAATTTCTTCTTCTTAAAAAATATCATATCATGACATGCCTCAGAATTATCTCTGGTTACCGTTAGCAAGCATAGCAATTGACTTTAAATAACATTAATGTTTGTAAGCTAGATACATATATGAACATGATGTTCACATAATTCATTTCAATATGATGTGACTTGGGCAATTTTAACATCCAAACTGAATTAATAATATGGCTAGCATGCTAATTTTTCTTCTTCCCTTCAAAGTGTTTCAGTTTGTTAATGTCATCTAGCAGCTAGCTAGCTAGTTAGCCAGTAAGCATCAAAATGAGCCGCATGCCTGAAAAAATGCAAAGAGCTGCCTGCTGAGGGTCTGTTTAGAACTGGCTAAACATGACATGGCTTTGCTACAGAACCGTCATCAAGTTGTCAACAATGTAAGTCTTTGCTAGAAAGTTCAAAAGATGGCAATGAAGTTCACTGGGCTATAGTGTCAGTAAGAGATTCAGGTGTGTGTTGGAAAGTGTGTGCACATTCATGAGGCCTGACTGTCATTTCTAGCTGTTCATCAGCCCACCCTAAAACTGTCGATCACCTCATCAACCACCTGCTTTTAATCATCATCAAATAACTCCTATAATATGCATTTATTACAAGGAAAAATGTTGGGGGCAATATCAATGTCAACTGAAAAAACTCCACAGAACACTATTTCTAATAATTTCTTACTTAAAAATCAGGTTTGTTTGGCTTGTTTTACAATCACTTACATGGGAATAGACAGGGTTAAAAATTGTTCTGCAGCCAGCCACTTGAGGGCCTAAGAGACATTTTGGCTTCACTTTGTTCTGATGTCCCACCCATATATACAGTCTTTGGGTGCAACAGGGTATACAGGTCCGTCAGGTTGGCTTTTTTGTGTTAACTCTGCTAACCAATGACAAATGCAGGTTTACAGTATGTGCACCACAACATCGCACCTGGTTTAAATGTGTAGCTGCACACATAAGTTTTGCTTGTGTGCCCTGTTGGAAACAGGCCTAGCTTATCCGCGCTCCATTCTGTGGGAGCCGTGTACTATGGCAGTACTGGTACATTTGATAAAAGTGCTCAGCCATTGGCTGCACATAGTTTGACATACAACTGAGGGCTTGTCAAAATGGTGCCCTGCACCCCACCCCTGGTGGACAGCTGCCTATGCCGAGGACAAACCCTGGCTTGGAGGAACTAATTATTAGATCCTGCTTTATGAATCACATGAACATTCATTTGTTTTGATTCTACATTTAACTCCATCTTCACCATAAATCAGCATCCTTATCAGCCACTGTATCAAAGGTAACATTAATCTTTTTATAACAATTTGGGTGTTGTTTTATTACGCTTAATACCGTGTGGCACTGCTGGCATCCCAGAACCCCTCTAAAACATTTTGACAGATTCAATTTTGCTAATCAAATTATCCTGTAATGGAAGTTCATTACTATGAGCAATGTGGAGTGTAAGTACCATATTTCTGGTCAACTAACAGATGCTAATAGCTGATGTTCCACATTTGTAGCAATTTTTAGCTTTAAAGCTATAGTCAATGTATTTTTTTATTATACATAATCACCTGTCGGTTCATAGTACCTGACTTAATATAGTTCTAGTATTGGAGGCCTGCTGCCCTGCAGTGTTTCACTTTTTCCCTACTACAATCACACGTGATACAACTCAAGTTAATTACCAGTCCCTACATACAGTAGGTTACATCAGGTATGTGTTTGAAAAGGTGCAGGAGTTGATTGGAGCTGAGAACTCTAAAGAGGTTTTTAAATATGAAAACCAAAATGACTGTAGATTCAAAACCAGGCTCCCAAAGATTCTGACTTCTCTGAATTGTCATTAAAACATGCTAAAAAGATGTCTTACGGTCGATTTGGTCAGCGAAGACCTCGCCATAGATCATCCAGTAGGGCATGAAGAAGATGTTGCGAGCCAGCATCCATGATGGATCCTCATTAGGGTTCAGGATGGCTTGACGTGCCACACCGAAACTCATCAGCACCACCAACATGATGATCACAAAATACATCATGTCGATCATCTGCAGAGAAAGAGTGGGATACTGTTAAAGCAACAGCCATCAGGTCATTCCATTATTGTACTGGTTAATTAATAAGACTGAATTTCTCACCATCTTGCCAATCATCATTACGTAGGGTCCAAGGTATTTGTTTACCCCGAAGATGTCAAGCAGACGGATGTACCAGTAGATGATGTTGACGCAGTAGATGACCCGACCATAGCTCATGAGAGGTGGCTCCTGGAGACGGAGCACCATGCCAATGGAGAAGATAAGGATAGCCATGAGGTCCGTGACGTTCCAGTACTCCTGCAGCCATACTTTTACTTTCTGCAGCAGTTTGCCGGGCTCTGACATCAGGATCTGAGGATGAGATGTGTGTTAGAGAGAAAAGACATTATCCAATCATCCATCATCCATGGAGAACTTTAGGACTTTATCGCTTGTATGTCAGCTTTTGTATGTGTCAGTTGAAATTCTTTTTTTTTTTTTTTTTTTTACAGTTATCATCAATATGCAGAATCAGGTCCTGTATTTTAGTTCTAAATGACTTGAATATTTGTTGTCTGAGTGCAACCAACAGCTTACTCCACTAAACACAGTAAATGCAGTTTCTAACCATGACAGTAATTTGATCATAGATACAGAGATGTCAATCATGTAATAACAGAAATATGTATACAAAGACTTCAAATGCAGTGCAGCAATCTCAAATATGATTATTCTACTTGCATAAAAAGGATTTCTAGGTAATGTATGTTCAGATAAACCCGGTCAGTCACAGAGCTCCAGATTGTAATTTGTAATATATCTAAACCAACTACACATAATTTACATATTTCACAAAAGGGACTTGTGCACATGAGCTTCATGGCCAATGTGGGGCAGTATTAGCCTTCTCTATCGCAGAGAGGGAGACTGATTTAATTCCTGGAAAGAACATGTGCACTCAAAAAGGTTGGGGGGGGGGGGGATGCTCTAAAACAGGACTGTGTGGAGAAATCAAGTGAGGGGTTTCACAAATCTCTCTACTTGAGACCAGATTTCTGTCAGATTTGGGAACAGCTGTCATTCATATACAGTATAAATATGGCCCCTCAAAACAAAGTTTCTTCATGATCCACAGGGATAGCAAAGAAAAAATAAATATACAGGTGCATCTCAATAAATTAGAATGTCGTGGAAAAGTTCATTTATTTCAGTAATTCAACTCAAATTGTGAAACTCGTGTATTAAATGAATTCAATGCACACAGACTGAAGTAGTTTAAGTCTTTGGTTCTTTTAATTGTGATGATTTTGGCTCACATTTAACAAAAACCCACCAATTCACTATCTCAACAAATTAGAATATTTCATAAGACCAATAAAAAAACATTTTTAGTGAATTGTTGGCCTTCTGGAAAGTATGTTCATTTACTGTACATGTACTCAATACTTGGTAGGGGCTCCTTTTGCTTTAATTACTGCCTCAATTCAGCGTGGCATGGAGGTGATCAGTTTGTGCCACGGTGGTATGGAAGCCCATGTTTCTTTGACGGTGGCTCATCTGCATTTTTTGGTCTCCTGTTTCTCATTTTCCTCTTGACAATACCCCATAGATTCTCTATGGGGTTCAGGTCTGGTGAGTTTGCTGGCCAGTCAAGCACACCAACACCATGGTCATTTAACCAACTTTTGGTGCTTTTGGCAGTGTGGGCAGGTGCCAAATCCTGCTGGAAAATGAAATCAGCATCTTCAAAAAGCTGGTCAGCAGAAGGAAGCATGAAGTGCTCCAAAATTTCTTGGTAAACGGGTGCAGTGACTTTGGTTTTCAAAAAACACAATGGACCAACACCAGCAGATGACATTGCACCCCAAATCATCACAGACTGTGGAAACTGAACACTGGACTTCAAGCAACTTGGGCTATGAGCTTCTCCACCCTTCCTCCAGACTCTAGGACCTTGGTTTCCAAATGAAATACAAAACTTGCTCTCATCTGAAAAGAGGACTTTGGACCACTGGGCAACAGTCCAATTCTTCTTCTCCTTAGCCCAGGTAAGACGCCTCTGACGTTGTCTGTGGTTCAGGAGTGGCTTAACAAGAGGAATACGACAACTGTAGCCAAATTCCTTGACACGTCTGTGTGTGGTGGCTCTTGATGCCTTGACCCCAGCCTCAGTCCATTCCTTGTGAAGTTCACTCAAATTCTTGAATCGATTTTGCTTGACAATCGTCATAAGGCTGCGGTTCTCTCGGTTGGTTGTGCATCTTTTTCTTCCACACTTTTTCCTTCCACTCAACTTTCTGTTAACATGCTTGGATACAGCACTCTGTGAACAGCCAGCTTCTTTGGCAATGAATGTTTGTGGCTTACCTAGTGAACCAAACTGAGAGACCATTTTGAAGGCTCAGGAAACCTTTGCAGGTGTTTTGAGTTGATTAGCTGATTGGCATGTCACCATATTCTAATTTGTTGAGATAGTGAATTGGTGGGTTTTTGTTAAATGTAAACCAAAATCATCACAATTAAAAGAACCAAAGACTTAAACTACTTCAGTCTGTGTGCATTGAATTTATTTAATACACGAGTTTCACAATTTGAGTTGAATTACTGAAATAAATGAACTTTTTCATGACATTCTAATTTATTGAGATGCACCTGTATCTATGTAGGTAGAGAAAACCTACTACATTGGTAGTCCACACAGCAGTGTTGAGCACAATATTGTAGGAAGTGTAGGACTGACATTCAGGAGCTCAGTTTTTTCTGATCTCTCCCAGTGAGCTTCTACTGAGCCCCGTCCTATTTAAAACCCCAGCTGGGATTTTAACACTTGTTTGAGCATTTGAAGTTGCCGTAAAGATGACTACGACTGAAACTGAAAGACAAGACAACATTTAAATGATAGGTTTTCTTGATTTTATATGAACATTTCTATGAAGGTTGGTATGACTGGTCACGTGAACGGAGCCAATTTTTTTTTTTTTCTAAGTTCTATTGAAATTAAATTGAACATGTTTTAATCCAGAAAGAACTACAAGATTTGGTATTTATAATCTGATATTTTAATAAGTTTGTACTGCCACGTTTGCAGTATATAATTCACAGGATGTAAACATGTGAAAAGCATGATGACTAATAGCAAATACATAATTCGCTGTTGATAATCCTAATTATCTATAATGAATTAAGTTTTAATATTTTGTTCATTTAAATGTAGCAAAACGGAAAGTTGTACAAGACAAAAATTGGTAAATATTGCTCTTATTTCCTTTTTATTATTTGTTTTCTACTATTGTTTACACAATAATAATATAATAATATAATATACATTTTAAGCAATTGAGTCCAACAGATCGACAAATGCAGCTTTTGTCATGGCAGTTTCACAACCAGACAAGTGTGAAAAGGCATACAGTTTGTGCCATCTCTAAAAGTAAAATTCATGTTCTTACATAGCTGAAAAAGCTATGTACGCACCTGGAGAATTGGTAGTGTTGTTTGTACATTTGCATTTATTTCACAGAATCCAGAATACTAATCACCAGTCCAGGTTTTCTCATATTTTATCAAGTCTTTGACAGGGAGAAAATTCACATTAACAGCTGTGCTTCAGCTAGCTAAAAACAAAAATGTATAACTCGATGAAGTAAAATTCATGTTGTGTATGTAAAGTAAAACAGAATTATAATTAGATGGAATATAAATAGAATAACTTCTCCCAACAATGATCGCTAGGGATCCTATTTAATTCTAATAGTTTCCTATGTGTGTGTAGAGAGATTAGTGATGACATTAAAGCTGCAAGGTGTAGATATACACTATATGTATGGCCAAATGTTTGTGGACACCTGACTATCACACCCATAGGTGCTTTTTGAACATATGGCCATGTTTTGACTAGGCCCCTAAGTTCCAATGAAGGGAACTTTTCGTGTCATTTTCCTTTACTGAAACTAAGGGGCAATGCCCCTGTACAGTACACAAAGCAAGGTCCAAAAAGACATGGTTTGCCAATGTGCAGAGAGCCCTGACCTTAACCCCATTAGACACCTTTGGGATGAATTGGAATACTGACCGCATACCAGGCCTTCTTGCCTGACACCAGTGCCTTAATTACTAATGCTCTTGTGGCTGAAATCCCCACAGCCATGCTCCAAAATCTAGTGGAAGGCCTTCCCATAAGAGTGGATGTTATTAGAATTATTATTTAGCAAAGAGGGACTAAATCTAGAATGGGATGTTCAGCAAGCACATATGGGTGTGGTGGTCAGGTGCCCACATACTCATGACCATATAGTTTATAACCAAAAAGCAAAACATAGTCCATCGAATCTCATCCAGTCTTTGACCTCACCTCCCTCATCTTCTCAATGCCGTTGGTGAAAATGTAGGCGATCACGATCCACTCCTGAGGAGAAGGCCAGAGGTCCATTTTTACCAGCACGATGTAGTTGAAGAGCATTAGGTAGCCCACATAGGCCATCTGGGCAAAAGCAACACAAAAAAAAACAACGCATGTCACAGAAACCTAGGTAGCAGAAAGAGATGTAAAGAAACCTTGGTTGATTAATGTGTCTAAGACTCTTTAATGTGAACACTGCTCCTTCTGCAAAGAGCTCAACAGCAATTGTCGTAACTAACTAATGAAATTACACTGCTCAACATTTACATGGAGAAAAAAAAACGAATGAAAAACTGTACTCATTTCACTTTCATTACAAACGATGGCATTGCACAATTTACAATGCTCTAAACAGCTGCCAGTTTCTATTATATTTTATAGGTGTATATTTACTACCTGCAACCCTTCTGCCTCCATCAGCCCTGTTCGCTTTCACAAGGCAACATTTCCAAGCGTACCAAAATGTGTTTATTCCTCTCATTGGTCAGAGTGCGCCTGTTTATGTTCTGGGGTTCCACTCATAGTGGTCATCCATCAAGATGGATAGACAGCAGCTCCGCGAGCTTATTGTGTCTTTCTTTTTAGCAGTAGCTATTATAATTGATCAGTTTGTGCGGGAATCAATGTTTCATCGGGACAACATTGTTTCAATTCAACTGTTTCGGAGAAGAGCCATTACACGTAATTTTAAAATGAAGAGGTGCACTTTGTTTTTGAATTGCCATGATGTGCTCAACCACAGAATTCCTCACCAAAGAAGTATTTATGGTCATGTAAATCTTTTGTTATGGGTATTTGTGTGAAAGTTCCCATCATGCATTGCTATACAGGCTGGTTTGCTGCCACATGATTGGCTGATTGGATAACTGCATGAAAGTGCAGGTGTACCTATTAAAGTGGACGTCGAGTGTATATTTCATACAGAGAATCTCATTTAGGTGGCACATTATTCAGGTCTCTAAAAATGTATGACTAACTCAAAGCTGGCTAACAACAAAGTGCTTCTCCTGCTATGTTTCACACTGTGACTGAGTTATTTACACTTTTTCGTTCTTCTCTCTTTCACTCTCTACACTCTCTCTTTACTAACGCATGCAGGCCTTCTCCAGTCACGATGCCGATTAATTTGGTGCTTTGTTCAGAACACAGCATGAGATCACCCACATCAGCCCTCTGGGTGTTTTTCACACTGGGAAAAACACACTGCATGAAGAGAAAAAGTAGATTTTCAGAGAGATGGTAATGCAGTTGATTAAAAATAGGCACAATAAATTTCTCTGTATAATAATAATAATAATAATAATGGTAATAATAAAGCTCCAGCTGAGTCTTCTATTTGTACAAAAACGAGCACAACTTTTCCAGTCAAGTTTCCATAATCTCTGCAAAATTCAGAGATTGATGTTGTGAAGTCAGACGTTTCAGACACTAGTGGGTTTGACAGGTTTCAAGTGTAGAAGTTGGTGTAAAGGAGAAAGCCTGGAAAGAATATTTTCCATCAGGGAGTTTGACAAATGTCAATTGAATCCTCTAAAAGACTAAGCTCACTTATGGATTAAAATACACTTTTATCAGTTTAGAATGCTGTATACATACAGTACTCCAGCAAGTGTATGTATGTATAGTGTATTTACGAAACTGGCAGTTAAAGACTGAGAAAAGATTTTTTTTCTTCTAATCAGAACAGTCTAGTCTCCTCTGAGCTCTCTCATCAACAAGGTGTTTAAGCCTGCAGTCCCTCAACTCACAGGATTTATTATTATTTTAATTTTTTTTTTTTTTTTTTTTTTGCACCATTCTGTGTAAACTCTAGAGACTGTTGTGTGTGAAAATCCCAAGAGATACTCAAACCAGCCCATCTGGCACCAAAAACCATGCCACAGTTAAAGTTACAGAGCTCACACTTTCCCACTCATTCTGAAGTGGACATTGTGTGTGTGTGTGTGTGTGTGTGTGTGTGTTTGTGTGTGTGTGTGTGTGTGTGTGTGTGTGTGTACATTGCTGCAAAAAAGTATTTGCAAGAATTAGTGTCTGCAGGCAGCAGTGAAGCAAGATGGAGGTTCCTTGCAGGTATGGGGCTGCATTTCTGCAAATGGAGTTGGGGATTTGGTCAGAATTAATGGTCTCCTCAATGCTGAGAAGTACAGGCAGATACTTATCCATCATGCAATATCTGATTGGCCCCAAATTTATTCTGCAGCATGACAACAACCCCAAACATACAGCGAAAGTCATTAAGAACTATCTTCAGTGTAAAAAAACAAAAACAAGGAGTCCTGGAAGTGATGGTACGGCCCCCACAGAGCCCTGATCTCAACATCATCGAGTCTGTCTGGGATTACATGAAGAGAGAGAAACAACTGAGGCTGCCTAAATCCACAGAAGAACTGTGGTTAGTTATCCAAGATGTTTGGGCCAACCAACCTGCCGAGTTCCTTCAGAAACTTTGTGCAAGTGTACCTAGAAGAATTGATAAATTGATGCTGTTTTGAAGGCAAAGCGTGGTCACACCAAATCAAACCTTTTTTTTCTTCCATGAAGCAATTTTCTCAGTCAGGCTTTCATCTATGGTGTGTAAAAAATGTGTAAATACTAAGACTTCAGCCTGAAGTTGTGTTTAAAGAAAAAAGTAGGCATCATCTTAGCTGGCAAGACTTTAATCCCTTCTAAAAGGCAAAGTAAACAAAGTATTTTAAAGTATCTATAACCTAAAAAGTCTTTTTTAGTACTAACTGCAATACATCTTATTTATCCATAGAACAACTCGATAGTTAAAGGTCAAACACTAAGGGCTGTAGAGATTCAATATTTACAATAAGGCCAGTGAAGCCAGTGAAGTATTGGTACCATGTATGAAGTATTACTAGAAAGTTGATCAAAATAGGCTCTTATGGCACTGTCCTTCTCTCTCTCATTCTCTCTTCTGGTCTATGCTTCTCCATTCCTGTCTGTCCCAGTGAAGAAGGCATTGTCTCTGTGCCTTTTAGTCGCAGTGTATTCCAGCATATTATACTGGATTTAACCAGGTCTAAATTATGTCAGATTAGGCTTGGGAATCGACACCGTGTTGCACTGTGAAAGGACTAGACACTTTCTACAGAGAGCCCACAACTTGAGCCCTACTACTAATGTTTTTAACAGTAAAGAAGAGTTATTGAAGAATGAAAAAAGAAGGGCCCACAAGCTATAGGGAGGAGGACCTCCAAGTGCAAGACAATCTCTGGGTCTCTCCATAAACAGGCCAGAAAGAACTTGAAGAACTTGAGGAGCTTTATACAATAAACCCCCCTGAGGCCAGGGAGAGAAAGAACGGTATACAAAGTACAAGACCTCACTTGCATGATGCCCACATAGCCTATAGGCTTTAACCTTACATAACCATTAGTGGTTTTCTTTGAATATGAGGTTCTCGTATGTCTGTGTATCAAACAATACATTCGATGGACCTCCTCTATGTAACTTCCTCTTTATCTCGAATCAGGCTACAGGGGTTTAAAAAAACATTCTGCTCCTAAGCATTCTGAGAAGAGTGAGACAATAAGCTAGCATACTAGCTCATATTAGCTTGGATTAGCTTGAGAAAAACTGCAATGGCTTTGGTCAGCAAGCAGGAGCTGGAAGGTTCCCCAAAAACTTTAAGGTCTGTGTGTGGGAGCATTTCAGCTTCCTGGTAAGTTGATACAACACTGAGTGGTGGACCAAAACATTAGCGTGTGACAAAGCCACCAAATATGTGTGCAAAACATCAGCCCTAATACCACAAACATATGGTAACCTGGTGTATGCACAGCCAACTCTCCGCTGCATTCAGGCAGACTTTCCTCACCGATTCAGTCTGGGTTCAAGAAACCACAACAGAGATTGGGAAGTTCATATTCGGTGTTGAATAACGCAGGATTCAAAAACACATCTAGGGCTACAGAGAGCTACATGACTCGCTAACAAAAGCAATTGTACACAATCTGTCTGACTATGGATTGGTGGAGTCCAAACTTTGTAACCTTTTCCAGTCTGATGACTGCTCTCTTCTGTGAACACTTAAAAAAAAAAATCTGCACTTACACTGGCTGTTACATCTCTACTCTGCACACTTTGCTTCTCTAGAACTCAATTAAAAATCTTGTATGGTAGAACTACTTGTATTGTTCTCTGCTTGATGTATCGCTTTGCTTGTATTTCCTCATTTGTAAGTCGCCTTGGATAAAAGCGTCTGCTAAATGATGAATAAATGATGAGCATCAACAACTCTTTTTCTGAGGTGCTCCTTTGTTCATGCCATGATACATTTCCACTAACAAGATCAGACTTTGATAGAGCCCTGATCTTCAAACAAAACAGGGTGCTCACTCACACCTGATTGTCATCCCATTGATTGAAAACACCTGACTCTAATTTCACCTTCAATTTAACTGCTAATTCCAGAGGTTCACATACTTTTGCCCCTCACAGATATGAAATATTGGATCATTTTCCTCAATAAATAAATGACCAAGTATAATATTTTTGTCTCGTTTGTTTAAGTGGGTTCTTTTTATCTACCTTTAGGACTTGTGTGAAAATCTGATGATGTTTTAGGTCATATTTATGCAGAAATATTGAAAATTCTAGAGGGTTCACAAACTTTCAAGCACCACTTTATATTGTAAGGAGGCACCACCATATATCTGTTACACCCTTAATACCAAGAATGCTGAACAGATCAAACAAGTTGGGCCACAAGGCATGTAAAGATGAGGAGTAGCTTCCGCAATTGGGCATAAAAGGAGAAGCCTTGTGTACTCTAGTTGCCTTGTGGGATGGTCTGCCATACTGTCAGTGCAGACCACTTGGTTATCTACACCATTTTTCCATTGGATGTAAACGATGTATTAGTTTGATTGTGATAGATAAACATATGCCAAGGGAGCACTGCAAACATATAGAACTTTGGATACATGAGGTAGACTATTTAATCAGTCTACTTACTGATTAAATAGTCTGCGCTCTCTTCTCCAACCTTATTTTGTCTATGTAGTTTGAGCATTTTAAATCAGCTCTTTACCTGTGTAAGAAACACCTGGGAGCCAGAAATCTTGCTGATTGATAGGGGATCAAATACTTATTTCACTCATTAAATTGCAAATCAATTTATAACTTTTTTGAAATGTGTTTTTCTGGATTTTTTTTGTTGTTATTCTGTCTCTCACTGTTAAAATACACTGAGATACAATGAGAAAATTGTTTTTCCCACTTGGGTCAGCTAGCTGCACAATGTATATTTGTTACATAGTACATTCTTCTCAGGTGTTTAGTCAATCCATAGTATCTCATCAATAAACAAATGTAGCTTTGGAAGTGACAGTGCACTCGTTCAGACGTGTGATCTGTCCTGTCTGTAATCTGATTACTGCCATAACTCCTAAAGGACACAGCAAGTGCTTTTAGCTAATCTGTTAAAGCTTGCATTGTGGACACTTTCAACAGAAATATGGAAATATATAAATAACTATGCAATTATGTTAACAGAGATAAATCAACTAAAATAGAAAAAGAACTACAAAGGGAGAGAATAAAGGATGTAAAGTGTAATATAGTGTAAAAATGTCAGCTACACAAAACTGTAGAAATGTATCTCTCACCGTATGGAACCAGAACTTGACAATGGGGGCATTGTAAAACTCATAGATCTTGCGGCCCAATGGAATTAGGCGATGGCGTTTCTGGGCCTCCTCCACGTCCTTTTTCCGAGACACTTCTGAGCTCACGTTCCCCAACATAGCCTGAAACATGAGAAAAGAAACAGCAAGGCGAGAAAGAGGACACGTTTTATATAAAGCAAGTAAGAAAGGAAAGTTCTTATCACTCAGAATTGTGTGAGGCAGTTACAGAAAAAAACTGCCAATCAATTCTGAGCATTCAGGCAGGTGGCACATGTGGCAGCTTGGTGATACTGCTATAAAATGGCAGAAAAAAATGGAAGAGAGAGGGTAGAACTTGAAATTGAATAAATTAATGCAATTTCCATGTGCCAAAGAAACACATTGTTAAGCCAAGAGTGAGGACTTACAGGGATGGAGAACATGGCACACTCTTTGACGTGTCTCAATTGTATTGCAACCCTTTAACTCTTTCATTATTATTGATGAACCCATCATCTAAGCTATTTATTGAATGTAGCATTCTATATCCCTCCCAGGCTTTCCATGATTTCTTATATCCAAACAATGGGGAAAAAAGCAAAAAGCAAAAAACAAAACCCCAACTAATACGTTTAAATGATCTAGGAATTTCAACTTGACATTTTTCAATGGCATCAGAAGAAAATTCGTTCAGAGGCATTTAATTTGCAATACAATTGTTGCCATAACCTGTGATAGATTCATAGTAGCAAGTGGAAATATGAACTGCAGAGCAGAGTTTAACAGTGTCACAGTGATACAAATATACAACAGTGCAAAAAAGTCCTTTGAGTAACATCTAGCTACAGCCACGCCTACCAAGCCAAGAAATTTGAAGGTTGATCACTGAAGAATGGAGAAGCTACACAGTGAATTAACTAATTATTACATCAAATCAATCTTTTGATTAATGTTAGCTAGCTAGCCAGAGTTAGTTAACCAGCTAAAGTATTGTTTGAACTTTAATGTTACATGAACTTCCCAGGTGTGTTAAGATTAGTGTTTTGGTGCATGTTAGCATGGTAATTTGACTTACATGATTCCATACTTTAATGATAAAGGAGCAATTTACTTTTGTCCAAGCAGAGGTTTCTTCCACCTAACCTGAGGCTTCATATCGTCAGCTGGAGCTAGATACTACCGGGTCATATGACTGTGTCATATACTGTGTCTGCACTTCATTTCTTATGGGTCATTTGGGATGACTTGTTCCTTGAATGCGATCATGACAGGAAAGAGATCAGATGACAGCTATTTGTGTGAATGGAGTGAAAAGAAAGAGTGCTTTTTATACAGAAGCTTGCACAAAAGGGTTTTCGGGTATGAAGGCACCAAACAGAATGCACTAAAGAGCTCATTCGCATCGCATGCGCAGAAATGACAGGACTCTGTTAATGAGAAAGGAAAAGGCAGCGATCTGTCACAGTACCGTACTTCAGACGAGACCGTCGCTAAAAGGAAGAGACAAAGAGAAGACGGAGACAGACACTCCAAGAGACAAGAAGATAGACAAATAGACACACAGAGACACGCTACAACTCCACGATCACACATCTTTGCTAGGACAACGAGGAAAAGGGGAGAAGCAGTGGGGAAAGGAAGGGTTTGGACATACAGTATTCTTTAAGGGCAGGAGCCATGGATTGGAAAAATAGCAAAGAATTGAAGGCCAAATTTTGGGGGCAGGACTTCTTCAGCAGCATCATGTTGAGTGTGTGTGTGCTGGACTACAGGCTAAAGAACGGAACTAAGGTGGGTGCTCTCACCACGGAGTTGTACTGCGCCTCACAGTATGCTCTTACGGTGAACTCCATGTCCTCCTCGTCCTTGTCCTTGGCTGGCTTGTCAGCCTCATCTGAATCCTTCTCCTGCAAGTAGGCCTCCTGCTCCTGAGGCATGTATGACATCTCATCCTTGTTCTTAAACTCCAGACTCAGGATGGAGGGAGGCAACAGTAGGCCCAGGATCACCTGATGAAGTGAAAGTACATATGCGTTAAGCCATCTGTGCATCTCGAGAATGTGATACATTTACAAGGAACCCTTAATCCCTTTAGTCTGGCATTCTAAAGTAGTACCAAAATTCCTCAACCCTTTAGACAACACTATATAGGTACATCCAGAGCTCAATAAACTCACAAACTGTTTTGGTCAATAAGCTCAGGCATAAACACTGCACATTTCATGGCACTCCCCTGTGTAACAGCTTTGCTGTGCAATGAAAAAACAGATGAAAGTAAAAGAGCTCTAATTCTTGTGCTTCAGCAGCTGACAAATGTACGTATGTTTAAAAGATTTGAGTCATGCCGTGTCTGTTTTCTGCTTGGCTGACACTGCAGGATGACTAGCTAGTGTTCTCTTTCTTGAGAATGAAACAAACAGTTTATCAATACGAAATGCCAAGACAACAGAAAAGACTGTGGTGAGTACAAATGGGTTATCAATAGAAGAGTAAAGAAACCCTTCAGGGGAAAAATGTTTAATCTTGCACAATATAAAGGTTATTTGATTTGTCCCCAGGTGGAACCCCTAATAGTTCTATGCATAACTCTACAACAGAAGGTCTTCCTGACACAAAAGGTAAACCTTTTTAGGAAGCAAGACCTATTAACTTTTCAGAGAACATTTGAGGGACGCTTGTTTCTGGGTGACTGATGGTCAAAAAGACATCCAAGGTCCAAACATTACTAACATGAAAATCTTAGCAGGCAGAGAAAAAAAAAATCATTAAAAAGCCCTAGCACAGGGTGGCACAGTGGTGCACTGGTTAGTATTCCTGCCTCAAGGGTCCTGGGTTTGGGTTACTGGCTGTGTGGAATGGCTGGGTGAAGTTCTCTGGTTTCTGCCCACTGTCCAAAAATATGGAGGTAGGTGGATTAAAGATAAACAACACATTCTACCCCACACTTTTATTGACCAGAGACCACAGCCCTTTCCTCTTGTGTTCTATTGGTTCAGTGTTTGTTATCAGTAGCAAATTGCCAATAGCTGCTTTAACTGAGAAAGCAGAACATTTTAGTTTTCAGGTGTCTCTCATATCGCCATAGCAAAGGGTCAAAAATTGTAATTGCTACAACTAAATGTAGATATTTGCACCTCTGTTAATGGAAGTTGATTTTCTCAGAGTTACTGTAATGATAAAAACATTCCCAAAAATATAATAATATAATTTATTAAGCTTTGGTCTAAAAAAATAATTGTAACATGCATATGACTGCTATTTAACAGTATTATTTAAAAAAAAAAAACCCTAAAGTGCAAGGAGTAGAAAAACTACAAAAAAGTTTCCAGTCTGTTTAAAAGGGTTTTGCATTTTTATAAATTTGTCAAAAACCACACAGCTTTCAAGACCTACAGTGATAAGTCAGCCATTACTCTTGTAATGATGTCATTTTCACTTATGACCTCTTATTGCTTCTCTGAACATTTTTATAAAGACTTAAACAGGAACCTTGAGGCCAGAGTTTTTGCGCATGCGAAGCCGCCCCATCCACATGTCAGTGAGCAACATCTGGCTGCAGGTGTGGGCGATGAAGTCACGATGCTTGGCGGCTACAGCCAGCTGCAAACAGGTGGCATTGCTCCAGTTCTTCAGCTCATAGGTAAGCAGCTTCATGGCCATCTGCTCATCCTGCTTGTAGGACTGGTCCAGGAGCTCCACCGCCAGCTGGCCAAACTCCCTGAGAGAGATTGACATTATAGAAGAAAGGTGGATGAGAGACAATGTGACAGACAAATGCATGTCTGCACACACACACACACATCCAAACACCAAGACCAAGGTGTAAATTAGATGAGAAACTGATTAGAAATGGACATGTTACAGGGTTAGACACAGTCAGACAAGCTACAGGACAAACAGAATGTGATATACACATGTGTATATTTGCATGTAGAAATATGGTCTTTAATTAGTCCATACATACATTGGCACACTGGAAACATGTGGACATAATAAAGGAAGGCACATTTTAGTGGCAAATATAATATTTATCAAACAGGATATCTGAATAATATCCTGAAAAGTATACTGGATACAGTAACTCAGCTGGTGTTAGCAGTGTTTGGGTTACCAAAAGATTAGGTTTATGTTAACAATGGATAAGGGTGTTACCAAATGATGGGCAGTATTATTCAGAAATAAAGTTTGTACCAAACAAAGTTATACAGCGAGGGGGCAGATTTGTAAATAGACTCAAAAATAAGCGCAGTGTTACAGAGAGATTAGGTTAATGCATGGTGTTACCAAGCAGATATTTGGGGAGGAAGGTTTGTGGAGAGGTTGGTGTTATGAGTGGACAATATGAGTGTTACTAAGTAATAAAGTTTTGCTAAAAGATGGGGACCCACAGAATAACTCTTGGCAAGGAAAGGATTGCAAAGAAAACCAAGAAATAAAGCTATGTTACTGACACATAAAGCTGACCAACATCTGGAAAAGGGACAAAAAAACCAACAGGCAAACTGGTCTGCTCATGCAAATCCACTCTGGCACCTGGAGTTATGGTTGAGCTCCTGTGAGATGTCGTCCACCATGTCGTTCTCCGAGGCTTCATGAGCCATGGCCTTGCACAGCTTGCATGCCACCAACGCCTTGGCCATGGCCTCCTCACCATGCTGCCAGAAGAACAGTGCCATCTTCTGCCTCTTCATCAGCACTGCCCACACCATCAGCTCATGGAAGGGGAAAGGGAAGTGGTTGATTTCAGGGTCATCCAGATCAATGTCCACCTCCTCCTCTTTTTTCCTCGTCGTCTTCTGCCGCCCTCGTCGGATTGGCATGTCATCCTGTCTCAGCAAGGAATTTTAGACAGTCTACTGTATTTATTGTATTTAATACCTTGGAATTCAAAGGTGACACTAGAATACAAATCATGTTTAGACTAATCAGTGGCAGTTAAGTGAAGAATTGCTGCTGAGCAATAGCCAAAATCAGTTACACAGTGAAACAGAACTGGGATGTCATTTACCCTGTCCACAAATACAACCTAAATGAGCAAAATATGTACTTGCACATATCTAAAAATAAGTATATACTAATTTTATACCTAAACATGTACAGTAATTATATATTGAGTACATATTGAGTTGTGAGTTGAGTTGTTAATTATTGTTAGCCATATTAAACCAAATTTGCGGTGATTAATGTGATAATTACAACTAGGACTATTCATGCAGCAATATACTAGAATTCTATTCGATTTTTATTTAAATTTTCTTATTCTTCTTATTCATATATAATTTTATTAGTCTTTTTATTTTTCAATTTTAAGTTGTCTGTCAGTCATTTTTTTTCAGGCTGTCTTTAAAGACAGTGGACTAGATGCTATTGAAAAACCCAGTCTCAGACGCTTCTACTCAGAAATATCTGACAATTTAGGAGGCGTGAACTACACGCAGGTAATTTAAGCAATCTGAACGGCGCATCCAGAAAATCTTATCTTCTTATCTATCTTATCTCTGAATACATGAATACAACTTTCCCTGTGTAAATATTGGTGTAACTTTTGGACTTAATTTGCAAACTCTAAATACAGCCCACTGTTTTGAAAGAAATGATGACAAAAAACATTCTTGGGGTTGGTCTTTCAGAAATATCGATACATTTCTTAGCGCCTGGTAAACATCAGAGGCGGCTCTATAAAAATCACACACTCACCTCCATTCCAAGCAGTTTCAGGGCCTTTGGCTGTAAATAATGGCAACAAAAAATGACATTAGGAACAGCATGAAATGCTTTCTGTACATTTAAATGTTACAACCCTGACATGTACAGTGGTGCTTGAAGGTTTGTGAACCCTTTAGAATTTTCTACATTTCTGCATAAATATGACCTAAAACATAATCAAGTCCTAAAAGTAGATAAAGAGAACCCAATTAAACAAATGAGACAAAAAATATTATACTTGGTCATTTATTTCTTGAAAAAAATGATCCAATATTACATATCTGTGAGTGGCAAAAGTATGTGGACCTTTCAGTATCTGGTGTGACCCCCTTGTGCAGCAATAATTGCAACTAAATGTTTCCAGTAACTGTTGATCAGGCCTGCATATCTGCTTGGAGGAATCTTAGCCCATTTCTCAGCACAGAACAGCATCAACTCTGGGATGTTGGTGGGTTTCCTCACATGAACTGCTTGCTTCAGGTTCTTCCACAACATTTCTATTGGATTAAGGTCAGGACTTTGACTTGGCCATTCCAAAACATTAACTTTATTCTTCTTTAACCATTCTTTGGTAGAATGACTTATGTGCTTAGGGTCTTGCTGCATGACCCACTTTCTCTTGAGATTCAGTTCATGGACAGATATCCGGACATTTTCCTTTAGAATTCGCTGGTATAATTCAGAATTCATTGTTCCATCAATGATGGCAAGCCGTCCTGGCCCAGATGCAGCAAAACAGGCCCAAACCATGATACTACCACCACCATATGGGACAAGGTTCTTATGCTGAAATGCAGTGTTTTCCTTTCTCCAAAAAGTTCTATATTGGTCTCATCCATCCACAAAACATTTCCATTAGCCTTCTGGCTTGTCCACGTGAGCTTTAGCAAACTGCAGAAGGGCAGCAATGTTGGAGAACAGTGACTTTCTCCTTGCAACCCTGTCATGCACAGCATTGTTGTTCAGTGTTCACCTGATGGTGGACTCATGAACATTAACATAAGCCAATGTGAGAGAGACTTTAGTTGCTTAGAAGTTACCCTGGGCTCATTTGTGACCTTGCGGACTATCACACGTCTTGCTCTTGGAGTGATCTTTGTTGGTCGACCGCTCCTGGGGAGTAACAATGGTCTTGAAATTTCTCAATTTGTACACAATCTGTCTGACTGTGGATTAGTGAAATCCAAACTCTTTAAAGATGGTTTTGTAACTTTTTCCAGCCTTATGAGCATCAACAACTCTTTTTCTGAGGTCCTCAGAAATCTCCTTTGTAGTGCCATGATACACTTCCACAAACATGTGTTGTGAAGATCAAACTTTGATCAAATCCTTGTTCTTTAAATAAAACAGGACGCTCACTCACACCTGATTGTCATCCCATTGATTGAAAACACCTGACTTCACATACTTTTGCCACTCACAGATATGTAATATTGGATCATTTCCCTCTATAAATAATGACCAAGTATAATATTTGTGTCTCATTTATTTTATTTGGTTCTCTTTGTCTACTTTTAGAACTTGTGTGAAAATCTGATGATGTTTTAGGTCATATTTATGCAGATATATAGAAAATTCTAAAGGATTCACAAACTTTTAAGCACCACTGTACATAAGCACAAGCATTGCTTTCTTTTAGAGACACCAGGGCAGTCCTGAGGATCGGTGTGTGGGTGTGTGAGGGCTGAAGTTAGTTGCGTCTGTTAAGCAGGTGATTTATGCATAATGATCAGATGAGCTGGAAAACTGGAGCAGCTACTGTACCCTGCTCCACTGCTCCTCCTTACGATCTATTTTAGGCTTTACCTTCTGCACAGCCTGAGTATATGTTTATGCTAGATTGGCACAGCTAGGACAAAGCGTTCTCATTCTGATCCTAATTGTTCTTATCTGATCCCAGTGCAGAGTACATCTACACACACCCTGCTATACAAATAGATAAAACATCCCCATACCTTTGTGGCTATGGATCAGTGAGGTGTTTTATCTTCTTCATGTGAATCTCATCTTCTTTAATCCCAGTGGTTCAGAGTTTTTGAAATAGATATATAGCCCCTTGCATTTGTTGACATTTGTTGAGTTCTTCATTTTTTTGTGTATATCTCATATTAAGTTGTTTCAGAAATTGAAACAAAATATAAGATAAAACAAAGGCAACCTGAGTAAACACAAAATACAGTTTTTAAATGATAATGTTATTTATTGAAGCAAAATTATCCAATACCAACTGGGCCTGTGTGAAAATGTATTGTTCCCATAGTTACTAATTCCCCAAATCTGTGAAACTGCATTTATAATGGGGTTCACAGCTGGACTAGATGCAACCAGGCCTGATTACTGCAAACCCTGTCCAATCAAATCAACACTTAAATAGAACTTTTTCAACAGCATGAAGTTGGTTAAAAGGCCTCACTCAGTAACACATTATGACAAAGTTGAAAGAAATTCCAGAAATGATGAGGAAGAAGGTGATTGAAATACATCAGTCTGGGAAGGGTTACAAAGCTATTTCAAAGGCTCTGGGACTCCAAAGAACCACAGTGAGGGCCATTATCTCCAAATGGAAAAAACTCAGCACAGTAGTGAACCTTCCCAGAAGTGGCCCACCTTCCAAAATTCCTCCAAGAGCACAGCAACTACTCATCCAGGAAGTCACAAAAGAGCCAAGGACAACATCAAAGGAGCTATAGGCCTCTCTTGCATCAGTAAAAGTCAGTGTTTCTGACTCCACTATCAGAAAGACACTGGGCAAAAATGGCATCCATGGAAGAGTGGTGAGGTGAAAACCACTGCTAACCCAGAAGAACGTTAAGGCTCGTCTGAATTTTGCCAAAACACACCTTGATGATCCTCAAACCTTTTGGGAGAATGTTCTGTGGATTGATGAGTCGAAAGTGGAACTGTTTGGAAGGCAGGGGTCCCGTTATGTCTGGCGTAACCCAAACACAGAACTCCACAAAAAGAACATCATACCTATGGTCAAGCATGTTGGTGGCAGTGTGATGGTGTGGGGATGCTTTGCTGCTTCAGGGCATTGGCAACTTGCAATAATTGAGGGAAACATGAATTCTGCTCTCTACCAGAAAATCCTAACATAGAATGTCCAGTATTCAGTCCGTAAGTTGAAACTCAAGCGAAAATGGATTATGCAGCAAGACAATGATCCAAAGCATAGGAAAAGCATAGTAAGTCCACTTCTGAATGGCTCAAAAAAAGCAAAATTAAAGATTTGGAGTGGCCTAGTCAAAGTCCTGACTTGAACCAACTGTGATGCTGTGGCAGGACCTTAAACAGGCAGTTAATGCACGAAAACCCTCCAATGTGGCTGAACTAAAGCAGTTCTGCAAAGAAGAGTGGGCCAAAATTCCACCACAGCGCTGTGAAAACTTATCTCCAGTTATCGGAAGCGTTTGGTTGCAGTTATTGCTGCTAAAAGTGGCACAACCAGATGTTTAAGGGGGCAATTAGTTTTTCATATGGGTGATGGGTGTTGGATAACTTTTTTTTGCTTCAAAAAAAAAAATTAAAATAAAAACTGTATTGTGTGTTTACTCAAGCCTTTGTTTTATGTTGTATTTGTTTGAAGATCTAAAACTATTTAGTATGAGATATACACAAAAACAGAAGAAATCAAATACTTTTTCACAGCATTGCATCTTATATACGTTCCTGTTTTGGTCAGTAAAAACAAACATGAGATAACATACACCTACTGCCTTGGGAGAGGCATGTCATTTTTACAAATCTCTTTTTTTCCCTTAGATCTGTTACTGTGCAACAGAGTAAATAATTCTCTCTATACTCCATCACTTTATCACTGATCAGTATTAGCTCAATATCTCAGACTGCGAATTTTCTGGAGCAACTGGAAAAAATGTTTCAGTATGTAATATACTCTTACAGGGATATGCTGTTTACTTTGTAGAATTTGAAAATTGTCAACTTTGAGGCAAATTTCAATGATTACTTGGTTACAATGGGTATACTGCCAAGCTTGGAAGGAATTTCAAAAAAATAAGTACTGTACAGGTTCGGGACAATTTCAAAGGGTAATTTGGGAACAATTTGAGATTTGGGAACAGTCAGGTTTTGTCCCCCTTCCCCCAAAACATGCCTGTATATGGATTGGCTATGCCAATTTGCCCCAGGTGTGGATGAGTGTGCAAACATGTATGTTTATGTGCATGGAATGTTTATGGAAACCAGGTCTTTTGGTTCAACCTTACCTCCTGTAATTTGCACTATGCTTGTAAAAAAAATTTTTTTTGAAACATTTCCCCTATTTTGTTCACCTGTCAATTTCCAACCACCAGCCAGCTCTCCCCTATCATACCACAGCTACCAGCTGGGAACTGTAAAGGCTAACACATGCTTCCTCTGAGACACATGAAGCCAGCCAACTGCATCTTTTTGCAGCAACTGCTTCCCATACTGTGTTATAGTGCAGCATAACATACTTGGAGGAAAGCGCTATCTCCCCTATTCCACATCCATGAGCTCAGAGATGGCCATGATTGACTATTTTCACTGTGATTCACAGGGGACACCCAGAGAGCATGGCTAATGTTTGGCTTCTTGGCTCCCAGCTACAAATGGGTGTGACATCATGAAAGGACAGATTTCTGTGCTAATTAAGTCACCTACCCTCTTAGGCCCGAACAAGTTGTGGTACAGCGTTCGGAATCTTTTCCGTGTGTAGTTGCATCTATAGGCTCCGCCCATTAGGTATTCAATGACTAATCCAATGTCAATCAGGCTGATGCGGTAGTCCGGTGGCAGGTTGCCCTAGAGGGGAAAGACAATAGTTATAGTGTTACTTGTGCATACTCTCGACAAATGTTGGCTAAAAAGTAGGAAATGTTGGACAGAATTTGCACATTCATGCCACTCACATACATTCTCACATACAAACATACACAGACACTGACATAACGCTAAAAGGACTATCAAGAGAAGTGACTGGCTGATTCACCTTGAGGTAGATCCAACTGAACCCTCGATATTCTTGCTTGGAAAGAACACACAAGGTAAGTGAGACAGGATTTCACGGGTGGGATTCGGAAAGGAACACACACTAAAACATTGGTATGCCAATAATACAGCAATACTCAGCTAAGGACAGACCACATTGAAACACTGAAAGCACGAAGGTCTGTGGTGTCCGATAGCAGCTCACTAATGTTTTCACACTAACAGCAATTTAAGATCACACTGCTGCATGCTTTAATTAACTATAACACATCTGGCTTTTTATTCTCATAGTTCTAAATGAGACATTATTCCAACAAGACATGGCAATAAAGGAAGGAGGAACAGATAGCTGGCTTGTTTGACATTAAGATCTATGACTTCGACCTGAGTTATGCTAGCAATTGGACCATCAGTTGAGCTAATGTTAAAGACATCTTCATCCAATCAGTGCCAAAATGTCACTCGGGGCTTCCTGTTTACCTCATGATTTTCAACAGTTTCCACTTCCTTCTCCATCTGTGCCCTAAACACAGCTTCTGGTCATTGTTTGCACCAGTCTCTTCAAATTAGTCTCATTATGTCACATTAGTCTGTGTATTTAAACCATATCCAAAATTACTGTGCCCTACTAAAGAGACTCTGCATTTACATCCTAGTGACTAGAGTACTGCTAGAGTTATTGGCTAAGGATCAGTGGTTGGAGTTTGAGCAGAGTAGTGTAGAATTTAAGAAAGCCATGGGGAGGCTAGAACATTGATTATTCCTCATCAGCTCACATTTCTGTTGCCCTGCTCTGGCAATTAGGAGGGGAATTTCTGGGGGTTTGTTGGAGTTTCTGTCTCTAGCACTCACTTTGTTTTGAGTATACAGTTACAAAAACCAACCAACCAAATTTACCTTAATTTAACAGTCTATACAGGATTTCACAGAGGTTTTTTTGTTATTGTTGAGGCCAAAAATGCTTGATTTTGCTGCGGCTTTTTTCAAAAATTGCGATGCAATTTGTGAAGTTTTTTGTGCTTTTTGCGAAAAACTACTTGAATTGGCGAAAGTGATGTTTGTTGGTAAATGAGACCTTTTAGCTGTACTTGTGTTCGACGCACATGAAATGAAGAGGGCTTTGGCTGAATGTGCGTTGTGATGATGTCACATGGTGAGCTGTGATGACATCACATGACGTGTCTTGGCCCAAATCTGCAGAAAATCTGTGGTAATTTTGAAAAATTGCAAGCTCCTCCAAATATTGTGGGATTTCCTTGGTTTTGCATTAATTTCTGCGATTGCAAAATCCTGGAGGAACTGCTTAATGATCTCATGCCTCCCTGGGAGAGTTTGTGAGTGGGCAACTTCTACTGAAACCATGGAATAATTTGTAGACCTCTGCATGATCGGCTAGGAGGAGAGTGTGCTAGGAAACCTACTGTCAGGGGATAGACACCACTTCCTGTGCTGCAGTGGTATCAGACCATGGTTCCTAGATCGGTTTAGGGTTTGACAGCTTTGCAGCCTGTAATTGTGTCTGCTTTATTATGCTAGCCCATTGGCACTCCATTGGCCTTTGGAAACCATGCTCTGCAGTCAGAATATGAGAAACTTACTCTGCTGTTGGCTTCCAAGTGTAAAAAGTTCAAGTGTTCAAGTGGCTTTTTATTGTCATTTCAACCATATACAGCTGGTACAGTACACAGTGAAACGAAACAACGTTCCTCCTGGACCAGGGTGCTACATAAAACAACACACGGAAAGAACCTGGATGGGAAGACATATGTGTGCCCAGGAGCCCACCTTGAAGCACCCTTTTACATGGAATAAGTTGGGATTTTTGGTGTTTCCTCTGTAGGCTTGGCCATACCACCAGATGGCACAGGAGTCCCAGCAATCGATGTAAATGCCCTCTCAAGCCTGAATGTATCAACATACTCATACTCATAGTGCAGTCTCTGCTTTCTCAAAAGCTTTGATGATCAATGTTCTGCTTCTGCTTCAGTGCCTGTTTTGGACTCGCCATCAGCTCCTATCTAAGTGTTACTCCCAGAGCCTTTTCCTCTGTCAGTCACAGACCATTTAACTGCCACAGTGTCATCCTTAGACCTAGCCCACACTATCATGAAAAATTTGGGGCACAATAGTGTTTTCAGTATGTTTTCAAAAAGGTTCCCATCCACGATGAAATGTGGAGCCAACAGAAAATAGTATGCTGGGCATGCACATTGGGTGTCTGATCAATGACCTTTCAGTAATTTTTGACATAGAAAATAAAAATCAACAAAAATATCTTTACCTATCTTTATCTATACTAGGGATATAATCGAATATGAATACATTACTTGGAACCAACAGATAATGATTTCTTAATGGATGCAAATAGACAGAAAGCTTGACAGGTTAAGACTAGAGGAGATCCTGCAGGACACAACAAAAATGCTGTGGGAGCTCATATTTAGATATGAAGCTTGCAAGACAAACAAAGACAATGCTGGGCAATGCATTTACAAGGTTCATTCATTCCTCCTTAGTAACTGTCTGGTTTAAATGAATGTACTAGTTTGGTTCTATTTTAGGAAATAGAACTAACAAAGTTGTATATTGCAGGCTAGTACTAACAAAAATAATAACTGTTTGAGCAGGATTAATAAAACAGCACACATCTCTAGTTGAGACCAATTATGAACAGGAGTGATGAGCTGAGCCAGAATTCACACACCAACATGACAGTGCTACCAATTCCACTTTTGGGGTCCAAGGGTTCTGGGGCATAATGGTAGGGTTTATATTTAATTGGGAAGAAAAAAAAAAGCTTCTGGTTTAACTCCAAATAAAGATACAGATTGGAATGGTAAACAGATACACAATGCCACTGCATTGCATTATACCCCTATTGTATGGACCATACATGGAATTATGAAGATTACATAACACTCATGTCAGCATTTTTGAAAAGCTATGCGTTTTCCCTCATATTTGCTCATATTTGTTCATTAAATGGATAACAAAAGATGTTTGCAAATTTACTCATGTCACTGTGGACTAGGATTTGTGCTGCCTTTTTATGTCTTTCAATAAATGACAGACTACAATAGATTCCCACACAGATTATCACATTAGCAACCAAAGACAAAGGTATGGCAAAAAGAGGGCAAAAAAAACAAACAAACAGACCACTTTCTCCAGCTTGGGGAAGCCAAAAGTTAGAAATAAGAAACTGACCCGAATCCCATAGCTAAGCTAAGAGAGAGACAAGGTATCTACTTAGGCAAGACTACTGGGAAGTAAACTTAGCAAGCCAGCTACTGCGCTAAAGACACAATAAAAATCTATTCTGTGCTCTGTGCTATTCTACCACCTACACACACACACACACACACACACACACACACAGACTCATTCAGGTACGCACAGGCATTCTAACAATTTCTCATTTTAACACACACACACAAGCATGCATTGAGGAGTCTTACCTTTTTAACATCTCGGACAAGATGATACAGTGTGTTGGATGGTCCATGCCTCTATTACAGGTGAAACAAACACACATTACATTAGCAATTATTCCAAGAAAGAGGTAGAATGTACAGTATCACCATTTAACCTTTCCTTAAACTATAAACAATCAGATATTTTGTCTTCTCAGCAAAAAATTTTAACAACATAGCTTTGAGCCAACTGGGTCAGTTAGTGAATAAGGACATGTCAGCTCTATTTACGCCATCTCTGTCCGATTTGGGAATCACCCAGCTGATATACAAGAGTATATTACCGTGTTGTAGAGCTCCTCTAGCCGGGAGAGTGTGAGGAACCGGTGCATGCTCACGCCATTCTCAATCAGCAGCTTCACAAAATCCACACGGTCAAGCACCAAGGCATCCAGCATGGCCTGCTCAAGAGAGCCCACCTGGAACACAATACACATTCTGCATCACACACTGCCTGGGTGTGTGTGTGTGTGTGTGTGTGTGTGTGTGTGTGTGTGTGTGTGTGTGTGTGTGTGTGTGTGTGTGTGTGTGTGTGTGTCAGACCGCTCTGAGAACAGACACTAAAACACAGTTAACATACACTCGCCGTCCACTTTATTAGGAACACCTGTACATTCATGCCATTATCGAATCAGCCAATCATGTGGCAGCAGCACAATGCAAAAATCATGCAGATACAGGTCAAGAGCTTCAGTTAATGTTCACATCAAAAGAAATAAAAATGTGATCTCTGTGACTTTAACCGTGGCATGGCTGTTGATGTCAGTTTGAGTATTTCAGAAACTGCTGATCTCCTGGGATCTTCACACACAACAGTCTCAAGAGTTTACACAGAATGGTGTGAAAAACAAAAAAAACATCCTGAAACAACTTGTTGATGAGAAAGATTCTTGGACTTGTCTGACAGGAGTGGAACCTGATGTGGTCTTCTGCTGTTGTATCCCATCCACCTGAAGATTCAATGTTTTGTGCATTCTGAGATACTTTTCTGCTCACCACGGTTGAACGAGCGATTATTTGAGTTACTATATCCTTCCTGGCAAATGTTTCTTGTTTTTCACACCATTCTGTGTAAACTCTAGGGACTGTTGTGTGTGAAATTCCCAGGAGAAATACCCAAACCAGCCCTTCTGGTACCAGCAACCATGCCATGATCAAAGTCACGTGCTGCCACATGATTGGCTGATTAGATAACTGTACAGGTGGTCCTAATAGTGTGGATGGTGAGTGTGTGTGTGTGTATATATATATATATATATATATATATATAAAATACTAATACTAATAATACTAATACTACAGCAGTTTGACAGTTACAATCTTTTATATATTATAGAATGACATGGCATATTTTTTTAATCCATTTATAGCTCCATTTAATGTTCTGGAATCCTCTGTCCTGAAGACACTACCATGGCAGAAATGACTGTTACAAAGTGCTGACACTGGAGACTCCTTAAATAAATGTTAAATATATATCTGCTCACAGAAAACCTTATCATATCAATTATGATACCTTTTTTTTTTTTTTTTTTATTATAAAAAATGATTATACCTATTATACAATGAATCAACACCTTTTTAACCAATCAGAATCGATAAATTCAAAAGCACTGTGGTATAAATGTCAATTTTGTTTTTAAGAACACAATTTTTGTCAACTCGTTTGGTTAAAACATTGTCTTAGCAATATTGTAGGAATGCTCTTAATTTATATTTCCTTAAAAATAAACTTAAGAATAGACATGTACTAATAACCAGTGATCATAATACTGTGAAGTAAAAATATAGTAATATTTTATAACACAATACTGTGACAGGAAAATCTATAATCTATAATCTGAGAATGAACGTATGCTAATTTTATGTGAATATAAATTGTAAATATTGCAACATATTTTTATTTTAGAACAGCCTGTTTCAGTGCACTCTAAAATACAGTGTAATGGTTCCTTACGGGCCATTGCTGTCCATAGATGAATATCTGGCTACGGGCAATGTCCACACGGTTCCAGGCCAATGCCAGGCTCAGCTGGTCAGGAGCTGAAGCATTGGCACCTGGAAGAAGAAGAAGAAGAAGAAGGAAAAACAGAAGCAGACTTGCTCACCGAAAACGCACTGAAACTGAAGCAAGTGCTGGTCAAAAATGTAGAGAGATGAGATACAATGTGAAATGGTCCAGAACAGCAATAAAAGAAACCACATGCTGAGAATTTATTTATCTTCAGGATGCTCTGAGGAGATGAGCTTGGTAGCTGAGAGTGTTATTTACTTTTTAAACTTAATGATCTGTCCAGTGGTGATGTTATGATGCATCCATGCTGTGATGGTTTCGCTTCACAGACTATACAGTACGGTCCAACGATTCATTTACTCAAGAAATGAAACAAAGCTGTCATTTGGAAGCTACAGTATTTGGAAAAGGTGTAATATACAATACATTGGAAAATCTAATTCCTACACCGTTTGCCTTATATTTCATTCAAAAGGTAATATATGTATGATTATAGCACATATTATCCTCTGTAGTCTTTTTTATAAGTCTTTGTTGTAGTCAACAGTGCTGTCTGGTTATGATATTAAATGGAGGAGCTGTTGTGCTCATTTCCACAAAAATGCAAAATAATCTTTAATAAGCTTTAAGACATTTGTGAACAGCGGGTAATCTGATGTGGATGCCAAAAATGAAATTAAAATTAAAATGAAATCTTTGAGAGACAGGGTGGGCTTAGTACAGCTAGCCCATTTATCACAAGCTTTATTTTTAAAAATGTTATTTGTAATTTTGAGTGGTCTCCGACTACAAAGAGTATGGCCAGATTGCTGTAAGCAGAAATTCATAGATTTGCAGATTCATCAACCATTCAAGGCAAACACACTATGCTTCTCTTTCAGATCGGATGGCTTTTATAAGACTCAGTGGTCCAGACACGGTTCATTAATAGTAGCAGTGTTAGCTGAGTGTGAAAGCTGTTCCAGAGAACCAAAATGATGCGGAAATTTATGGCCTGTGGAGTAGTTTATAAGGACAAGATTGTGGTGGAATGGTGGATTTGAATTGAATACATAGTCTTTCAGGAAAATCTGGTGTCTTACCCTCCTTAGTGTCTCTTGGCCACAGCTACAGTACAAGACAGGCTATTTGAAACCAGGTTATTGAATACAACAATGCAGTACGAGGTGCAATCACTTCATCTCAAAGCTGTGCCATCGATCCTGAGCAGAGGAGCGTAAACCTCTTGCTAAAGAGGCTTTCCTTCAAAATCTTGTAGATAAGCAGGAAGGCGCCTGCATTATTCATACCACCCATCTAAAAAGCAGTTTGCCCTTTGTCATTCTCTAGCTCACTTTTTTCTTGTCTCTTTTCTCTGTCTCTCTCACAGCCAACCCCCTGATTCACTGCAGAAGTTCTGCGATAGTCTGTGTTACAGTTTTATTGAAGGCATTGGCCAAATAACAATGAAACAATGAAGCAGGGCTGAAAGGCCTTCATTTAATATTCATTCCCAAAGACTCGATTAGAATATTATTAACCCTCACCTTCTGCAGCACCGGTACCTTTTTAGTGGTTTCGAAAAGGGGTTGGTTGGAAACTTCAGAGAAAATTATGCCCAAGAGCAGCTTACACGGGTTTTGAATGGGTAGAAATAAGAATTTTCAGTAAGGAAATGAGAAGCAGTCATGAGACTGGTCGATGAATTTCTTTTGGCAGAAAAACGATAAAGAGAAAAGAGCATCATCTTTGATTCGACGAAGTTTTAATTTGGAGCTTGGAAGATTTGAAATGGAATTGTCATGCGAATGTGAAAGGTGGGTAGTGAACCAAAAAGACAGAAAGAAAATCAAAGCATAAGCACTTAATTGAGTGATTCCACAGTTGGGCTGTTATTTAACCGTTGCAACTCTTAAAATTAAATGTTTTTAAAATATATATATTTTTATTTTTAAATCTAAGAAGACATGCATTCGAAAATGTGTTAACCTGTCTCGGGTAACAATATCTAATTTCTTTATTGCTGGCTGCATTTGGCTCTTAAATGAGTAACAGGGTTGAAAATAACAGGGTTGCAAAGAATTAACAAATGCACAAAATGTGGTTGACTAACATCTATGAGGACTATTCTAATAGTTTACTTAAAATATATGTTTAAATGAATAATTTATTTTAAATGTAAAATTTGAGTAACAGGGTTGCACAGAAGAATGAGAGAACTTCTTCTTCTTCTCATGATCTTCAGGAAATTCAGATGAAATTTTCTGTTCGAAATGTGACTTGAAATATTCCAAATATTTTATAGGGGAGGATGTGTTCAGGCTTGAGTGAATGTTGTGTAACTAACTTGTACATTTTTCATAAGCTGTAAAGGATAAATCATGTTTTTGAAGCATGGTGTTAAATGGATTCACAAATTAATGCAAAAATAATATGATTTCTGAAGTATTTTAATGATCATATTTCAAGGTCAAGTGTAGTTATAGTAGGCTGGGACAGGCAAAAATGTTGCTGTAGGAAGACTCTAGTCTTCCAGGAAAGGGATTGGAGCAGAGTGTATTGCGTATAAACTGACAGAAGAACAAACCACTCTGAAATCGAGCCTTGACCTTCCTTTTTTTAACGATTGAATACAGTTCAAGAGTACTACCAGACGCTCTTAATTACGACTATACCCTTCTTTGAAACTTTTTGTTATGTGTCAGGGTATCCCAAGCACAATTTTGCCATAGTTGTAATATGGATGTAGCGAAGTCTCTCAAGCAATCAGAATTTGGATTGTGAAGTGAAGGATTCTTCTCTCTCTCAGGAATAGACAATAAGAATGTGAATGCAATGCTGATTTTCTCTTCTTAATCTTAACTGCGTACTGTATAAAGAGTCAAATCAAATGCCCACTTGATTAACTATGGTCATTACATGGGACTTTTTGTCATATAAAGATGCTAGGTGCACTATTTCCACAAGTCAACACTGATATAAGCAATAATAACAAACGGTGTGCTCATTGAGTAATTACGTTGGACACACATATTACCTTTTAGTAAAGCTGTGAGGATAGCCAGGTCAATGTCCTGGTGTCCCTCTGAACCCATCCGAAACACTGTGATCTGAGAGAGAGAGAGTGAGTGAGAGAGAGAGAGAGAGAGAGAGAGAGAGAGAGAGAGAGAGAGAGAGAGAGTAATATCAGATATGATACTGTTCACTATTACACAGTGTTCTTTAACCGAGCTTGTCATTTGTACTTTTTACTTTGTTGAAACTGATCTGAACACCACAGCTGTAAAACTTTACGAATAACCTGCGATAATGCACAATGCGCAGCTGTCTGTGTGCAGTCGAAGGGCACCTTGTAGGGTCACCTTGCTTAACATGCAAGAGACCAGCAGGCGCCAGCTACAGATCTGATGGCATTGATACAACTAATCCAGGTCTCATTCTTGGTTAAAGCTAATGAGGAGGAGCGTGGAAGGCCGATTTGACGAGGCGTGGACACGACCCGAGGTGCTTTCATTCTCTAAACACAGCATGAAATGAAGGCATATTGAGGAGGGGTGTGGGTGTTTGGGAAGAAAGAAATGAGAATAATAAGGCTGTGTCTGTTTGAGAGAGAGAGAGAGAGAGAGAGAGAGAGAGAGAGAGAGAGAGAGAGAGAGAGAGAGAGAGAGAGAGAAAGGAAGGAAAGAACGAGATAAACAAGTGTGTGCATGGATGTGTGTATGGAAAAAGAGACCTGTATATTATCAATGTGCCATAATACATAATGTGCAGATTATATATGTGTGTGACATATTGGCTTAACTTATACCCAGTGAGAATAAGTACTCGTGATCATTACTGATAATCTGCTGTGTCTGTTCCACAAGCGACTATAGCTGTGACCTTTACAATATCGCTTTATATCTCTGATTAAACCTCAGTCACTGCAGCCTTCAGCCCACCTGCATGTTTGTGTGTGTGTGTGTGTGTGTGTGTGTGTGTGTGTGTGTGTGTGTATGTGTGACATCAGTCATTTGCTTTTAGCCTTTCCAACATTAACTTAACGTTAAATGTCACATCACACACACACACACACCCAAATATGTTGCCTGAAAATGACTGCTGAGGACAAATGAATTAATGATTAATGATGCATTATAAGCAAAGAGAGAGAGATAGATGTTGTATTGATGGATTGATAAATGGATGGAAAAATGGATGAGGTGTTAGTCATTAAACAAGAAGACAAAAGGATATAAACTAGTAAAAGAAGGAAGGAAGAAACAAACACAAATGAACAAATGAACAAAGTACAATATATACTAGAAAGAAAGAAAGAAAGAAATAAAGAAAGCAAAGATCTGTTGTATTGCAAATCAGTGCATGAATGGATGGATAGATTGGATGGAAGAATGCATGAGGTGTTGGTGACAAAAAGAAAACAATACAGAAAGAAGACAGAACAAAAAGAGAACAGATACTGGTCATGAGGTGTGGAGAATTCCACTGGAAAGAAAAAAATGAACGAATGAATTCAGGAAGGTAGTAAGGAATGACAATGTACACTGGAAAGAACGAAAAGAAAAAAAAGGATCTGTTGTGTTGCAAATCAGTACATACATGGATGGATGGATGGATGGATGGCTAGATAGATAAGTGGATGGAAGAATGGGTGACGGGTTATTGAATGACCATAAGAACGAAAGAAGAAGTATTTACACTGGCAATGAAGTAAAGAGAATGTACAGTAGAAAGGAAGGAAGGAAGATGTACACTGTAAAGAAAGAAAGGAAGGAAGTAGATCAATGGATGGATGGTTAGCTGAGTGGATAGATGAATGGATGACTGCTAAAAATGAAGAAAGGAAGGAAAGAATGATGATGTTCATACAAAAATGAAGAGAGGTGGATTTGTATGAAGTCTGATTGCTGTTGGGCAAATTGTTGGTAAGAAAGGAATTAGAAACAGTTGAGAGTGGAGTGAGATATTCAGACCCTGTTGGATTTAATGAAGCACTGCAGATAGTGTAGAGAGGCTGCAGTGCGGTAGATGGTGGAGTGCGGCACATGGCGCAGTGCGGTACATGGTGCAGTGCAGTCCGCTGAGATATGTTGTTGTACATAGTGTGGTGCGGTGTAGTTGTGTGTTAGTGCTTAATGCATTTATCGTTTATTGGACCAAAACTCAGCAATGTGTTTCAGAGGGTCACACTGAGAGAGAGAGAGGACAATTCATCTTCATCTGCTAGCAGATAAATTCCCATCGTCTCCTGTCATCACACACAATTAAATGCACATGCACACATACGGTACATGCATGCAAGCATATTTCCGCATCTTCTTACTTCTTCTCTTGATTTATCTCATGTTCATTTTTACTCCATCCATTTTTCCATCCAGTAAAGCAGTAAGGTTTGGATCAGATGCAGAAACATCATCAGGAACTTCTCAGTAAGCTTCAGTCTTCATATATTTCCACTGTTATTTCCTGAGACCTAGATCTGTGTTTATTATATAGTCTCGTTTTAAAACACATCCGCTATTCAGGATACTATTTGTTGATTTATTGGATTTTTGCAAATCTCCAAATTAAAAAAAAACAAAAAACAAACATCTTGAGCACTTTACAGCTAGCAGTATGTAGCTGTATGGAAAATATGGGGTGGTTCTTGTTTGCTGATACGTTCAATGCAGATTACAATCAGCTGACTGAGAAATAAATAGTAAGCAGCATATCAGGCATTCCGTCTCCCTGACTCTCATCTGGAACGAATCTTTATACAGTAATGATGAAAAGCATTATGGTCTGATGTAGATGCTGATTTGTCTGAGCTCGTGGGCGGCTCTGAAGTGCTTTTAACCCAAATGATCAACCAATAGTTATAGAATTGCGAGAGTAGACCCGACATGCTGGCCGTTAAACATCCTGATTTGAAGTATCGTTGAGTAAAATCCTAATCAAGCAGTACCAAATTAAAAAAATACTTTGGATGAGAAGACATGCACTTAATGCTTGCAGTAATAAATGCATACAATATAATCATATCTATTACTTTTTAATGGAATGGTGTCTCTTCAGAGAGAGAGAGGGAGAGAGAGAGAGAGAGAAAGGACTCTCCTCCTTTCTTGACAGTTTGATGAATCGAATCATCACTTTCTTGTTGTGAGACGGCATGAGATGAAATAAAAACTAAGCCGATCCTAATGCCCCTTTGTTTGCATCTTTCATGTACAGAAAATATGAATATGTATCACAGTTACAACCACAAATAACAGGAATGGCAGAGCAGCATGTGTGGAGAACCTGAACTGACTGCGATATACATATAGACGTCTGACATCTCTATATCAAGAACTGCTTATATTCCACAAGTCAGCCATTTTTCTCGTTATATTTCAAGGTCCCATCTTAAATCACTAATAGTGTGTCATGATGATAGCACATACTCCAAAAAGGGGCATAAATTAACATTAATTTACAGTAAGCAATTGTTTAAAGACCTTAATTAACATTGCGTTAACATTTAAATGAAACATTTTGATATTTTTCGAGTATTTCAAATTATCTTCGGCCTCACACACACTCACCTTGAACAATCCACCGTGTTTTTGAAGCAATTTGAACTGAAGAAATGAAAGAGATGGGATGGACAGATATATTTCAATTTCACGTGAGCTTTCATTTCCAACTATCTAAAAGCTAGTTTGTGTACATAAACAAACCATGAAGTTTAGCATTAATACACCAGAAGAAACAAACACTATTAAAAATTTTTTTAACACTATATATATATATTTTTTTTCTCAGAAGTGAGCTTGAAAAGCAAGTTTTAATATTTACACCTTCAGCAAGTTATCAGCATGTAGAAACATCTAACTTTGTAAGTTCATTTATGTGGATTATATTTAGTTATGGATTGAATAAACATTAGTCAATGTTTATTCTTTCAGGATGTTGTTAACATTTTATTAACGGTCAATTAACAAATGCGTCACCAGCAGCACTGCAGCATAGCATTAATACACCTGTCCTGAAGCTCTGGAGAGCCTGCTACACACTCCACATTACACTTTAATATGAAAAGGCGAAAGGTACATAGAGAGAAGTCTGAAATCTGCAGTGTGCATCAAAGCTGAGTACTGGATTAAAATCGAAGGAGTCTTCTGGGAGCTGAGTGTGCTGCGTGCTGCATTTATACAGAGTTGTTGGTTTTTTTTTGCTAACAGTTCATAGTGGTTTGGTTTTTTTGTGCGTTATTCATTGTTAGTCTTCGGACATTCACTCAATAAGAACAAACTTCTTCACTTCTTATGTTAGTGAAGTGGATTAGACTTTGTGTTAAAAAAAAAAAAAGCTGAACCAACTGGTCTTACTCTGGTAGATGCCAATAATCTGGCTACACAATCTGGCTATAAAAATCCATATGAACCACTAAGTTATCTAGATAGCCTGCTAACCAATTAATGACTCATAGCATAGGACTGCACAGGCTGTCCCGGTTTCCTTCTCGCTCCTTATATGGTTTTTCCTGTGCTTGTTAACCAGTTGTCATTTCCAAATCTGTTTCTCATTAACCATTGTTCATCTGTGCCATGTTTTGTTTACTGTTTTTCATTAGGGCGGAAACAACTAATTGTCAAAATTGGATAAAATGGATTCAATAATAAAAGTATAAAATTTTGTTATTTAATCAGTCAGCTTATAAGTAGCTATTTTTATCGAATCAAATTGTATAATTTTCATCATAGTGCAATTGTTTGATTTTTGAAATGTACAGAATATAGACTATAGATACTGTTGTTGTTTTTCGAAGTTACATTTTACAGTCCATAATTAGTAACCTAAGTGTTACATGTTACATATATACATATATATTTTTTTGTATGTGTCATCAAGTTTGCCATCCTGCAAGTATTTTGCAGACAATTTTCAAAAGCAACTACAAACTGTATTTGCAATTGCATTTCCTATTTGTGGACGCATAAATTGTGACATAATTCGAATGAAAATGCAAACCGCGTATTACCGTTTGCGTTTTTGTTTACACGAACGTACAGTGTCTGCCAAATTTCAAATGGAAACGCAAAGTACATTTGCAGTTGCATTTCCCATGTCTTACGAGTTATGACCCTGTCATATCGAAATAGCAATAGCAGTTACCCCGTTTGCTATTTCACTTCCTCGGCGTTGCGTGACAAAATTCAAACGGAATTGCAAATCCCTTTGCCTTTGCATTTCCGATGCCTTGCACAGTAACCTGCCAATCAGAGTTGGGGGTGGGAGTATACCAGGGGCGTGTCTGTATTTGGAAGTGACGTCACTCACAGTCGATGGCCAAGAAGGAAAATGTCCTGTACAGACGATTGTGCCGATGCTTTATTTAAAGATAATGAAGGATAAATCTGTCACCATGAAACCAGAGATTTCGGAGCAACGCTGCTCGTATAAAATTTTACTAATAAGTTTATTGTTGCACTTGCGATCTAAGAAATAATCTCCTATCATCAGGCGAGGTGGTTCTTCCTTTAACGGTGAATATTGTATTGAGGATTTGAGAAGATGAAGAAGGTGAAGTGATATGCCATTAATTACCCTTGAAAACTCAACACGTGTCACATCAACATTCTTGTCCTTGGTAAATCTCCGTAACTAAGTGGTTCTCCAATAAAATTTGAAATCTAAATAATATTCTTCTCAACACATTTTTTGTTAAATAAGGGCATGTTTCTATGCAAAACATGCTGGTTATTCCACACGATACATCCGTGAGGTGAAAAGTTGTGTTTGAAAGACAACTTCCATGAATCTAATGCCTGCTTGTGGAAACTGGCTAGTTTTATGGGCAATTTGTTACAGATAAAATTACATCCCAGCAAAAACTTTAAACCGCTGATGCTTTATTTATGGCTACGACCCCAAGGCGCTCTAAAATGCAGTCGACTGTGACTGACATCACTCCCAAATACAACTACGCCCCATAGTATACTCCCACCCCCAACACTGATTGGCAGGTTACTGTGCAAGGCATCGGAAATGCAAATCTAAAGGGATTTGCGATTCTGTTTGAATTTTTAGCTGTTCACATCAATGGTGCTGGGAGTTGATTCCCTGATTCCAGGCATTGAACACTAAGAATCAACCCTAAAGCTTTGGAGTTGAATCGACACTCCAAAATGATTCACCTCGCCCAAACACGTTAAGCAAAATGAATTTAGCTGAGAGTTTCAGCTTTTATTTTGAATTTGACCAGTCAGAATTGAGCAAATCACAGCTTGAAGTGCATGTAAGTCCCAGCGAGTCAGACCATTGGTCCATTGGTCACGTTGATATGTTCCAAAAATGTGTGTGGAACCAGTAAAATAATGTACAGAATACCGTGACTTTACATTAGTTCGGGTGTCTTGTTTGGTTGACATAAGCACTTGGTAATGTTCTCATGGTGAACAGATTATCTGATATCTGATAATGACCATAATTTAATTAAGCCTAGGTAGAAGTAGTAGTTGATTGAAATGCTGGAAAGAACTATTTGTAAAGAGATATTTGTAGTATTCAGAATATTTTTTTAAATCCTAAGATCCCACACTTGGTCATCGTACCTGCTTTGTTCTGCCATAATATCCAACGTGTTAGGACATTTCATGGCTGGGATTAAAATGTCAGTGTTGAAGATCTTAATCCAAAAAGGATGGGAAAAGGGAAGATATTTTAAAAACATACTTCTTTCATCACCCTTTGATGAAAACCCCATCAAACCCATGACCATACTAATATATACACAATATAAACAAGACAGCCGCATTAAGCTATATTACTTCTTATCACACTCTTTGATAGTACGGCCTTCGATGCTAATCAAATCTGCCCTTGATCTATATCGTTTATAACTGGATTTGCTGAGTGATTAGTTCTGTGATCCATACTAATTTCGTTTAAGGTCTACCTGCAGTTTAGCATATATAAGCCAGATAAAGCTATGAAATAAATATACTGCAGCTATACAATATAATCAGATAAAGCCTGGCTTTGCTTTGCGTTTTATGACAAAGCACAGTAGATCTCTCTTTTGACTTAAAGAGGAGACAGCATCTAAATCTTAGACATTTCTTAGCTCAAGGACCAAATATTTTATGCATAAAATGATCTTAAAATGGAACAGCTTACTTTAAATGTAACAGCATATCTGTGGGCATGTTTTCTTTACAGGAGAGCATCAGATTAACCAAAATATTGGCATTATTTTATTAATTTGACAATATATCAGAATATCAACTTAACCGTGTGTGTAACCCAACTCTGAAGACGCATAATTTTCCTTGTTTAAATATTGAATTGACTTTTGAACTTAAGTGAATGTCTTAAGTCGTCAATACTGAATATGACCCACTGGATTTAGACGAACGACCAACTGAGTGTAATGTATTGCTTTTTCATAAATGATGAAATGATGAAAACAGTTCTTGGTATTTTGAACTCTTTTGTAATCCTGCTTTGAAACACACACAAAAGTGGCTTGTTAACATACATTTTGGTGAGGCAGGACAACATAAATAATGGTTTATTGAGAGGCAATCACACTTGGCTTACGATGTAGGTTACTATCTAGTGATTTTTTAAAATAATTTGTAATAGGCAGTTGAGAGTCGACAAAATACAGTCATTCGGCGTACAGCCTAACAGCCTAGTTTGAGCAGTTTTAGAGGTACCTTTGTTCAGCTGTGTTCATCGCTAACATGGTGCACACATACAGTAAGCACTAATAACATTAACCAGGATTGCCAGGTTTCAGCAAAATTTCCAACCCAACTGCATCCAAACAAAAGACCTGAATCCAGCACAAGTAATTCAGACATTGAAAAAAAGAGACACATTTTTCTTTTTTTTTTTCCTTTTTCTCAGACTTTGCGTAGGGAAAAAATGTCACTGTGGTGCACACGCATTTCTGAGTGGATTATAGACATAATCCACTCCATTTCTCCCCTTTCCCTTTTCCAACCTTTGCAACATATCTTACAAATGGTTCTGTACATTATAAACACAGTCTCCACTTCAATTCCAATTATTTTTTCTATAAAACAAGATTACATCATCCCAATTAGGAGTAAAACAAAAAAGCGCAATCCTCTTTTTAACTGCCATGTCCTCTGGTCCTCCTCCAGCGAAAATGTTCATATAAAGAGGCAGGGGGGCAAAGTGATTCTCACCCCAACGGGCCTCTGTTTGCACTCATTGCAGTTCCCATTTTTGACCATTAGGTGCAGTAATAACTCTATGGTACAAAATGGGGGCGTAAGCTACAGAGCCCCTGAAGTGACCTGTGCAAAAAAAAAAAAACCCAAAAAAATCACAGAGACTTTTGCGTGCGCACAGGAATTTAAATTTTTTTTCCACAGGTCACATCAGGGGCTCCGTGGTAAGCACGCTGGATCTAGAAAGGCAAGCAAATCAAATCAGCTTATATCTGTCAATAGCAATATAATTAAAAATCATTGGTTACTCAAAATAATTAGTAATTAGTATTTCAACAGAATTTAAAATGTATGAAGTGGTGAATAAGGACTAAAAGAAGATTTGTTGAATGTCTGATAAATATATGCCCCTATGGATCAGCCACCACTGATTATACCTTCTTTATGGTAAAAATGGTAAATATTAAATTAGTAATATTTAACCATAGGAGTTATATTTTGGAACATAATCATCAGGCACAGTCAAAAATGTCACAGTGTGTCTGTTCAAGTGGCTCTAATCGCAGAATAAGTGTGAATGCTTGTTTCAAGTGTTTAGCCTGAGTGCAATTAACTTGACTGCACTCCCATCTGTTTCTCTCTATGTGGGGTGTGAGATGAGTGTCTGTGTATGTGTGTGTGTGCTGTAAAACCGCAGTGGTGCTTGAAGAAGCTCACATTAAGTGGTGTGTGTGATGGTAGCAGTGAGAACAGTGTGTCCAAAGGTCCTTAAGGCAAGATGCTACAGGTACAGTACACGTCATTTTCCTTTATAAACCTTATAAACTGAGGATGTGCATTAAACCAGAAGGATATTAAAGAGAAAATGTTGAAATACTGAAGGTTAGGGATTACAAATGTTACCTAATTAAATACACAACATTAGCTAAAGGAACCTTAAGATTTCTTCAGAAAATATATACACTGCTTACACTATTAACCAAAGAGCATTAAACTTCACAACACACACACACACACACACACACACACACACACAGATTTTTTGGGGGGTGATTCCACGATTGGGGTGCCATTTCTGTTCCACATTACATTCCAAATACTTCAAAAATCTTCTTATTTTTGCATTAATGTGTGAATCTATTTAATCTATTTATCCTTTTCCATGAGTCCTCCATCATAGGATATGAAAACAAAACAAAACAAAACACAATATTCACTCCACCCTGTTACCTGAACACATTCACTGCTATAAAATATTTGGAATATTCCACAAGTCACATGTTTAACACGAAGCTGCATCATCTCAATTTTTCTGAAGATTATGGGAAGAAGGAAATCTCTCACTTTTAAAAAAAAAATTATTTTCAATTATATTTGGGATATTGATGGACAAAGTCACTTTGAATATACAACCCTGTTACTTAAATTATACAGTTGATAAAAAATAAGTACATGATTTGAATGTAATTAATACTATTAGCATGGATGGTACAGTAGTTAACCACATTTTATGTATTTGCTTCTAAGTGGCACCCAAATTGTGGAATCGCCTATTTACTAATTTATAGACTTTTGCTATAGAACCACAGTTTTAATTAAAATGGTTACATGTGTTCATTCCTTATCACATTTAATGCTTTCAGTCAATAAGAACACACTTCTTTGAAAGGCTTCAAAAAAGGTTTGGTATTATTTATTAAACTGTTTTTGATAACTGACTGAGCTAAAATCGATTTTTATGGACTTTTGGCCTCGTCTCATTTTAGACACTTAGCACAAAGCACGCGTAACAAGACATCATAACACACCGTAATGTCCAAAGTGTACATATGACTTTTGATTCTCATCTTTTGTATTGAATTCAAAGTTTACATCAATCCAAACTGTCCAGGTTTGATCAGTTTCCTTATTTATCGCATATCAAAGCACTACAAACTCTAAAATCACGCGCGACTCAGAGCGCAAAATAACAAATGACTGAAATGGATTCGAAAGAAATAATAGACACAAGAAGCCAAAAAAAAAAAAGGAATCACAAAAAGAAATCAATTAAATGAATGATTTAATAATTAAACCAATCACAACACACAGACACACTGATTTACAATAATCATCGTTGCGATCACAGGATGTAAGAAGTGAAGATGAAAACAGAATTGCAAGATTGGAATAAGTGTAAACTATTTCAACTTCATACCACAGCAATGTTCCACAACGTTAGCATTAACAGTGACTATAAATGGATTAAAAACGTATGCGGCGTCATTCTTTAATTAATAAAAATGCAAATTGCTGTGGTATAAGAGGAATAAAACGCATTGGGACATGATGTTATAGGAAATGAATCAAACATCACTGTAGTAACAGTAACTCTACTTCATCACACCACACTGTCATTGATTATTGTACTATAATTGCATACCCCCAAGTGTTTTATTCCTTACATAAGACTGTACTTTCAGGACACACCCCTCCTCCCAAATTCCTTAAAACAAGTATGTTTCAGCAAGTATATGTGAATTTTAATCAGCCACAGAGTTTATCATTTGAATTGACAAAAAGATCAGTCCAGCAGAGTTTGTGCTGGAAAAATAATACTGTGCATTTTGGGTTAAAGAATATCAAAGTATAGTCAGACTACCATTGCTGATCCCAGTCTGGATATTTGTTTACTTCGTTACTTGTGTTTGTGGTTTGGTGGGTGGCGCCGCACTCACCAGCTCTTTCTTCTTCATGCACTCCATGAGGATGATGAAGAGGTGCTGAGCCTGTGTGCGGCTATACGTGAATGTCTTCTGGATGGTGACGAGCAGCTGGTCCCGCAGAGACTCGTTTATCAGCCTGCGCACACAGGCGGAGAGAAATACACATCAGGGCTTGATCGAAAACAAGCCATAACATAAAAACAATTTAACGTTTTATAACAGGGAGGCACATCATAAGTATGCACACCAGCAGTGATTTTTTCTTTTTGTTGCCTCGTGTTGCTCAAAATGCTCAACACTGCTATATTAGCTGGAGTTTCTATTTTGATTTACTGCCATAACAAGCAAGTTTACAATGGTAGTACCAGGCTACCGTGATAAAGCTATCCATTTCACCACAAACCAGATGTCTTCCACGGATAACGAGACTTCTTGTCCATTGTGACCATAAATTGGATGTAACATACGCAGTTTATTGAATTATAATCCAAAATCAAAGTTGTTAAGTAGTAAGTAAATGGTCAAACACAGAACTGGAATCAATTGTCAAATTAAAAAGGCAATCCAAAGAATACTCAAACACAGAAACACAGCTCAGAACCTACACAACTTGAGCGAATGGCAAGACTTTGCAATGAAAAACTTAAAGACATGCTTATCCAGAGAACAAAACAGGAAGTACACACGAAGTGAGTAACTGGTTAGAATTTAGGAGACATTGACCTCTGCTGGTGGGGAGTGGTACTGTCCTGAGCTGTTGTGACAAATGTATTCTTGTTGAAAAGTCAAGAGTATGAATGGCTTGTTTATAAACTGCATTGCATCATGCTCTACTAGTATCAGAAATGAGCCAAAACATGATTTTTGTTTGACATCGATGCCATCTATTCGACAGACTTGAAGTTTTTGATGTACGGAAATAGGACGGCATAACGCGGTTGTGAATAGATTAGATAAAATGGCGAGTGTTTCACTAAAAACAATTCATTGCATCTAATTAAAAAAAAAAAACTTGCGTAGACTAACACAACTAGGTTATGTACTAAGTACACAGCTAAAAGGTAAATTAAGCTCATTAACTTAATATTCAATACTAAATGTATACAAAGGCACCAGCGGGATTTGGAACCTGAAATCCAGACTACAAGGCAAACACATTACCACAGTACCACTGACACTAAAAATGTGCATTTGTCTCAGTAGGTATGATGGGAATAAATGATAGTTACTCAATTATTAAACATGTTTGCTTAATTGATTTTACGATCACATTCCCTTGTTTGTCTGTTTTGCCAAAATGTTTTAGTTTTTTATTTATTATTTTTTTCTTTTCAGTTCAACCAACTCAAAATGTGCCTGTAGTTGAGTGGATGCAAGATTGCATTTAAATAGAAAATTAAAAAATAAATTAAAAAAAGGCCAGATTTAAAAAAAAATATATTTTCAAATACTCTATTTATATTCTGTTTGAATAACTGTAACAATTTTGAATGATGAATTGACTTTACTATTATTTGTTGTTGAATCCTTTTGTAACCTCCCATTGGTCGCCACCACATCTGGTCACTTCACATTTGCATAAACTAAAACTCCACATTTTTCTCCGCTCGCCTGGTCCACTTCACATTTCCAATGTCGCTACACCTCCTGTTGCTGTAAATCATTAACTCTTGTTAAAAAATAAATGACTTTTAGACACTGCTTCCTTTTCTTCCAGCATTGCCTGTCTGCAGTCCCCATGAACAACTCTCTCAGATCACTAAGTCACGTCCATCACAGAAACCGATATACCGTTAATCTCATCTCTCCACCACAGCCATCTCGGTCCCATTCAGTGGTCCCAGGTGGGTTCTCAGGCCGATAATCTGCTGTCCAGAAAGCCAGCTTTATCTCAGCCTTGGCTTCTAAGCACATCAAGTCTTGTCTCCGACAGAGACCTGGATCACTCTGGAGAATGTACATAAGCTGTAATACAAGCTGCTTTACCCTCTGCATTTTGCATTCTCTCATTCTCACTGATTGGTAAACAAGTCAATAGAGGTTTTTTTTGCCACTTGCAGATACTGGAAAGAATAACGTACTTACTATTAATCAATCAGGGAGGTCTGGGAACACGTTACTTAGCTCTGTTTATGATTTCCCCTGTTTAAATAGTGGCCATTAAAAGTGCATAAGTGTGCGTTCATGCAGTTAGGATACTAGGCTCATTCTTTATAATGCTAGCCAGTTTATTTTAAATAAAGTGCATTAGCGAGCTGCACTGGTTTGCTTGGATCGAGTAAGGTTGCAGAGTTTTGTTTCACTTCAGAAAAGCTCTTCAGTGCAGCTGTAAGTAAAGCAGATTCTATTGTCTTCATTGTGTTGAAGTCCCTTATTGTCAAGCACCAAAAGTGGCTAATCATCAAGAACCGTATACAGGGTAAATGCTGTTATTTTCAGTCACACCGACATTTTTGTAGATATTTTTCTGGTTGCTGCTGTGCGCTCTTACTTTAAACTTCTATAAACTATAAACTTCACTGATGTCACAAGGAACCTCATACAGAGGAGCTCAACCTATGAAGATCCCTAACCTACGAGGATTTCCCCATCTTTGAAGAGAAGGTTAGCAGGATGCACCAATTTTTTCTCTCTCTCCTGCATCCACTGTGTTTGCTAGTCCTCATTCTCTCCATCCCAACGTTCATATTTTACAATTACAGAAAGACCACCAAATGCTGAATCCAGGCCCATCCACAATGCTCATTATATCTGGTCAACGGTATTGTATGTATTTTCTTTTTCTTTTTTATGCAGTATACTATATAAAATACAGAATATATACAGAAAAATAGATTCTGGAAAATCTTCTAGTAAAATATACTATATACAGTTTATGAGAAAAAAAAAAGTAGAACGTTCCAGAAGAATGCTCCCTCGTTCACTTACCCTCCCTCCTCTGAGTACTTGTGGCCGAATGCCAGGATGTCGGACGCTCGGCCGCTGCCATCACACACCACCACAGGCACGGGCGGCGTGTCCCTCAGGTACTCCAGCACGATGGAGATAACATTGGGGCCGCCCTCGACGATCAGTGCCACCACAGGCACCCCCTGCCCGATCCCTACACACACACACACACACACACACACACACACACACACACGTTTTTCTCTCAAGCACATAGCACTGTCATGACATGTATCAGTAACAGTGCTGTAAATGTAATTTTTTTTTAAAAATTGTCAAAAATGATGATTTATTATACCACAGTGCTGTTGAATGCTTGATCCTGATTGGTCGGAAGGTGTTGATTAATATTCTATAAATGCATCTCTGTCAGTAGTTCCAGCCAGCAAATCGCAGGTTCATATTAATGTGCTCGTTCTAATGGGTTATCATTTCAGAAGTAACAAAGTCTTAATATTGTTGATAGGGTGAAGTTTTCTGTTAGCAGACGTTTATTTAACATTGATGGAAGGAGTCTCCAGCGTCAGTGCTTTGTAACAGTCAGAGGTAGAGCTGTAACTGTAAGTTTCTTTGAAACAAAATTCCAAACATTATGTTAAAAAAAAAGAGAGAGAGAGAGAGGCTGGTGGGGGAACGACTCAGGAACAGGAACTAACTTGTCGTGCGTAATGTTCTTCGATGAATAAAAAATTGTTAGCGCTGACAAATTGTCGTTGTACAAGAAGAATAAAACACCTCAGGATGTGCTGTAATTGGGAAAGAATCCAGATCAGGGTGGTAACGGTAACTCCGCTTCACGTCAGCCTGCATCACACCACTCCATCATTGATTATTTTCCAATAACAGCACACCCCCAAGTGTTTTACTGCTGACTTATTGTGGGTTTCTCGTTTGTTTTGTCGATGATGTAGTTGTCGAAGTCACACCAATGCAATAATGTTGAATTCAGAGAGGAAGACCTATTAAGAGTGATTAGTCCATATTTAGTAGGAATTTGACTGATAGTCTGATAATCAGAAAGACTTTGAGATTTTGAGATTTGAGCTTTAAAAAATCACTGTTAATTTAAGGGAATTAATTTATTCATCCATCCATCCATCCATCCATCCATCCATCCATTCATTTATTTATTTATTAAACCAGCAGACAGTCATGTTGATGAAGCTATAAAGAATTGAAATGGGAAGGAAATAATGCTATAGTGGTATAGTGTTGTTGTTGTTTTTTTAATATGCATATTATAGGTTTTGGTGCAAAAGGGACATATTGTATTCACAAATATTTGTCTATGGGTGAGTTTATTAGGAGCTAATCAAAGATTTGTTGAGCTAAATTTCAGCTTTAAGCATGGCTTTGCAAATCAGCAATTCAAACTTTGTCAAAAAAACTTTGTGAATGGATTTGTCAGTCATAAAATGCTCCTTGTTTTTAAATAAACACTGGTGCACCTGGATTAACAGATAATAAGTAATGCTGTTATAGGAAAAGAATCAGCAACAGGGTGAAAATACTGTTAACGAAAAAGAGCAAAACAACAACCCATAATTATTTTCCTATAAGAGCATGTGCTGAAGTGTTTTATTCATTTTATACAAGAGCAATTTAGCCATTACGTTTTATTTTTATACATTTATAGTTACGTTTAATGTCTATTGAAATGCTAGTTAGCAGCTATAAACAATTTTCTCACTAGTCTCTATTTTTTTCCTCTCTATTAAGGTTAACAAGACAAAAAAATAAATAAATAAAATAACAGCCTGTCATCTTACAGAGAAACAACAAAGTGTAAAGACTGTTACAAAGTGCTGACACTGGAGACTCCTTCCATAAATGTCTACTTACAGAAAGTTTCCCCATATTGACATATTTGAAATCAGTTTATTATTAGCATTAGATTATTAATACAAGTCCACGTGAATGAGTGGTTACTATAGAAACAGTAACGTATTAGAACAAGCGTATTAATGCAAACCTGTGATTTGCCTCGGAGCCAGAAGTACTGTCCGAGCTGCTGTTGACCAATCAGATTTGAGAATTCAGCAATCCTTTGGTGTAAACTGATATAATCCAGGTTAAAGCGGAATCTTAAAATACACATAGATGGACATTTGTGCATAGTGTATAACAATGAATAAATAAATTAATTAAAATAAAATAAATAATTTTGGTCTGTGACATTATTCTGTCAGATGCCAGATTTGTGTGGGCCTGTCAGAGTCTGACAAGTGTCCAAATATTTTGTGAATGATTTGTTCCTTTAAAAAAAATAAATAAATAAATAAAAATAAAAAAAAATTATTATTATTTCCTCATGTTTAGTTAATGATTAATAACTTTGTTAATTACTCTCTCCCTTCTGTTGGCATTTCTGTTCTTGGCTTTGACTACAGTGTCATTTGCAATACAACTGTCAAAGTGAGGACAAGCGACCTTGTGAGTGACACAGAGAGAGAGAGAGAGAGAGAGAGAGAGAGAGAGAGAGAGAGAGAGAGAAAATGAGCCCTGGCACACATAGATTGACAGTTGGCCAGTTTTCTGCAGGTGACTGGCCTTTCACACAGCTTCATTGGGATCCTGCTGTCAGGGTCATTCACCGTGTACACACACACACACACACACACACACACACACACACACAGTCGGAGCCTATAGCAAGCAGATTCTCATCTGCCCTGTGAAGACAGCATGAACACTTCCTCTCTCTCGCTTTGTGAACAATTAGCCATGATTGTGAGTTGATTAACAGGTGGTGCATAAAGCAGCTGGGCCCAAAGAAAAAGAACGAACCCGTCAGACCTTTGGCAGCTTTCTGTCTTTCTCTTTATCCCTCTCCCTCTCCCTCTCTCTCACTCTAATACATCGACTGTCACGCTGTAATATTGTGGCTGTGGTTCGAACAGCATGCCGCAGTGGGATCCCACTCCAAGTGCATGAATAATTCAGGAAAATGGGAGTGCAGGAATGAAAGAGAACGATTTAGAGAAAGGCAAAAAGACTGTAGGCGGTCTATAGGAGAAGTAGGAAAAAGGTGAGATGGGGAGGATGATGACTTGGACAGACAGGTAGAAAAGCAGAGAGAAAGAGAGAGAGGGAGGGAAGACTGAGGCTCCCACATGTGCTGTCATTGTGCCTAAAACGGGATCAGTTACATAAAGCTGCTCTATTTATAGCCTTCGCTCTCTTCAAAGCCCTGTCATTACACCACTCAACTGGTGCAAAAAAAAAAAAAAAAAAAAAAAGAGTGAAAAATATTCATCCCCCTCTTCTTCTCTTTTTAGCTCCTAGGAGGACCGCCTTGTTGAGTCACATGTAGTGTAAGTGGATTTCATTTAAACCTGAAAGGCTTTTGCGCTCCCCTGTTGAAACTACTGTGGGAGAAATACCATCTGTTTAAACACACATTCATGTATTGCTGTACTTATGAGGACTGAAAGCAGAGTGCCATTCTGAGGACATGCGCTCCTTTAACGGGAACACCTGTGTGCCTGGTCATTCATGCAATTATTCAATCAGCAATCATGTGGTGGCAGAACAATGCATAAAAACATGCAAATATACCACAGGCCAAGACCCTCAGTCAAACATTAGAATGGGGAAAATGTGATTTTTGATCAACATTTGATCAATTTGATCATAGCATGGTGGCTTGTTTGAGTATTTCAGACATTGCTGATCAACCTCCAGTGAGCAGGTGGATGGAATCGCCTTGTTGATGAGAGGAGAATGACCAGACTGGTTCGAGCTGACAGGAAGGCTACGGTAACTCAAATAACCACTCTATACAACCGTGGTGAACAGAAAAGCATCTCAGATTGCACAACATGACGAATTTTGAGGTGTATGGGCTACCATAGATGAAGACCGCATCAGATTCTACTCCTGTCAGCCAAATCTGAGCCTACAGTGGGAACCGGCTCACCCAAACAGTACAGCTGAAGATAGGAAAAAAGACCAGGTGACATTTTTCCAGTCTTCCACTTTCCAGCTAACATTTATTCCCATATCCGTACATATTACTAATCTACTGTTATATGATTCTTTTTCAGAGGGATATCGGTCTCTTCCCATCACTTTAAATTCGCACATTTCCTGTGATGAACTATTCCTTTCTTAAATCGTTCAGATTAATTACAACATTACCTTATATTCCTAACCATTCCATGGTTGCATTCCAACATGGCTAACATACTATCAAGGAGAATTGGTTTAGACTGGGTGTCATTAAATGTGTAATGTATTCTGTGGCTTTGGTATCTGAATTAAACCACCAAGTCGGTCCTTCCTGTTTTGAATACACAGAAATAGCATCATCTAAAGAATAATAGATTTGTCATATTTGAGAAAGTGATTCCCAGAGGTATCTAACAAGGTACAACACTGTTTTTTGCAAGGTGTTAAGCTGGTGCTGCGACACTAGGAGAGAAGGAGAAAATGAGACTGTGAGAAAATTAGGTCCAGGACTTTCTAATTTTACACTTCAGCTCAAAGAGAGAGAGAGAGAACGGGAGAGAGGGAGAGAGAGAGAGAGAGAGAGAGAGAGAGAGAGAGAGAGAGAGAGAGAGAGATGGGGGTTAAACTTGATCTTTTATTTACCTTACCACATGGTCTAAGACTCGGCCTCTAAGATTTATCCTGGAATATTTAATAGTTTGTAATCAATTATATGGTATAATTCATGTTAGTGGCTGAAGTGACTAAAAATACAGTTGTGAAAAAATAAGTGGAAATTGTTGGCTTTTTTAAATTTTTTTTAATTTTTTTACATATTTGGACAAGCAAACATTCGATCATCTGAAACAGTGCCTATTAATGAAGTTGATATACTTGAACTAAACCACAAGGAAAAATAGCTTTTTCAATCATTTATTCAACAGAAATATCAATAGATGTGATGTTCTTCTGTGGAAAAAGTAAGTACATCCTTGGCCTCAGAAGCTAGTATTGCCACCTTTAGCAGAAATAACTTCTTGTAGGCGTTTTGCATAATTGTCCACCAGGCTTGCTGGAAATTTTGACCACTCTTCCATGCAATATTCTTTCAGTTGCAGGATGTTTGAGGGTTTTCTTGCATGTACTGCCCGTTTCAAATCCCCCCACAACATTTCAATGGGATTCAAATCCGGGCTTTGACTAGGCCATTCCATAACCCTCCATTTCTTCTTTTTGAGCCATTCCTTGCTGGATTTGCTAGTGTGCTTAGGATCATTGTCCTGTTGAAAGGTCCACTTTCAGTTCAACTTCAACTTTCGGACAGATGGCCTATCTTCAAGCACTCTTTGATATGATGCAGAATTCATAGTTGAATCAATGAATGCAAGTCCTTGAGGCAGCGAAGCAACCCCAAACCATAACATTTCCACCACTGTGCATCACATTTGGTATGAGGTGATTCTCCTGAAAAGCGGTCTGCACCAAACATGTCTGCTGTTACACTGGCCAAACAACTCTATCTTTGATTCGTCTGTCCAGAGCACATTATTCCAAAAGGCCTGGTCGTTGCCTATATGCTCATTGGCAAACTGTAGTGTTGCAAAGGCTTTTTCCTGGCACGCCTCCCATGCAGGTCAAATTTGTGCAATCTCTTTCTGATTGTAGAAGCATGCACTTTGACACCAACAATTGCAAGACTTACTAGCAGATCCTGTGATGAAATTTTGGGGTTCTTGGAGACTTCTTTTTGCATCAGACGGTCTGCTCTTGGGCTGAATTTGTTGGGACGGCCAGATTATGTTCCTTAAAGTGGAATGATGTATTTCAAATAATTTGGAGATCTTTTTAAATCCCTTGCCAGACTCATCAGCATGCACAACCTTTTTTTCTGAAGGCCTTACAGAACTGTTTAGATCTTGGCATGATGACACCACACATCTCAATAGCAAAGGGAACACCAGACACTAGATATGAGAGGGGCATAAATAAGACAGGTTCCACCTGCACTCCCTAAACAGGTTCTGATCTTCAACACCTGATTCTAATTTTATGGATTTGTAGGTGTGATAAATGTAGGGGTGTACTTACTTTTTCCAAGTGACTGATCTGTTTTTTGTTCATTTAAATTGTGAAAATTACTACAAAATGTCAATTTTATGTGTCATTTGATAGAGCGTATCAGCTTTATTAATAGGCACTGTTTCAAAGAGGATCAAATGTTTGCTTGTCCAGAGATATCAAAAAAGCCAACAATTTCCATGGGGTGTACTTATTTTTTCACATGTCTGTAGCATAGATGAATCTTCGACATAAAATCACGAGTGAAATTTTGTATCTGTTTATTATTAGTTTTAGATTTTGTGGAGTTTTAGCCATACAAGTCCATGTGAATGAGTTGTTACTATAGAAACGATAATGTATTAAATTGCCCACATTGTGATTTACCTTGCAGCCAGAACTACTGTCAGAGCTACAGTACTTTCTGACCAATTAAGAAGCAGAAGTCTTATAAGAAATTGTCTTGGTATGCCGCTAGAGCTAATAATCCATTTACTGCAGAAGGGCAAAGCAAAAGAGACTGTAAGATGCTAAGGATCATAAAGCACAGTGTGATGAGCAAAGGCGCAAACACAAAGTTGCAGTAGCAGTTCATTTCAAGTTTGCATAAAGGGATTGCGTATAAACCCTTTGTATAAAAGGATTGTAATTCATCATGCTGTAACTTTGGGAAAACAATTTATTTGTGAAACCTTGCTTTGAGCTTGTTATCGACCTACCTGGAGTGGATGTTCGATAGGCCACGTACAGTAATAAATTGGCAACCTTAAAGTGTCAACCTTCACATAAGTGAAGGACAAGTAAAGTTACCAAAATCCTTCAAGCGAACTTTACTAGAACTTGTGCACTGCCTCAAATTCTCATGTTCATTTCTAGTCTACAATAGCAACCACTGTAAGAAAACATGCCAAATGCTAGATAATAGATATAATCTACTCTAACCAGACTTCTTCAGAAGCTCCTCAATGCTTCTCCTAAGTTCTAAATATACACTACTTGTACAATACTATACACTACTTGTCTGGGGAAGCATTTCAGTTTTCAATGTGTACATGAGTGTTAAATTCTCTATTTACATTAGTCTTAGAAACTAATTTTAACCATTAAACCTTTATTTTGAACTTCAGACCTTTAGGCTTTCGAATAGACTACAGTGGCACAAAGTTACACTGCCAGAGAAAAGTTTTTGAACAGCTAGAGTTTTATTACAGTTGAATCACTATTATAGCCACATTACTGAGTCTCAGATCCTAAAGAAACTCTAAATGAGTGGTTTATTAAAGGAAGGTGAAGCTAGAGGGTAAACCATTAAGCATATAGAGAAAAGACTCAGACAGTGCTGCTATTAACTGTAAAACATAAATATGTGGTGCCTAAAATAGCTGATTAGAGAGATTTGGGCCTGGAGAAATCTTCCTAAAAGCAATCATCATACATTTTCATATAAATTGATTAATATGGAAGATTATTGTGATATGTTTTTTTTAATTTATTTTTTTAACAACTGCATTGGTCTATGATTTAAGGGTTCTGTTGGTTAGTGAAAGAAAATGAGAAAGAGACATTCAGGGATTAATTAAAAACTGATCTGGTGCTCGAAGACCTCATGTTCAGTCAATTAGCGAGCAGCGTTATCCCGACAGACGAATGAGGAATATGAGAAATACTGAGCGCCAGCATAATGGAGGGAAATTATGACCACAATAAATGCAGGAGGCTGACTGCAGGACAATAATCGCAAGGTTCATTTTGTTGTTAGCAGCAACCAGCAGCTCGGTGGATCGTAAAAACAGTCCAAAAACTCCAAATCAGATTCTTCCAAACCCAAAATCATACTACTGACAAATCTATTTTAATATCTACAGTAATCACAGGGCTGTACAGTGCGACACGTTTGCTCACATTTGCGATTAAAAAATAATCTGTATGAAGATACTCTGCTGCTATGAAGTATGAAAACCTTAACAATGGCACATTGCAGAAGACACATTGTCAAAAAAGCTTCTGAGGTAATGCAGTTGTTTGTCAAGCTAAGCTACCTGTGATAGATGGAGTTATGAATAAGAAACAGTGGGAAACGTTCAAGAGAGTGGATATAAAAAGTCTACACACCCCTGTTAAAATGGCATGTTTTTGTGATGTAAAAAAAAAATGAAACCAAGATAAATCATGTTAGAACCTTTTCTACCTTTATTCTGAAATTTTAACTTATTAATTAAAGTGAAAAACAATAAGAATCATTTTAGGGAAATAAATACATAAATAAAAAAATACCCAATACCCAATACCCAGCTTGTATAAGTGTGCACACCCTTTTATAATTGAGAATGTGGCCGTGTTCAGGATCAACCGATCGCATTCAAACTCATGTTAAATACTAATTAGTAGACACCTACCATCAATTAAAGTGACTGATTAACTCCAAATAAAGTCCAGCTGTTCCTATAGGATTTTCCTGACGTCGTCTTGGTAACATCCAACTGGAAAAGCCATGGGCCACAAAGAGCTTACAAAGCAGGTACGGGATCTCATTGTTGAAAAATATCAGGAGAGGGTTACAAAAATGTTCCCAAGGCATTGGATATACCATGGAACACTATAAAGATAATAATCAGCAAGTGGAGAAAATATGGCACGACTGTGACACTACTAAGAACAGGACGTCCCTCTAAATTGATGAGAAGATCAGGAGAAAACTGGTCAGGGAAGCTGCCAAGAGGTCTACAGCAACATTAAAAGAATTGCAGCAACTGGTTGCTCCCTACATGTGAAAACAATCTCCCGAATTCTTCATATCTCTGGGCTATGGGGTAGGGGGGCAAGATGGAAGCCTTTTTTAACCAAAAAATTAAAAATAAAATACATCCAATCTCCCAAAACCATGTGGAATAATGTTTTATGGTCAAAGTTGAACTTTTTGCCATAATACCAAAAGATATGTTTGGCACAAAAAAAACGAAAAAAACCACAGCACATCACCAAAAGAACACCATGCCCATGGGGAAGCATGGTGGTGGCAGCATCATGCTTTGGGGCTGTTTTTCTTCAGCTGGAACTGGGGCTTTAATCAGGGTGGAGGGAATAATGAATAGCTCCAAATACCAGTCAATTTTGGCACGAAACCTTAAGGCTTCTGCCAAAACACTTCGGATGACGAGGAATTTCACGTTTCAGCATGACAACGACCCAAAGCAAACCTCCAGATCAACAAAGGAATGGCTTCACCAAAACAAGATCAAGGTTTGGGAATGGCCCATCCAGAGTCCAGACCTAAATCCAATCAAAAATCTGTGGGGTGACCTGAAGAGGGATGTGCACAGGAGATGCCCAGCCGATTTGACAGAGTTAGAATGCTTTTGCAAGGAAGAATGGCAAAATATTGCTAAGTCAAGACGTGCCAAACTGATTGATTGCTGTGATAAAATCTAAAGGAGCTTCAACTAAGTATTAGTTTAGGGGGGTTCACACTTATGCAACCAGGTTATTGTACATTTTTTATTGTTAATTTTTCCCCCTAAAATGATTCTTATTGTTTTTCACTTTAATTAATAGGTTAAAATTTCACAATAAAGGTAGAAAAGGTTCTGACATGATTTATCCTGGTTTCATTTTTTTCCAGAGAAACCTACCATTTTAACAGGGGTGTGTAGACTTTTTAGAAACACTGTAATTTTTGGTTATAAATCTTACCTCGACAAGCCAACATCTTGCTACATCGTCCACCATCCATCATCCAGAAATGACCCCATTTATACAGTAGGACAACAATTTACAATCAAGATTTAATGTTTCACCGGTTAGTGCAGTGTTAGCTCCAGTGTTAGCACAGCTGACGGGTCAGCCTCCTTCCTCTGTCAGCTGACAGAAAAATCTATCCATTTAACACACACTACATTAAAGGTTTAGTTTGGCCAACAAGTTATATTCTGTAGGTAGGTGAAATGCGGTCAACAATCAGGACACCCTATATAACCGGCAATTCAGTTTTAAATGTGATAATGTTTATAAGCATAGTGTGTCAAAAACACATATTGCCGTGCCAAGTAAGATGACTGAGGATGTTCTTCGAGAGATAGATGTGTTTTTTTCTTTGTTGCAGTGCATGGAGTGTATTGATCGGTCACACAGGGGTGCTGTCACTATAGAACAGCAACTCTTTTGTCATATCTTTACTCTAATTAAAATGCTTCCCTCCATTGATTTGTACTCTAATCCCATAGGTTCCCCTTTTTGAATCTTGGTTCCTCCCAAGGACTCATCCCAGGGAATTTTCCTGTCCGCTGTTACCTCCAGGTTTCCTCTGGGTTCTCCAGTTTCCTCCCACCTCTCACAAAATATGCCAGTAGGGGATTTGGCTCCTCCAAATTGCTCCTAGGTGTGAATATGTGTGCATGGTGCCTTGTGTTGAACTGGCATCACACCCAGAGTGTATTGCTGCCTGGTGCTATATGAACCAGAAGGAATGAATGAAGGAATGAATCCTATTCATTCTGATCAACATATCGAGGTCTTAGTTTGTCTACTTTTTTAATCGAGCATCAGGGGTGGAAAAAGAGAGAGACAAAGAGGGATGCATTGATAATTTGCGTTGATAAATTAGAACCATGAGAGAGAGAGAGAGAGAGAGAGAGAGAGAGAGAGAGAGAGAGAGAGAGAGAGAGAGAGAGAGAGATGAGAGAGAGTACCCAGAAGGCTATCCCCATATGGTACAGTGGGAAATATGCCAATATGCCACAACCCGCTGAGGAGACGTTCAAAGGAGGCGGCAGGAAATGATATCCAGAAATAGTCCACTCAAGCCAAGGGAGCAGCAGATGCCACCATCACACAGAGCCCTAAAGCAGGTTTTAGGATAGAAAGACTGGCACCCTGATGCCATGACAGCCATAGAATCGGTCCTTTCAGTGAAACATTTTGGCATATATGTTGGTAAAGAATGTGACAACACCTAACACATTTATTAACCACTAAAATAAAAGGAGGTCTTGCCAGTGGCCCCATTTTTTTTAAGAACCAACTTTAGGAAATAAAATGCAGTCTTGAGCTGTCCGTGGTGCTGAAATGAGCCGAATGGAGAAGCACGTTCCCCGGGACAACAAGGGCGGAGCTTTAGTTCAACTTAATCAGCCAATTGCAAACTCGACCTTATGACATCACTACTAGCCTTTGCAAAGCTCTTAGAATAAAATAGTTTTATTCTTTTATCTTCAGTTACACACACAGGGATTTTATGTGAACGCTTAAGAGAGTTGAGCTCCACTGTATTGTAATATAACTTGATGGTAAACATAGTGACTCAGTATTATGATGTGAATATACTTTTGATGTCCATTCATATATTATTTCCAAAGGCTCAATTTTTAACTATAAAGCCATCAAAACAAGATGACTAGTTCATCCTTCTTGAGTCTCTTGAAAAGGGAACACATCAGATATAGTCCAAAATTATCAATAAATGAGTTATTACCTGTTACTTGGAAAAAGAATGTGAGAAAACTGTATTTAAAAAATAAATAAATAAATAAACAAGCTTAAAACAGTTGCCTGAAGTGACTTACCACTATGTGTATCATTACCTTACTGATACAGAGTGGAGTGTGCTTACACCAGAGAGAAAGCTTACTGGTATTTGGATGCATGCAATAGCAAAAAATAGCTGCTCTTATAATGTGGCTTACTGGAGAGTTAGGGCGTTACTCAGCTGAGTACCTGTTTCACCATGTTTACAACATGCAAATCATATCGATCTCTGGTTTTAAATGGCCGTTAGACCCTGATACGGTATGTTGATGACTCTTTGTCATCGCTGAGCAACAGTGCCACTTCTAAGTGTTCAGTATTTCAGATAAGTTGAGATCAAATGTGTGTTATAGATCCTGGAGTTAGTGTACATCCAGCCACCTCTATTCACTCCAGTGATCCAACTATTTTGCTGTGCTTCGTCTTTTGGAAATCGATATACACTCATTTCTGAAAGCAAGTTTGTTCCTGGCCTGAGGGAAAATCCAACAACCGAACAACATGGACATAATTTGAATTTGGACATCCCATCATTAAATCACATAAAAAGTAACATAAAAGAGCCTTATGGTTCTTCACAAGTGTTTTAAATGATGTTTATCACCTAGGGACAGTGAAGTCACTTCCTGCGCTCTTTTTAAAAAATATTTGTTTGAAATGTATGATTTGCTCGGTTATATTTTTTACTGTATTACATATCCTTACCAAGGATGACTATCAAATGATATTTCAATATCATTTTGATGCCAAGAATGCCAAAAAGTGAAAACTTACAGTTGTACTCACATTTCCTTTGTATAAACGTTGATGACACCATATAATAACACAGATTGAATGGTACAGTTTCTAACTTAGCTCACAACAAGCCAGCTTCTAACTGATCAACCATTTTGTTGCATAATGACAAGAAGAATTCTAGCAAGCTAACATTAATCCAGTCATTATGTTGTGTAATTAAAACCAGTGTTTTACGCCCAGCAGAATGTTGAACCAAAGAAGTTCAAAGAAAATTAGTGGTGATGCCATATAATTAAAATTGTAATCAGCTGCTCAAATTAAACCGTTGATGCCCCAGGGATGACAGTCACTCAGTAAAATTAGGAAATATAGTGTCCTCCAGGATTATTAACACCCTTCATAAGATCGAGACAAAACTGATTTGTATAAATTACACACAATAACTACAATTTTCCACTCAGTTAATATGATTTTTAATGTGAAAATTGTTTTGACACCCCTAAAGAATATTTCAAACAAATTGACCTACTATTTTTCATTTGCTCGCAGTCCCCAAGAACGCTGTTGTTGCTTTTAACCATGTCCTGTTTCTCTATAGTATAAATATAATGTTGAACGCATGTAAAAATCCCTTTATCAACGATGACCATGGGGAAAAGCAAAGAACTTTCAACACAGAAGAGATAGTTGTTGACCTGCACAAATCAGGTAATTGATATAAAAACACATAAGCAGTTAAAAATACCATTAATTACAATTAGGGCATTAATTAAAAGTTTCATGTCTTAAACGTTTAAGATTTTGCTGACTATTGGACCCATGAGCCGACACTGAGAATGAGGGGGATGAAGGAGATAAAAAGTGTTACAGTACCACAGTTTAGGTGATTCTTGTGGTTGTCAGGTTTCGAAATCAACTGTAAAACACCACTTAGAAACACGTGCCCTACTTCAAAATATAATTTCTTGTATGTTATTATTTTTCTACATTATTTTTGCTCAAGGATGCCACTATTTCTGGAAGGCACCGAGTACCTTTTCATACTGCAGTTGTTTTAATAGCATTCATTTGGAATAAACAGTACCAGCATGGGGCGATGTAGATCTCTGTTGAACTCATTCATTTACTTGAATAATTTAAATCTGACCTGGCTGTATGCATAAGCACTGAGATTAATATTTGGAACAGCCTGTGGTTCTGCTCATCATAAAAAATTAACTTCAGCAAATTTTCCATCATGGATGGATCTGGATGTCTAGACATGAGATAGGTACTTCCTGAATGCCTGTGAGAATTTTTTTTTTTTTATTTATTATCATTTTTCATATACAGTAGCATATAGGATCATGTTCTGCTTTCAGACTAGAACCTTTATTGTTAATTTATCATTTTATCATTAATCATTTATCATAATTGCTGCAAGGATGTAGACGCTGTTGATGACAATTGGACGTCCCTTTGCCTTCCCAGCCCCCTCTTTAATCCCAGGCATAGGATGACAAAGGGAAGTCCACAAGTCACATGACTCTGGGGAGGTGAGAGCGGGTCAAACACTGCCTCAATTCCTAATAACCACTTCCTCTTTCCTCCAATGGATCAGAGACATTTCAGACATTGGTCCCATTCCTAATTAACTGAGCTGTGGCTTGACTGTTAGTTGCGGTCAGTGGAGATGGATTAGGGGGACAAAGATGATTTCCATACACTACTTGAATTGAATACTAATGGATTGAAAACACTGACCTGAAGAGAAAATCCAATGCCTCAAACCCTACAACATCCAAATGAACAGAATACAATGCCTCAGGCCCACCAACACTAGCCTGAATTTAATAGATAATGGCTTAAGCCCCACAACAGCCACTTCTACTGAACATACAGGGCCTAAAGCCCAATAACATCCATCCGAACCGAAAATACAAGACTGTGGCAAGGAGGAGGGAGTGGCCAGGCTGTGAGGATGCACACCTGGCACTGATTTGTCTAATCAGTGGGGGAGAGAGAGATAAAGGAGCGGCTCGAAGCACCGGAGAGAGAGGGAGAGAGACGCACATGCATTTTGTGTTCAATTTGTGTGTTTTATGTTTTGTTTCAGTTTCGTTTATTATTAAACTTTATGTTTATGTTCAGACCTTAAGCCAAACCAAACATACGGTACAAGTCCGTCAACACCATACCAAACTGAAAATATAATCCTAAACACCCCATTACCTACTTTGACTGAATAGTAAAAGTCTCACAACACCCAAACTGTAATTCCCCTACAACACCCACCAGAATGAAACACACTTTTTCTAAAGCCTCACAATGTCCACCCATTTTGAATGTCCATGACCTGAAAGCCAATCATCGACTGCTCCTACTGAACATCTAAAATCCCCTCAATACCTACCCAAACTAAACATACAAGGATAAAGACTCTCAACGCCCACCTGAACTAATATTCCAAGGCTTAAATTCTCCCCAACACCAACCCAAACTGATTATACAAGGCCTAAATCACTACAACATCAACCCAAACTGATTATACAAGGCCCAAAGAACTCCAACACCAACCCTGACTGATTATTCAAGGCCTAAATCACTACAACATCAACCCAAACTAAATACACAAAGTACCATAATGCCTATACTAATTCCCCCAATACCAGACCAAACTAAACATATAAGGCCTAAAAACTCCCAACACACATCTGAACTGAATTTACAAGGCACAAAGCTTTGGTCCTACTCAACATACAACGCCCACAGTCCCGTAACATGCACATGAACTAAACACTCAAGCCCTAAAGCCCTATAACACCCAACCACACTAAATATACAAAGCCTAAAGCAGCATAATGTCTAGGCTAATCACCCCTAATGCCAACCCAATTTATACATACAACAAAAGTCCTATAACATCCACCTGAACTCTTCCCACGATAACATATCACCCATTCTAAGCATACTGAAAAACAGATTTTATGTGTATACCACTACCGTTGTGTATCCAAAGGCAATTTCACATCTATTCGGTCGGAATCAGAGTGAAATTGATACCCTTGATTTGTTTGCTGTTTGGCTTGGTTGCATAATTAAAGGAACCAAAAAGCAAAAGAACATTGGATTTGTTGAAAACCTACTCATAAATCATTTATAGGTCAGAAACACAGTGATAGAACTGGGTAGGAACATGGAGATAGTAGAAAATAAATGATTAAAATAACTAGTTTAAAACATTTTGTGTATCACATCCAGGTTTAATTTCTCGTTTTTATATATATCCAGAACCCAGCATGTTTGCAGCACTACAGCTCTGGCTCTTTAGCTTGTAGCTGGGTCAATTCATGGTTGGAGTGTGATCGCATGATTGAGAATGATTGCTGTGTTCTCACCTGCCCAAATGACCTGCACCAAGGGGGAAAACCCACCAGGATTAAATTCAAACTAACTAAACAATGCATATGTGGAAGGTGAGTGTTATATACTTCTGATAGACAGTCTGATTCCCTTTGTGTCAGTTCATCTCAGATATACTGTGTATTCTGTGATCATTTATTTCTCACCGTTTCATTTATTCAGTATTGATTAATGGCTATAACAGGTGCCATGACTTGAAGCCATGTATATAAGGTGTCATGTTACAACTTTATCCATCGTAATAGCTGAAATAATTCCCTCGACTTGAGCTCAATAGCTGAAAGTGCATTGAGGAATCTCAAGCCGCAACACCCAGTACAATTAAAAACGCCCTGTCCCGAGAGAGATAATCCACCATGAGCCCTTGGAGTGCATAATCACTTTTTCCCAGCATGCCGTTTGTCTGACAGCACTAGAAACTAGCAGGGTGGAGACTTACGTGTGTTGATCTTCTGCAGAGAGATGTGTTTCTCCAGCTGGCGGCGAAGCTTAACCTCGGCACCATACTTGCCCGTGGTGCCGTTGTCAGCTAGGATGAAGTGCGAGTGCAGGCTGTTCAGGACAGTCAGCTTACTCAAAGGATTCGACATGGTCTGGTACGGCCGGACCACCTGAAGCACACACACACACACACACACACACACACACACACACACACACACACACACACACACACAGAAGAGACTGTTAGCTTTTGGGTGATTAAATGTGCTGTCTGATCCTTTCTCACCTAGCTCTCTAGAACCTAGCACATTACACATGATGAGTAAAGGTTTAGTGGGTTATGAATTATTAAAGGTGCTCTACAATAGACTACGAGTGGAAGTTAAAGAGGCTGTCTAATGGGTTGTAATTATTAGTGATGGTGAAAGAGGTTGTCTGATGGGGACTAAAGGGGTGCTAACTGAGTGGTTATGAGTAATGGTTAGAGGTGCTAGCTGATGGGCTATGATTGTGAATGGTGGAAAATGGTATTTTATGGTGCTTAATGTGTAATGTGCATTTGCTCAGCATGTTGTTTATTAGCAAACACAACAATCATCATCGTGGTCCATAGTGTGGGTCAAAGCACAGGCAGGCAACATTAAAAAAAGGATATTCCATAATGAAAGCTGAGACACAGGTGAGAGTCAAAGAACTGACACAAACGTGGAAACGGGGAATCAAGGCTTGCAGTTAATGACACTAGATGCACTTTCATAAGACTTTGATAAGACTTTGCAAAGATACACAGACACAACTCGGTATAAATAGACAAACTAATCAAGAACTAAACATGGAAGAGGTGAACACAATAGGGTAACAAACCAATGGCAGGACAAGGGCAGAGACTGGGCTAAAACAGAAACAAAGTCACATGGCAATGTAAACAAAAGCACATGGAGAGCCCAAAACAAAACATAACATGAAAGCAGTGCTTGTCATGCTAGGAACTACAATGCGTGCTGAGAGGGTAAATTTGTGTAAAATTGATGTACAAACACGGAACAGGTGAACACAATAGGGTAACAAACCAATGACAGAACTAAAATAGATAGTAAGGCACATAGCAATGTAAAGCATTATTAAATGCTTATGATTCTGATATCTCTGTATATAATAAAAGCATGGGTCAAAACAAGAGTCTTTTCCTGTCTATGGCTTCAGACTGACACTGTCAGAGAGAAAGAAAAGAGAGGAGAAAAATATTTTATTTTAATCATTTTTATTAACTTTTTCTTCAATTTCTCTTTTTAAGAGCATGACAGCCAACCTCAGGAAAAAAATCTGAACTGTGAGTGAGTGAGAGAATAAGATATGAAGAGAGTTAGTAGAAGTGGGCAGTCATAAATAACAGATAAGTGTGTGTTTCTTATCTGAGCCTGTGTGACTAAGTTCATAGCAGTTGTATAAATTATTCAACACATTTTTGTCATTACATAACGTATATAGAGAATACATGAATGGCTTAAGTATATTATTATTATTATTATTATTATTATTATTATTATTATTATTATTATTATTATTCTTTCTTTTACATTTTTTAAAAATCAAAGCTACAAAGCAGTACCACTATGCTAGGAGTCTACAGCTGTTGAAAGATATTGTATACCTACTATGGACCATATTCAGAATTGGAAAATAAAGTCCAAAAGCTATGTCAATATTTATGTGAGGAAAGTTACACGTATTCAGAGTCGAGTTATGCACATGACACAGTTATGTCACTCTTCCTGCACTCCCAATTCAGATTATGCAAATCACCTGCATGTAGTTCATACCTCTGAGGTTGACAGATTTTTCTATAGTAGAAGTGTCTGAAACAGGGTTTTTCAATAGTGTTTGGACACAAAAAAAAGACTTATGTCAGTATATGTTGTACAGAATGATGATTGCATGATTACATACATCTTTTCCCACGAGGTCCTCCTGGTTTTCTACTATACCCCAGGGGGCAATCCCGATGGTGCAGATTTTTCCCCGGGATTTGGAGGCGTGGTCTTTCAGAGCATCACCTACATGTCTGATAACCCCTGCAGGTTAAAACCAGAAGGAAAACGGGTATAGACTATGCATTATACAGTATAAATCAACAATCTTTGGTGAACACATTTTTTTTGCTGTCACAAATCTGTACTGCTTTCAACTGTGACTACAGGGGTTTTCCAGGCTTGCAGCAGAACAAAAAAGCCAATTTGGTGGAGTCAGACCTGATCCAGCTCCTACCTGTGAAGAGTTGAGCCAAAAGCCTTGGTGGTAGAGAGACCTCAGTGTGTTTCATGCTGGATAAATGTATTATCAGTGTTGTGTAGGTTAGAGGATTAAGGGTTAGGTTTAGGCTTATAGGAGGACTTGGATCAGATCAAGCTTCACCCCCCTGGACATTTGGTTCTATGTTGGTTCGCCTTGCTATCTGTTTTTCGGATTTTTGGATTTGCCCTTGTATTGTTGTTTGCAGATACCTGACTATTTGCCTATTTCGCCTCACGTTTTGGATCTGTTCGCCAGTTTCTTTAATAAATTATTAACTGTATTTGCATCCGTCTCTGACTCTCTTGACATGGATTCTGACAGCAATTCTCTAAAAGGCCTGAAATAAATATTTCTTAAACTGACATTCAGCCACCTCGGCCTCTCAGGTGTTATAATTAAACTTCACTCAGAGCTGTTTGGCCATCCCTCAGCTCACTCCTCTCAACATCTTAATATGTGGACATACTCAATGTACAGAATGTCTCTGAAATTTTTCCCCAGGAGAAATCCTGTATGAAAACATCAGAGGTTTCCAAAGAAGTAATCTGCATTCACAATGAAGTGAAGTGGAAGTAGTGAACGCACCAGTGTTGACTCCGCCGGTGAAGATCCAGGCTCCGGTGGTCATGGCGGCTTTGATCAGGCCCTTCCCGAACACCTGCTTGAGTTTGGGCTGCAGCTCGAAGTTCTGCAAGCCGCCGTGCACAGAGATGAGTAGTTTGGGAAGTTCCAGCTGCCACTCTTTAGTCATGAGGTGCAGCAGCAGGTCGGCTTTGGTGTCATACGACACACGCACATACTGACCAATCACAAAGAACAAACTTTATTCATGGGTCATGTGCATATTACTGTTACTTATTATACACATATTATATTATACACACTTTATTTAGTTATTATTTTTGCATTGTTCCTGTTTACATTCAAACACCATTACCATTACCATTCCGCTTCTGTTTACACTGTTGATGACTCGATAAAATATTGTTAAGGAGAGGTTGATCAATACTAGAACAGGATCAATACTACAGCTTTCTGCTCTTGTTGAGTGTGTATGTGCAGTGTGTTCAGATACCATGGCTTTGTTGGAGTGGCCTCCTCCCTGGAACTCGATGGTGCCAAATGCGTCGGTGGGACTCAGCTGTGTGTGTTTGCTGATGGACCATTTTTCAGACAGGCTGTCACTCTTCAGCGCGCGCTCTGATCTATCATTCTGATTGGACGAGATGCTGGGTGGCAGGCCCACATGCTGGCCAATGAGACGGCCACAACAGCACCTGGCCAGGGGAAGAAAAAAAAAAAAAACATGTGGACACTCTTCTACTCACTACTGAGAACTTTTTTTTTTTTTTTTCCAAAGATGAAGCTTGAGGTTTGAATATCAGTGTTAACTCTGAAAACCGCCCTAACCGCTGGTATTAACTTTCTGTGTTTGTATGATTTGTCTGATGTGTATACATTTTTAATAACTGATACATTCTTGTTAGCGGACTCAAACTTTTGGACTTTATGAAATATACTGTAATATAATGTATTTAAAGTTTTTGATCTTGCTATAAAGGTTCAGAGAAAAAGCCACAAAATACAAGATAAACCTTCAAAACTCTTTACAAATTTAAGTTTTCAAATTTTGCGAAACATTTTATTCTTGGCTAAAGCTTAGTCTTAGCTCATGACAGTGGCAAATGGTCTCTTGTTTCTTTTCATTCATCTTCAGGAAGTGCTTTATCCTGGTTAGGGTTGTGGTGGATCCAGAGCCTATCCTGAATGTATTCACACAATCATTCCCAACTGGGGTAATGCCAATCTTAGCCAATCCACCTATCGGCATGTTTTTGGGAGACCTAAGAACCATGGAGAGAACAGACAAAACTCCACACAGGAAGTAAGCCGAGCTCAGGATGGAATTGGCAACACTACCCACTATGCCAGTGTGCCTCACTTATTTCTTTTACAGTGTTCATTCATTTGGACAGACTGCCTATTAAAAAGCTCCATCTGACCTGTCTGTACTCCTCTCATATTAGCTCACCAATTTTTATTTCCCAAAAAGCAGACATAATTATTACAGAGTTTTTAAAATGAGTACACTTTGCAACCTTTGTATTATGTTTTCAAATTTAATATCACAGTAAAGTCTGTTTAAGTCCTTAATTAGGATTGACTGCAGTCGACTGGAGAGACTTTAATACTGAGACATAAGCAGTTTCCCTTGAACACCAATGTCACAGCTATATAAATTTCATGTGCTCTGTTAGCAGACTCAAAATTTTATATATATATATATATATATATATATATATATATATATATATATATATATATATATATATATATATATATATATAAACATTTGCTCTGTCTGACTGAACACCATAGGGATGATAAAACAATGCATAGAAAGCCATATTAAGTAGATGTTCCTCACAAGAGTACACAGGACGTCCTGGAAAGAATGTTCTTCCCAAGATCAAACTCACAAGGGGACGACAGCAGTGCACGCTTGTTTTTATAAAGATTTGCAAGAAGGTTTGCATCTTTAGGAGGCTATTGGATGTAATATATGGAGTCTTACCTATGGGGATCTTTGGCGCTGACGATGATGTGCACACATTCTCTCTTGCTGAAGGCTCGCTCGATCCACGATTTCTGAGCCTGAGGAGACAAAGAAAAGAGTTTCGGCATCAAGCACACAAAGCAAAAGACCTCTGTGTGATAAAACTTATACTCAACTTCCTTTCATACACCAAAAAGTCAATCACAAGCCCCAAGCCTTGCATTACCTCAAAATGCCTCTAGCGTTATCACAAAACCAAACACACCCCAAAGCAACTTGAGCGGTGAACACCAAACAAACCCTAATATATATATATATATATATATATATATATATATATATATATATATATATATATATATATATATATATATATATATATATATATATTTATTTTAAAAAACCCACAAAGTTCTGAAAGTTTTGAAGACTGGTGTACTTTAAATAGGAAAAAAAAAACAACTGCATTACCAAAGAAATCCGCCTTGAAAAATCCAGTTCAATGTTTGAACAATTCAGTGCTCCGGTCACTCACCCTGACCCCAACCTTCCCATGGTAAACCCCAGGACTTATAAAAACCTGGCCACTTGGTTAGCTTGTACAGGGAAACCCTGGTGCGATGAATCAGCAGATCACCGGCGACCCGCATTCACGCCACCGTGAACACACACAAAGTAGGTCCTGAATGGAATGAGATGGTTTGTGACAGAGTTGGTGGGAGAGGCAGCGGCAGCGTTCATGTGCTGTGACAGGGAGATGTGTTAACACAACAGGAATGCTGGCTTTCGTCTGAGAAGCGAGAAAAACAGGAAGGAAAACAAAAAGGAACGAAAAAAAGGACTCCGCTTTAAGATAGATCTAGAGAAAGAGAAGGTTATCGAGCCGTAAATAGAAAGTATAAATTGAAATAGATTTTCCTGTCACTGGTACTAAGCAGCAACAGAACCTGACCCATGACAGGCTGAGTCAGCGGAGAAGATAAAACATTTTTTAAAAAGCTGAATATTTCTTAAAGAAATGATTTGTCTACACACAGTTTTACGCAAAACAGTCGATAAGCTGCAATATTTGATGTTTGTTCAGTTTTGCATTGAATCTAGCAGGATAATGTAGCTAACAAATAAGGGAAGCTTTTATATATATGTAAGTGTGGAGTGATACCAGACTATATCCTGAGGAAGAAAGTGATTGGACTTCAAGATTGATTGAAGGTTGAAGCCATTTTTATAGTTAATGGTGTGTCAAACTGTTTCAGGAGCTGCACAAGACGTATGAAATCAAACAGGTTTGACGCAAGCATGTTGTCTAAAGCTTGGATTGACTCATGCACGTGTTGGCTTGTATCAGATTACTCAGACTCTGAGCCTTTTTCAGGAAATTAAGGGGGAAAAATGCATGTAGGATGAGTGTTTATTCATGCAGTTATCTAAACAGTCGATCATGTGGCAGAAGGCATCAAATCATGCAGATACAGACCAAGAGCTTCAGTTAATTACATATCAAACATCAGAATGGGGGAAAAAAAAGTGATCTCTGTAACTTTGACCGTGGCATGGTTGTCGGTACCAGATGGGCTGGTGTTAGTATTTCAGAAACTGCTGATCTCCTGGGATTTTCATGTACAGCAGTCTCCCAATCTCTTCACAATAGTGTGAAAAACAATAAATATCCAGTGAGCGTCATTTCTATGGCTGGAAACGCCTTGTTGATGAGAGAAGTCAGAGGAGAATGACCAGACTGGTTTGAGCTGGCAGGAAGTCTACGGTAACTCAAATAACCACTCTTTATAACCGTGGTGAGCAGAAAAGCATCCCAGAAAGTATAACACATCGAACCTTGAGGTGAATGAGCTAAAACTTCAGAAGAGAGCATCGGGTTCCACTCCTGTTAGCCAAGAACAAGAATCTGAGGCTATCATGGGCACATACTAACCAAAACTGGAGAGTCGTCCAGTTGTTTTCCAGACTTCAACTATAATGTTATTACTTTTGACTAGTACCATAGAATCCATCAAGCTGGGAGAATAAATGCATCGCCTTTAAACTTTAAGTATTCTGTTTTCATCGTCAACTCATATCTTTCTAAATAAGGCATGTTCGCAAGTTCGCAAATCAGACCACAGGTAAATAAAATGAAGAATCTATTCAAAAAAACCTCTTCCTTTTTCTTATCTAATGTCACCCTGTAGCTAGTTTCTGGCCCGATGTGCTGCCTTCAACTAAATAAATTACATAAATCCATATGATTGGCTGTAACAATGTATCCAGCCAAGCTGGTTCATGTTTAGAAAACTACAGTTGCTGAACTATGACCATTTCCCCCCTACGTTTCTCAGATGTGCTACAATATTTATGATCCAAAGTTAGCGACCCATACTGTACACTATAATACTATAATCTGGAACACGCTTGACATTCATCAGGACACCTTCCCTAGCAGTAACATGAAAACCTCCATATGTTTATAATACCTTCATAGCATTCAAATATACTGTTTTATATAAAACCAATACTGTAATGCTGCTTAGCTCTAAATTGTTTACTATGTTCTTTAGCTTTGTATACTTAATAAACTCTATATATTATAATTATATACTATAACTATTAACAGTGTAATTCATTTTGTTTATATAGTTGATGTTATTATACAATATGGTCCTTATATAGAACTAGTCTTAATAGACTAGGTCTAACTTTTCATATCAAACCCTAATATAAATCTGACCAATCATGTTACATCACAGAAATCGAATAAAAGCAGTTGGGACAATAACGTGCAACGATAAAGTCGAGATCGTGTCTGTGGTCATTAGGAAATGATCATTAATAGTGTGATAAAAGTGAATTTTTGGAAAGCCAGTTTTTAAAAAATAAATAAATAAATTATATACTTTGTAATAAATATTAACTGAATCCATTTTCTTCTGGTGTGTAAAAATGTAAAATAACTATTAAAAAAAAGAGTTAACCTTTAAAAAAAAAAATAATAATAATAATAATAATAATGAATTTGAGATGATCCAGTAAGCAAGCTGAAAAGATATCTATACTTCACTGCATTCTTTCCATTTAAGATGTAAGACATTGAAACACAACATTTTGCTCAGTGTGAACAGAGAACGTTCTGTGTTAATACATAGAGGAATTGCTGAAGCTGATTAAAAGTAATGAATTCTTAGTTTAAACCGGGTAAAGTCTTGTATCTGTCTTGTATTTTTTGATAAATGATGAAAGAACTAAATGTAAAAACAACAAAAACAAACCAAAAAAAAAGTTACCTGTATGGATTCTTGATCTGTATAAGAAAGCATCCATCTCCATGTGTGTTCTTGGTGTAGATGCTGTTATACTGAGAGTCTGTCTGTCTGCCTCACTCACTCACTCACTCACTCACTCACTCACTCTCTCTCTCTCTCTCTCACTCTCTCGCTCAATTTCAATAGACATCACACACACACTTTTCTATCTTTATGAGGACTTTCGTTTTCACTATAGATCCAGCTATTCCTACATCTAATCTTAATCTCAGTAACCAGAAGGAAATATTTTGGCTTTTTTGTTAGTTAAAGAATGTAAAAACTTTTTTGTTGGGGACTTACTGTGAGGACATTTTGTCTTTTTAGTCCTCATAAACGAAATCTTTAATATATTTGCACACACTACACAAAAAAACCCACACATTCTCATCATATTTTCCCATATATCAGCAGTACAATATTTTGTACTGCAACACTGGTTTACACCTTACACTCTCTGTCTGACACACACACACATACACACACACACACACACACACACACACACACACACACACACACACACATACACACAGAGTGAGAGGTAGATGCTAACCGAGAACACTCCCCTCACACATTCGCCCTGAAATTATTCTATAAACGGAGGGCTATAATAGTGTTACATGAAGGCAGCACAATGGCCCTGATCCTGCACTTCTTAAACACACACACACACACACACACACACACACACACACACACACACACACACACACACACACTACCTGTGTGGGGGAAAAAAGGCAGCTATAATTGATGTGTTCTTTTTCACTGCACAACCTTTGGAACCACCTGGAATTGCTGTTTTTGTTCTGCTTTTCTGGTCATCAGTCCAGTACCAAAGATTCCTTATGTTTGGAGTTTGGTACCTGCTCAAGATTGGCACCAACAAAGACTAATGGTACTGGTGGGGGTGGGGTGAGGGGGTGTTAGGGATCTACGGTTAGAGAATGGATCTAATACAACCAGTGATGCTGATTGGTTACACGTATCACATCACATAGCACCCAACACTTTTCAGAAGACTGCTGATTTTTTGGTTTGTTTGTTTGTTTGATTGATTGAAACGGAGCTGTGGAGGGATGATGAGACGCAATGCTGGTTTTGTTTGTGTTAATACATGCTGGTTAACCTAACCACCAATCTCAGCTGAGCTAGTCACACTGCAGGTCGGTTAAATGATGTGTACTTTCATTCGCTTTAAAATATACAGCACATAAACCAACACGTATTTTATTACTTGACTAAATTAAACAACTGAGATTTTCTAACCGCTTTACTGCCGTGTTATTTTCTTGTGGAAACTTGTCTGGGATGATGCCTTGGTGGTGGAAACCGGAGAAGTCAGAGGAAACCCACACAGACACCGGGGAGAGCGTGTGAAACTCCACACAGGCAGTAAACCCCAAGCTCAGGATCAGGTTCATCTCTCTGGTGGAAAATGAACTGTAGCTTGGTTCCTTCGTCTTCCGTATGTGCTGGAAATTTTCTACAGTAAGACACAGGCGTGGGACTGCAGTGCGCGACGGTGTCCAAGAGACTGTAGTGATTTCCCTGTTCAAACACGCC